>PDWZ02000018.1:0-463030 GCA_004156025.2 Alternaria gaisen | reverse complement strand
AACCCTCCTAACTCCCAACCCTCAACCCCAACTCCTAACTAACCCCAACCCCCAACCCTAACCCCAACTCCCAACCCCCAACTCCCAACCCTAACCCCTAACCCTAACCTCCTAACCCTAACCTAACCCTAACCCCAACCTAACCCCAACCCCAACTCCCCAACCCCTGACACACAGCGGTTGTGACACCCACGGGGCCCACCGCCCACCCTTTTACTTACTTTTTCTAATCTTGCCCTGTTCCCAACACCTTTATTACTATCCCACTTACCTTTCCTTTCCTAGCTCTTTCTTACTCCCATCCTCGCTTACTAGTTAACCTCTATTTCTAGTAACAAAACCGACTAATGCCTACATATTCTTTATTAAACTTTTGCCCTTTGTTCTTCTATAATAGACTATCTTCCTTAATATTCTATCTTTTCTCTTCTTTACCTTTGCATATTCTCTTTATAACACCTTAGAGCCGACGATCGACGATGATCTTGTTCGATGTGATTGAGACGGATGATGGATGATGCCGACGGACGAGACGGATGATCCTCGAGCGGATGACACGCGACGTTATTCGACGAGACGACGGAGACTCTCGATGATTATCTTTCGACCGGACGACGCCGATTCGACATTTTCTATTCCCACTTACCTTCTATCTCTACTACCTCTCTGTCTCTACCTCACTCTATCTTCTACTCACTCTCTCATTCTCACTACTCTTTCATTCTACTGTTACCTTCATTCTACTACCTTTCATTCTACCACTCTTCTATTCCCACTACTCTTCATTCTACTACTCTTTCATTCTACTACTCTTCATTCTACCTTATTCTTTTCTACCTTTAATCTTTTTTTCTCTATTTTTATTCTATTTTGTTTTTACTTCTTTCTCTACCCTCCCCACTTAAACCTAGATTGTTATTCTAATTATACTATACTTATTACTCTTCTCTCTAATTTCTATATTACGCTACTCTATCTAGCTTATATATTCTCTATGCTAGTAATAGTCTTACTAAATATACCTGTGCTAAAGTGCTGCTATAGTCTTAGAGCGTATTATAGTATAACTTTTCTAAAAAGTATAGTATACTATTACTAATTTATCTGTCTATTCTATAATCTAATTAAAGTTTATTTAATATTTTTACTTAACTCTTAAAATCTCGCTACTGTCTCTAGTATTCTCTATTATTTCTACTAATATAAGTTAACTATTACTAATTATATATATAGTGCTAGCTCTTCTTAGCTAGTGTGTATATAAATATAGCCTTTATCTATAGTAAACTACATTTTATCTACTTATAAATAACTTCTTTTAGTCTTCCTGTTGTCTCTTCTATTCTTAACCTTTTAACGTATTACAAGTAGTCTAGTATGTAGTAAGCTCTATCTGTAATATATTATAAGTTTGCCTTTAAAGCTTCTTTTTTTCTTCTCTTCTCTACTCTATCTCGTTTATCGCTCTTATACCTACAATCTCTAGCACTAGCTTTATAGCTATTACCATCGCGTTCGTAAAAATCTGCCCCCATATCTCTTCTCTATGTCTCTTTGCCTAGCCACGCTGCATATGCCTCGTCACCTATCTCCCCTAAACCCCGACTCTCCCATTGTTTGAATCCCCTTTCTTGTCAGCCGCGCTGCGTACGCTAGCGGTACTACTACATTCGGCCACTGACAACGCTTGTCCATTCCTTCTCCTGTTGCGCAGTATCTCTGACTTACCCAGCACCGCCGACAGTTGTTCCTCACGGTCCGATCCACAATCTTCCTTCGGAACTGATCAGCCTCCTCTCCAGATGCCCTCTCCCACGCCGTGCACTGCATCGCCCGGTGCCTTCTCCATTGCCCCTCCTCTCTTGTCCGATACTCCTGTCCAACGAGCCAGCATATCGCACATCCGTTTCGCAGCTCCGTAAATGTCTCTACAGCGGCCCATTCCTGCGCCCAATCTACGTGCTCCTCTATCCATACCTCCTCCCCCCTCTCCGCATCGATCGCATCCCGCTGCCTCAATGTCCCGACAGCTCACCCCTCTTTGATCCAAGTATGAGCTCATCAGCTCTCGTCGACATCCACTGCCAATCAAAACTGTCCCATCGCCAGCACATCAATCTCGTCCTTCTCCCTCTCTATCGCCTTCTACCTCCCCATGCTCTACTAGCACCACTACATCAAATTGTTTCCCCTCTTCCTCCGCGACCACTCGACTGCGCAAAGTCACTCATGCTCCACGGCATGCCTACGTGCAAGATATACACAATCCCCGCAAAGTCTACCCCCGTTCCGAGCGCAGACGTTGCCACAATCATCCCACCCCTCTCTACCCACTCTTGTAGCCGGTCTCCACGATCTACCACATCTGCGTGATAATGAGCGCACCCGAGTTCCTCTGCAATTGCCTCGCACTGCGGCTTACTCTACAGTATACAACCCCTTCTGCCTGCTCCGCTGCAGCCTCTGCCCATCGCTTGCACATGAACAACGCTGTGTCCTGAAGCTTGCCACGCTGACACCACGATACAAAGTACCGCGCGTTCGGCCGTACTGTGCTTGCCCGTACGTATGTTGCGTGACGCACAAGCATACTCGACTCAAGTTCCATCTCTCGCAGCGGCGGTAATGTTGCTGTCAACATCACACCGGGCATCCGAGCAGCCGCAAGTTCTTCACCGTTAACAGCTTCTCCCGCCAGTGCGTTGACGTAAACATGAGATGACACTCGTCGATCACGACTCGGTGCAGCAGCCCCTTTGCCTTGAGCGTCCTCGCGTACCCCAAAAAGTTGCCGCCGCTTTTAATATCGCCAGCTACGTCTGCGCTGACTACGACCACAGATGCCGGATCGTTCTCGCCGTACTTCCACTCTATGCAGTCGACGCCGCACCGCTGAATCCGCCCGACCAAGTCTTCAATCAACGCTCGGTACGGTACAACAACAACCGTTACGCCTGTCTCCTCCACGCAAGCCGGCAGCGTAAATAGCAAGCTCTTGCCCCCGCCCGTTGGAAGCACGACAATAAGCGGCGTCTGCTTCTCTAGCACAGCGTGCAAAGCCTGCTCCTGCTCTACCGATCGAAAGCCGACGTCTTGCTTGCCTAGCACCTGTTGCAGCCCCCGGTGTATAGCATCGGCCCGCGGGTCTAAGACACGGACCTCCTTCTCTTTCGGCAGCCTGACAAGCGCTGACATGCTGTTTCGCATCGGCCTCTTTGTCGTTCTGCTCGGCTCGACGTACTTAGTTGCGCTCCCATCTACCCCCAAGAAGCGGTGCCATGCTACGCTAAGCTGCCGGAACGCATCAATCGACCGTACGCTGAGATGCTTGACGATATCGATCGGTACGCTGTAGTTGCCTACACCCATTGCTGTCGTCCGCGAGTTCTGCAGCTCGATGATATCCTCTTGCTCCTCGTCTACTTCAGATTCGTCCAACTCTCCAATCTCGTCTTGATATCCCTTGCTAAACGACTCCCCCACCTTAACTCTTCCGATCCCTACAGCTGTATGACGGTATCCTAGCGTGTGCAGCGATACGCCTAGTCGCTTACCCGTCTCGCGCTTAATAACTCTCGTTAGTCGATCTGTGTTCCAAGCCCCGTGCTTGTCGCTCCAGACATAGTCGCTCAACCCGCCCCCCAACACCTCGACGACCAGATACTCCCCGGAACGGCTGCAAGTAAGCTAGATACACGGCCATCACCTGCCCCAGCTGCGGGGGGCAAGAAGCGCGGCACAATCTTCGGCTTGTCAAATTGCGACTGCGACTTGTGATAGCGAACCACCGTCATGATCCTGCCATCAACTACGAACACGTTGCGGTCCTGCAGCAATCCATTGCGGTGTCGAATCGTCGTGATTTCGGACCCACGTCCGGGCTGTCCAGACGTAACATGCACGCAGAAAAGCAGCAGCTCTAAAAACCGGTCGACCTGTCGCAGATACTGTCCGACCCGTTTGCCTCTCCACCTGCCATCTAGTGTCTGCAGCCGCATGCCACCCTCTTCGCTGCGAGCCCTCTGAAGCATCCACGCCAGTCCATCCGTAAGCTTGTTGCTAGTCCGAGTTACAAAAGACATGCCGTGCTTGGTAAAAGACATGTCGTCTTCAATCTGCGCCAGATCGATAAACAAGCGATCTTCCATCCTCTGCACCCACAGCAGCGACCACAGCTGCTTAGACACATCCTCTATACTGCTCTGAGCCATCTTGCAGAACCGTGCGATAGATATCGGCTGCCCGTTAAGATAAAAGATCTTCTTGTCCTCTGACCAGTATGCGTTGCCTGTGTTGCCTTGATTGTGTGCAATGTGCTTGCCGTACGCCAACAGATTAATCATCTCGCTCATTGGACTAAGCGACCCATCGGCGAGATACTTGCGGCGCATCTCTAAAAAGTTCCCGTAGTTGTCGTCAGTCTCGCTGCTGTTTTGTACTGCGGGAAGTAGTTTTGCTGCCCCAAGCACTCGTGTGCAGTACACCACACCTGCTAGCATATATGAGTAATTCTTCGCAGTCCGGAACCGTCTCATCTCGGGATCTATGCCTAACACAGCAAGAAAATGTATCAGACCGCTGCTATAGATTAAGCCGCGGGTCCCTGTAAGTATAAATGAACTCAGCGAGTCCAGCAATGCCGCCATCTGCACCCCTCGATCGCCGTCGTCCAAAAGCAAACCACAGTGATCCTGCCAGTATTCTCTGGTCGTCCTTCCACGGGAACAACTCACGGGCGTCTTTCATTAGATCGGCCGCTTTCACTCTGCGCGGCTTACGCTGCGGTACAACGCTGCCATCGCTCTCACCCTCGTCCTCCAACTCATCCCTAGAAGCGTTACTCTCGCAGCTGCTTGATGCCCTGCTGCTGTCTTCTTCTTCTTGAGTTTCGTCTTCGACGACGCGGGAGATAGTAGCACACAAACCTGACCATGTAGCTTGCATACCTCGCCTGACTCTCCGGGTTCTGCAGCCGTGCCAACGGTCGCGGGTCAACCTCGTGCTGTTTTGCGCTGCGAAGCCAACGGCGTAGTTCTCGCGGGATTGTTGCAAGATTCTTAACACAGTTTTCGATAAGCTGCTCTGTAAGTTTCGCGGCAAGCTGCAGCTTTGGTTCGTTTTTATCGGGTAGCCGTACTTGATGTGCTAGATGCACCAGATTGCGGTCTTGAAATGCTCTGGCCATTGCGTGCGCTTAAACCAGAGCGTCTTATCAGTCTTTGCTGTCTCTCCTACGACTTGTTCTGCGTCTTCGAGTTGCTTTCGGACTTGTTTGTAGTTATTAAGTTGTTGCTTATCAACGCTTTGTTGCTGTCCACTTCCGCGATCAATCTCGGCATCCACATCAACGACAAAATATTTGCGCAGTCCTCCACTGTTGAAAAACGTCTGAACTTTAACTAAAGTAAATAGACTACTCTTGTCACCGATCCACGGAAGCTCGTGTGTTTTTTTACAGTGCTTCCGCATTTCGTCGCTGCTTACGGTAATGTAACTGCATGCTGTACACCTAAGACCATCTAACGGCGCCCCTAGCTCTTGTATTGCTTTCGCTGGCTGCCTGGGAAGTTGAATTGTGCTCGGCTCTGCTGTGGAAAATTGATTGAAATATTGAACAACCTCTTGTCGCTGTTGTACGGGCGTCTTGTGCTGTTCTTGTAGATGCCTGTTAAGATTCAAGACGCCTGTGCAGTGCTGCCTGCACACAAGCACTTTATATTGCCTAAGAAAGCAAAAATACATCGTCGCAATTCTCCTTTGTAACGATCTTCGGCCAGTGCTGCACGTCTGTGGCGCGCGTTGCTGCTGTCGTGCTGCTTAATGGGCGCTCGACTGTTCCATGTGGGGTTCTCCATTGTCGCGCAACCCTAAGAACGCAACCCTAAGAACGCAACCCTAATAACAACAAACTCTAGCTGCACATAGTAAAACTCTAGTAGCGGGTTGCGCATGCGCATTTGAGTTGACTTTGTATGACACAATTTTTAATAACGATGAAAAAATGTCGTGGGGCAGCTGTGTTGGGGTATGCGGGGCATCCCTTAAATATTCGCCCGATTTGGTTTTCTACCCTAACGCTAAGCGGGTTCTAGCGCGGGGAAGGGCTGTCCCGTCGTATCATATTGGTTAGGGCTGTCCCGTCGTATCATATTGGTTAGGAACATCAAAACTCTCTCTCTACCTTTCAACGCAGATCTCTCGACAACGAGAGTAGCTATCGATAAACCGAGTGAAGATTTGAAATCCTCGCGTAAATCTGCACAAAATGGCTTCTTTCGATTTTTGTTAGCCAGCGCTGTTGCGAGGATAGCTAGCCTCGATCCTACTCCCTCGATCCCACTCCTCGTTCCTTATCGCTTCCTTATCGCTACTAACAAAACAGCTCGATCCGACTCGAATCGAGGACATCCTCTCGGGTAGGTAGCTCTACTATAGCTAATTATACCTTAGTATTAAAAGGATAATAGTTTAGGAGGCTTACGCTAGCACTAAAGCGCGGAAATTAAGGAGGCAGTTCGCGCTAGACTATACTAGGCGAAAATTAGCATCTAATCCGCGTAGCATACGCGTGTTTTTAGATTAGGGTACGTGATTACCTGTCTAGGATGTATTAAAGGCTAATTCACGTAGCATTATATACTAGGTAGGGTAGGTATAGTTGTACAGTAAATGTGTATTTTTTTATTAAGTAATTGTATACAGCGCGGCGCGACTATCTTACTAGAAAGGAGGAATCTGCTTGAGCTTCACGAAGTTCTCAAACGCGTCAGTTAACGACCGGAATGAGTCTATGTGACCGCGCCATCCAAATTCTCGTGCCTTGTTAATACTCAAGGTTGCCGACCATGTGCGCTGGAAAACCCAGTCTTGGAAAGCCCACGTCCCTGATTCCCAAGTCGCTTTGGCCTCAGGGCAAGAGTGCTTGTCACAGATACGGTCCCAGACTTCTTGCTTGTCGGCGGCCCATTCGGCCAGGCTCACATCAAGCTGTGTCTCGCCCTCCTTCGGACGGGACTTTGTAAAGACTTGCTTGTCTGTAGCTGAGGCGCCTATGTATTTTGCAATGCGTGGCCACATGTATCTCCAGGTAAAGTAATCTCCGTTTGTGACGTTGAAAGCTTGGTTGCCTGCCTTCTGGCTTGTCGAGGCCCAGATGGTCAGGTTTGCAATGAGCCTCGAGTCGGAGAGGTCATCGTATCCTTCCCAGTACAGTTGGTTCGTAGGCATGCGTGCCTCTTCTCCAAGCTCCTTGCAGACGAGAAAGTAAAGAGCATAAGTCAGAGCCGAATTCATTCCGTTTGGCTTTGAGGTGTGCCCGATGATTGCCTCGGGTCTAATAACGTTCCATGTCCACTTTTGACCCGTTGAGCGCTTGATCAGATAATCCTCCTGAATGTAGTAGAAGTTGCCAATGGAACTTTCCTTTCGTGGATCTTCTTCACGAGCAGGTGACGGGACTGGCCCAAGATGCACGTTGTAATGCTTTCCGCCAGTTTGTAGTGCGCAGTTCTCTAACTCAGGAGCCACAGCAATAAGAGCGTCCAAGAAGTTGGAGAACAACTTCTCGTTGGCGATGTTCAACTCCTTAAAATCGTCTTTGTGGACATACGAGGAGAAGTAGGCATGCGTAACGCCGCCGCAAACTGGACGCATCTTCTCAATCAGATCATTAGGATCGTTGCTTAGATCCAAGGCGATGAAGGTGATCCGGTCATCGTGAACAGTAGTTTTGAAAGGAGACCGCGATGTGACTATGATCTTGCTCCATTCGGAGGCTGTTGTGTTTTTGGCGAGGTACTCGATTATGGCAGATCCGGTAATGCCGTTTCCGCCGGTGATGAGGGCAATCTTGGCCATCATTCGTTTCTGATATGTGGGGAGCTCGTTGCTGTTCCTAGGTTTGAGTGTTTGATAGCACCAGAAGGTTACTCCAAGCGTTACAAGGATAAGAAGGTCTGAAAGACAGCTCAGACCGTGAAATGATACTAAGTTTTATGCACCTCCGAGTCGAATATTTATGTCGTAAAGCCACTTAGCCTTGATCTGGGTCATGCGGGGAAGTAAGGCACAACTTTCGTTGTCCCCGCACCTAAAGTGACCATGTGGTATGCGTGTTGCTACACATCATGCTCGCCATGGGCTTAGTGAGACGGATAAAGTGGTAGTAGCCGCTAGTGATGGGAAAGCGCGATTCTGCAGACCTCCGTATCTCTTCCAGTGTCTCCGATTGGTTTGAAGACCCCGACGCCCCAAGAAACGACCAGCCTCTAAGAGACCGAATTCTACAGTCACTAAACCTAGCCACAAATGCTAGTTTGGATAATTGGCAGTTATGTTGCGCTGGTCAACACCGAAACATGTCCGATATGGACTGTGCTTGAGGTTTCGAAGTTCGCGGCTCCATTCCTTCACTGGCATTTGTGCAAGGGTTCTTAGACAGCCTATTCGTACCAAGACCCTGGCGTTTCAAGCAACCAAGATCACACATTGTCGAGAGAATATGCTCACTATGGCAGGCTTTCGTGAGCGATCACGACTCTGTGAAGGTTGGTTGCAGAGCTAAGGTTTCCGTGGTCAAGGCTAAACAAAGAGTGCCCGTTGACATGATTTGTAGATTTTTGAAAGACAGAATGCTATTGTTCAAAGATTAGGGGCGGAATCAAACTAGAGACTGAGATTGAACAGTCAGTGCTACCCTCATGCAAGAGCAAGCAAGCCTGAATTGAATTTGTAGGATTTTTGGAATGCTATGTCATGATCAGAGCCTTCACAGGCCAAGAACCTGGTGAAAGACCGAGGAGAGCTTCTTCTCAGGATCATCAATTAACTCGTGACAACGCCATGCAACGAAATGGTCAGGCCGGACCAGAATTGCGCCATTCTCTCCTATGCCTCGTACTCTGCACCATTCTCTGTAACAATCAATGTAATCACACCCATGGCCAATCTTGTAGGCGCGAATGGGGAAACCAAGTGAGCGAGAGACAGAGTCCACAGCGCTCTTCCATGCATCACCACCGATACCGGTAAGTAATGTGAACTGGCCTTGACCACAAAGGTCTAAAGTTGATATTCTCGGGGACTGTCCGTTGGCTACCAACCATACGTGAGGAAGATGATAACCGGGGTATGTGCTGAGCTTGACGTCCCTGAGCGGCAGAAGGTTCGCGAAGTCTGGTGCTTCATCATCGGCTTCTACGACCACAGCCGTCGAATTCGAATAGGTCTGATTCATCTGGATTCCCAGAGCTTGTACCTCGTCTTCTGTTGCTTCTAATGCTTCTCTGTAGTTGTTGCGAAACTCCGCACCCTCTTTCGAGTCGGCCTTCATAAGCTCCAAAAACGTTTCGCGAGTAGCGGGATCGAGGCCGATGATCTTCCAGAGTCGTCGGTGTGCCTCCATTCCATCGTTTGCGCGACGCACGATAGCATCACCCACGGGCTTCCGCTCGGAAGTGAGAGTATCGAGCAGTGAAGGTGAGGCCCAGCCCTTGATGACATAAGCTAATTTCCATCCAAGGTTGAATGCATCTGATATGCAGGTGTTGCTCCCAAGCCCGTTGATTGGGGGATGCCGATGTGTTGCATCTCCGATACAGAGCACCCGTCCACTTTGCCACTTTTCAGCAACCTGATCGTTTATAGTCCATGAGAAAGATGACAGAATCTCGATATCGACCGAATCATCGCCGATCATTTGGTGTAATCGCTTCAAGATCGACTCCTTACTCGGCTGGCTGTCATTTGGATCCTTCGTTGCAGGATGCATCGAGACCACCCACTCAGTCCACGGTCTGACCATGCGAAAGTTTCCCACAGCTGACCACTCTTCAGCGCCAAGGTTGAGTACCCAGTTGAGACTACCAGGGCGGTACTTGATGTACTTTGTAAGATCGGCGATGATATGATGATTGAAAGCGGTGTTGATCTGGCGGCCAACAACGGGGATTTCCAAGGCGGATAGTACAGCACTCCGAGCACCATCTGCTCCTATCAGATAATGCGAAGTTACTGTGTACTCTTCCCCAATAGCCCTGTCTCGCAAAGTCGTTTTGACACCCTCTGGTGTCTGTTCGAAACGCACAAATTCCGTGTAGAATTTGAAATCGGCTCCTCCTCTGGTTGCCGACTCAACAAGAATAGGCTCTAGATAGATTTGGGGGAGGTCGGACATCGAGCAAGGACTCGCTTGCTCATAAGCTCCTTTGCATGAAGGCTTATTGCCCCACGCCCAGAGACGTCCAAATTCGTCGCCTGTAAGAGAGTCCAGCCACGAAGTATGCTGCATATCTGTACAACAGTGAGCTCAAAGTTTCCGCTCAGACTTCATAGGGTTCGCACCATGTGCTGGTGTGGCGATCGTATCCAGCTGGCTCTGTAGACCAGCATCCCTTAGAACTTCCATCGCTCTCTGATTGAAGATATGTGCCCGAGGTGTATTTGCCGTATTCCTGTGCTTGGATATAGCCAGCGATTTGACGCCCAGTCGAGCCAGCATCAGGGCAGTGGTAGCCCCAGAGGGCCCCGCACCGACGATCAATACAGGATATTCCATGGTCTGGGATTGTTTGGGAACGCAAGTTTTCTGAGAGAGCAGCGTTTCTTTCACCAGGACTATCGCAGCTGAATGAGAGTTTTTAGACTCCAGACGCTCGGAATGACAGCGTTGGGTGTGTTGGATCTACGCAACACCGCATCACTCACAAGAAAGCCTCGGATGCTCATGCGACTAGTTTCCGCGATTCAACAGCTGACATAGCCGGAGACTAATCTCTTGGCTCCGTAATCCATCTCCACACTTCCGTGTGAAACCCGATGACATGCCACTTTATCCGGCATCAAGCGGGTTCGTTCATTACACGTCTCTACAATTTGACTAATCAGAGCCTGTTGAATGGTTAGGGGCAGTTTCGAAGAGGCTGGGGAAGTGGGTTAAGGCGGGGTAGCTGAGAAGGATCATGCTGGTCGCAACTGGGCCTGCGGCCACTTGTGGTATCCGTCAAGTCGTCTCGCCGAAATGATATCAGGATGCCTCAAATTCTTACAATCTAAAGCTTCATTAGCAGGACCTCCTCGTTACCCAAGTTCTGTGTCTACACTTTTGTGACAACTTCACAATGTCTGTAATTATTGAGGCTGCAGCAGAAGGTCCCAAATCTTTTCTCCAAGCAAAATGGCTACTCTTTGCGCTTCTAGTATACGTCTTGTCTAGTATGGTCAGTAGAGCTATCCTCTTCTGAGTGCAAGTTGCTGTAGCAATGACGCACTCTTTCCTATGCTACTCTTCTATTCAGGCCTCAAATGCATTTTTAGCTGACCCTTATATAGATTATCTATCCTTTCCTGTTGTCGCCAGTCAAGCACATACCAGGGCCGTGGTATGCCCGCATTTCGAAGCTCCCTCTGAAGTATGCAACATTCCAAAAACGCCGAACGGAGTATGTAACGGACATCCTAAACCGCTACGGTCCCATCGCTGTCATTGCGCCGAATCAAGTCCACACTACAGACGATGCCGCCATGAAGACTATATACGATAAGACGGCACTAAAAACTCCCTTTTACGCATCCATGGGGCAATGGAAGGGCGTTACCTCTACGCTGGGATTCGTGGACTATGCATCAGCAGCTCCTTCACGTAACAACCTCATCCAATGTTTCCAGAACAAGAATCTTGCAACTCTTGTGGAGAATATCCAGTCTCATGTCGAAGACTTCCTGGAGCTACTTGAAAGAAAGGCAAAAAGCAACGAGCCAGTCGATGGCGTGGTCGTATTTCGTCTGCTCGCTCTAGACATTGTCACTGACGTGCTTTGGGGCGAGAAAGATCGACTGTTGAATAACTACGAGGAGGACAAGTCTCCAGTTTTCCTGCAGCGTTTCCATGCGTTCAGCACTTGGAATGCTATGAAAAGCTTTATTCCAGGATCCGACATTTATGTCCGGTACTTTGGCAGCAAAAAGTGGAAAGGTTTACGGAACGACTGCAACGACATGGACATTACAGCTAAGGACGCGCTACGCCGTTGGGAGGCCAGTAAGAACAATCTCAACCGAGAAAAGGACGTGCTCTCTATGTTGCAATCCATGAACAAAACCAAGGCACCTGCCGTCCCAACAGAGGACATTCCAGCTTATATGGTAGAGATGTTGGCGGCTGGCTCATCTACAACATCGCATACCGCGGCATTCGCTTGTTGGCTACTTGCTCGACACGTAGAAATCCAGGAGAAGCTTCAGGAGGAGCTTTCAGTCGCCTTTCTAGATCGTAGCATCCTTGACATAAGACTTGCGATGGACCTTCCACTTCTTGACGGAGTAATACGAGAGACGATGCGGATGTATCCGATGATTCCCGGTCCACTCGAGAGATACCTCGGCAAAGATCTTAGCATCGCAGGACACAGGGTCCCCAAGGGGGTCATTGCCTCGACTGCGGCTTTGAACCAGGGCCAGCTGGATGATGTGTACCCGCAGCCTCAAAAATGGCTACCGGAACGCTGGATTAATGCAAATGAGCGCATGAAACTCAACTGGATCCCCTTCGGGACTGGTTGTCGATCATGTCCGGGCGCAAATCTTGCTCTGACAGAGCTCAAGTACATGCTGGCGATGATCTTTCTGGATTTCACGGCAGTAGTCCCAGACAACATGGAGGATGACAAGAGGCTGGATTTGGCAGACGTGTTTGCAGCTGGATCTAAGTCAGGGCACTGTTGGCTGAAGTTCCAGAAACGGGCGGGATATTAATGAATAACGCAAGCTTCGCTCTTAACGCGCTGGGAACAGAAAGTATAAACCGGCCGCGCAACCAGCTCCACATGGAGAGATATTCACTTGTAACCAAAAACCAACATGTATCTTGTCTTCTCTTGTTAATCTACCGCTGTTGTAAAGAATCTTATCTTCTGTTCGTTGTTTAGACATTGCTCAAGGGAATACCTTGAGAATTTGATTCTTCCGCCAAACGCTAGTAAGTATAGTATAGGACGAAGTGGGACTGGATGATTGATTGGTGGACAGCAATCTCCATTAAACACACAGCTCCTATGGGTCTCGCCGCGCTTTACCCCCTGCTAGCTTTAGGTAAAAGAACCAAACTCCTACGGTGCTGCGCAGTGAGACGATTGACGTCCTTAGAAAGGCAAATGCGGGGTTCAATGCATGATTCCTTGTCGACGGAATCAGTGACATGGATGACAATGGGGTCTATTTGTACATTGAGTTTTCTCGAGACATCTATACCTGCACTGTCGTATTCGAATAACTGCACAAGCGAAATGGCAATCATTTGTCGAAGGAAATTGTATTCGACAACCGACCAATGCCTCCGATCTCAACATCGACTTTATCGCCATCTTGCAAGAATGCTTTGGGTTTCATGAACAACGCGACACCTCCCGGTGTGCCAGTCATGATCAACGATCCCTTCTGCAGCGTCTGGCCCTGACTACAGAAAGCGATAAGCTTTCGCACATCGAAACAGAGGTCTGATGTGTTGCTCTCTTGTCTGACTTCTCCGTTGACAATGGTCTTCAGCGACTGCGCATTAGCTTCTCCCAAAAGGCTCGAAGCAACAATGCAAGGACCCAGTGGTGCGTACTTATCGAATGACTTGCTAAATGACCATTGTGGGACAGGTCCTGCCTTGCGTGCTTCCCTTTGCCAGTCACGTGCAGAAATGTCATTTCCCACGGTATAGCCAGCCACGTAATCCAGAGCATCGGCTTCGGACACGTTCTTCGCATCTTTTCCGATGACAACTACCAGCTCTCCTTCGTAGTCGCATTGCTCTTGTGCAATCACAGGTATAGGAATCGGTTCGCCGAAGTCTGCAATGGCTGGACCCGGCTTCGTGAACACAGTCGGACAAGTTGGGAGTGGACGTCCAGTCTCAAGGACTGTTCCATCGTTAGTTCTTCAGTGTCCAAGTGCAATTGAGCTGGTAACGTACTGTGCGTTTTGTAGTTCAGTCCAATGCAACGGATGATGGGTACATCGGCTGGCTCGAGTGGACCTAGTAGCTGGGCTACCTTTTCTGTTTGTCCATTCGGTGTCGCATTGAGTGGATGATCACCTTGCAAGACCTTCACTTCCAGTCTTCCCTCTGCCGCAATTTCGGCAATGCGGTCGACCTCAGACTCTGTGATGATGGGATCACCGTAACGAACGGTTCGAGTCTGGCCTTGGGGCACGTAGCGTACGAACCTCTCCCACGCGACGAGCTTGGATGCCATGACGAGGTTTGGTTAGTTGCTGGATAATGATTGCTGAAGGTTGGGAAGAAGGCGTCTGAAACTGCCTGAGAGTTGCCTGACGTCTTTGCAGGATCATTTCCGACTGTTTATTTACTCTCCGGACATCAACCAAAGTTGCGTGTCTATGCTCTACCGTCGCCACTCCAAAGAAAGGGAGTGGGCGTCAACACCACTTTACCCGCACAAAGCCGCTGCCAACGAGCCGCACAAACCTCGGCACCGCATTTCCGAGTGACGAGCTTGTTATGAACTAATACAAACCCACTCAGGTTAAACTCGTGATTATGTGTCTGCATTCGGTGTTGCTCCTCGTCTGAAGGGTGTCGGCACTTCGCACGCTAGTCCTGAGGCCGGTCCGCATTGCAAGTCAAGACGAGCCGGAAATAGCTGAGCCAGACATCGCACATGACATGGTTGCCACGTTCTCTATCGTTGATATATTCTTTTCATACATATTTAAAGACGTATCTCCATCAAGACCTCCAGGCATCTTGCCGTTCTTTTCCATCGGTTATTGTGTTATCGAATATCATGCTACTGAAGTAGAGCTGTTTCGCAATGGTTTGGTGTTATCTAACACTTGAGGAACAACGCTTCTCGGCTCTTGCATGTTGTTGATTTGAAGGCCAAAGCGCTCAGATTCTAGCAGTACAATATAATTTGTCCATGATCCAAGTCGTCTGAGGAATCGTAAGGCTATCAACCACCAATTTCCTTGTCCATGCTGAAATTATTACCACAAGTAGGACGAATCACGAAGGTAATAGATGATCGTGAGTAACCGCCATGGTTTTGACCTGCGGTTTCGTTGAAAGCTTTGTTTCGTTCTGAGGCGGATGCCGGTAAGGAAACGGACATTTCCCAGGCCTACGACACGGAAAGTCCTCTGCCCGCGTGGAATATATCGAAGATTGTGGATTAAATAGAGTGATCTGTAAGATTGGGAGCAACATCAGGTATATGGAAGCAGTGATGTAGGCCACCGGCATCTTGACGATGTTGGCAGACTCGAACGATTCAGAGGTACCAACGTCATTACTTATGGTCATGTGCTGGAACCGAGGCAGACTTTCTACAGGGTGATTACCAGAAACCATCCCAGTCTGGTTCCAGCGATACCTGTCATACGCAATCTTAGTAGACACCCTTAAGGCTGACAGCTGGTGAGCTGATTTGTGAACAGGGTTACAAAGTACTCTTCCAAAACAAACTCGCATCAAGGCACCACAACCGGATGAGTGAGTGTACTCCCCAACGAAACAAAATGACTCAGTGATTCCGGTCAACAGTGTCTAGTTCCTGAGTAAGGGGGGGAGCGAGGCTCGGCTACAAGCCCCATACTTGCGGGGCAAAAAGAGGGGCGGGTAAAGTGGCACAACCTTCTCGCTAGACTGGATTGAGCGGAGCTAGAGATTCCACACTATCCGAACTGTGGGGAAAACCGAGCGTGGAATCACGCGAAAAGTGTCCCACAACATTACGACCAATCGATGTTTCACGCGCGGTCGATCGCGGAATGAGCCCATCTAAATAGTCAAGCAAGTCCGCAGACAAAATAGAAAGTGGATTGGAACATATAGAACTACGAAGCAAACTGCATCAAGTTGTCCCAACCTCGCTGTGAACCCGCATCACACCCATCCTACTTACAGCGGTAGACGCATCTGATTCCAGTCGTTACTATGCCGATCCCAGAGGGAGATTCCAGGTTGCGCCTCAAGGCGACAGCCTATGTGATCTACTATCACAAGGATTTGGCACAAGCACGAGAGTTCCTACTCGATTTCGGTCTCTCGATAGCTCGCGAAACACCCGGCGAGGAAATCCACTTCGCAGGCTATGGCAATGAGCCACATATCTACATTGCACGACAGTCAGACGCGGACAGCTATTTCGGTGGAGCCGCGTATGAGGTTGAATCCCGGGCGGAACTGGAGCGAGCCAGTGCGATCAAAGACGCCACAAAAATCACATCCCTTGATGCCCCTGGAGGCGGCGAGTTTGTTCGACTTACCGATCCCGTAGGCCACCATGTTTACCTTGTTCACGGCCAAAGCAAGAAGACGCCTCAGCCACCTGAATTGAAAAAGCTGGTCATCAACTACGAAGATGAAAAGCCGAGGAAGGGAAAGTTCCATCGTTTCCAGCCTGGTCCAGCTCTTGTGCATCGTTGGGGCCATTACGGTGTGACTTACCCAGACGGTACTTACCAGAAGATGTACGATTGGTATACTCAGAACCTGGCGCTGGCTCCCTCTGATGTCGTTTTTAAAGACGGCAAGCCAATAACCTGCTTCTTCCACATCGATCGTGGTCTCGAGTTCACGGATCATCACGCCTTTTTCTTCAAGCGCGTGAAAGGTGATGACAAGACCACGGTGGCTCACTCAGCCTTCGAAGTTCACGACTTTGACATTCAGCAACTTGGCCACAACTATCTCACGTCAAAGGGATACGACATCTGTTGGGGAGTCGGCAGGGTAAGCCTTGCAAAACGTTTTTTGATCATCAATCGCTGACACAATGACAGCACGTACTCGGAAGTCAGGTGTTTGACTACTGGTTCGATCCGAGCAAGTTCATAGTGGTAAGGAAGCACTCACCTATTTCATATAGAGATGTAAACTCACTATATGCAGGAACATTATGCGGATGGTGACCTGGTGAACTCAGAAACAGTTGTATCGGAAGTTGAGGCTGGACCGCAAGCGTTGAAAGTATGGGGCCCACCCGTGCCAGAAGTGTTCTAGGAGATATACGCAGATATTGACATGAAATAATACAATTTGGAATTTTAAAGATTTTCTTGTACCACGCACACTTACAGTCGGGGGATTGCTGCACACACGTCCAGCCTCTTTGTTTGAATAGTGAGGCACGGCAGCACGGTTTACATGTCTTTTTTTTGAAGACAGTGAGCCATGTACATGGCCGTTCCTCATACCTACAATACTAAATTCTCCAACTTGCTATGCTCCACCAGCCTTGTCCTCACTGAATCTTAATAAGTGCAAAATTTGCCATCTATTGACATTTTCACATCCCTTGGTATCTTGTGGGGTGGCAAACGCCATCAGCAACGATTCAACCCCTTGTCAGATCTGCGCTACATACCGTCACCAGCAGGGATTCAACTACCGAAGCCTTATCTCCTGGGACATACTGGCTTTGTAGAAAACAGGGCACACAAAGATAGTTTCTTGGTGCGCGATTGCCACACAACCAACATATCTTCCATATGACTCGTGAAAGTACATCACGATGGAATGTGCCAGCAACTCAGCTCGACCTGCGCTCCTTTCAAGCTCTGATCTTGCTTCAAAGCCTGGATTGGACATCCGTGATGGACACAATTTCGTTCAAAGACTGTAAAGAGACACTCTTATCCAGGACATAGTTCCTTGTCACTGGCACTTGGTCTACAAGCCCAGGTGTGGTGGTGGCGGGCCTGGATACTTGGCTTAGCAGCGACACAGGAGCGGCAATAGTGGCTCGGCCTTGCAAGCGGTGCCACCTCATCCGACATTCGTGACGCCTCTTTTTCAAACTAAGCATATCCACGCCTGGGATTCGTTTTCCAGTTTTTTTTAATTGGCCTCACGTTCGGGCCACTGTGGGAAACCAACCCACAATCTCGGGAGCTAGAGCGAGCTGGATCAGCAGTATGAGCAATGGTCCATCCGTCGCATCTCGAACCGCGTCTGGGAACGCGGGGGAAATCTTGGGGTTGTGGGGACACGATACAGGCGGCTGCTGGGCGGTTATGCGCTCAGCAGCCGCCAGCCTCTTGCAGCTCCTTCACAGCCTAGAAGAATCCCATTTACCGCTAGGAACTTAATTCAGGTCGTGATCTGCGGTACATAAGAACCACTTCACATTCCGTCTACCCATTCCCAACCAAACTTTTGGATTCTCTGCATCTGCGAAATGTCCACATCGCGCCACGAACATGTCGAAAGACATGACGATTCTACCAAGACTACCCAGGCGGTGCACGAGGAATTTGCCTCGAGCCTGGAATCGAGCATGAGCCAGAAAGAAAGATCTCGGCTGCTGCTCAAAATGGACTTGTACCTCATGCCTACTGTGGCGTTGCTCTACCTCTTCTGTTTCATTGACAGGGCCAACATCGGTTCGTCTGCGGCCCCTGATTCATCAAGGGCATCCCATGGTTAACCACTTGCGAAGGCAACGCTCGTTTGGCAGGTTTCGAGAAGGATCTCGGCATGAAGGGCTACGATTACAACACCGTCTTGTCCGTCTTCTACATCTCGTACATCATCTTCGAGATCCCTTCCAACATCATCTGCAAATGGTGGGGTCCTGGCTGGTTCATCCCTGCCATTTCGGTCGGCTTTGGCGTTACTTCCTTGGCTACAGCTTTCGTCCGCACTCGGGCCCAGGCCTGTGCAGTTCGTTTTCTTCTCGGCGTCTTCGAAGCCGGTATCTTGCCCGGTATCGCGTATTACTTGGTAAGCTGACCACGATCTAGACACCATCTGGGCATTAGTTGAGATGAAGAATAATGTTGAGATGAAGAATAACTAACTCATTGGATCCAGAGTCGATTTTATGCGCGAGCAGAACTTGGCTTCCGTCTCGGACTTTACATTGTCATGGCCCCCTTGGCTGGAGCCTTCGGAGGCCTGCTAGCCTCTGCGATCCTAACTCTCGACAGCGTCGGCAGCCTGAAGACATGGCGTATGATCTTCATCATCGAAGGCATCGTAACCGTCGTGCTTGCCCTCATTGCATTCGGAACAATGACGGATAGGCCCCAATCAGCGCGGTGGTTGACCGTGAGCGAGAAAGCCTACATTGAGGAAAAGCTGCGAGCTGAGAGGGTCGGTTCATCCACCGTTCTCGACAAGATGGACAAGAAGAAGCTCCTGCGCGGCGTGCTGAATCCCGTGACGATTGTAACAGCAATCATCTTCATGTTCGACAGTATGACAGTTCAAGGACTTGGCTTCTTCACCCCAACCATTATCCGCACAATCTACCCAGGCAGGACAGTCGTTCAGCAGCAGCTTCTCACCGTACCCCCGTACATCGTCGGGAGCTTTTTCACCGTCGTCATTCCACTGCTCAGTTGGAAGCTGGACCGACGTCTGATTCTCATCATTCTGAGCACGCCTCTTGTTATTGTAGGATACATCATGTTCTTGGCGAGCAATGTGGCTAGGATCCGCTACGCAGCCGCGTTCCTGGTGGCCAGCACAGTCTTTGGCATCGGCCCGCTTTCCACTGCGCAGGTCAGCGCCAACGTCGTCTCAGACACATCGCGCAACAGCGCAATTGCAACAGCAGGTAAGAACGACTGGAAGCTCATAATATTTATTGTAACTTACCCTTGTACAGTCATGTTCAGCAACATAGGAGGACTCGTGTCCACCTGGAGCTATCTGCCTCACGATGCACCTCACTATCGTATTGGAAGCGGCCTAAACCTAGCCACCGCCACCGGAATGCTAGTCTTGGGCCTCAGTCTTCTTTTCTGGATGCGGTGGGACAACAAGCGCCGCGACAACCGCAGCGCTGAGGAGGAGCTGGCCGGTGCCTCCGCGGGTGAAATACATGACTTGGATTGGCAGCACCCAGATTTCCGCTGGCATGCATAAGACGGTCAGGATTGTGACGCCTCTGGAACAATCCTCAGTACCACTGTTCTGTCTTTCGTATTTGTTCTCGGCTTTCAGCTCTTGTGGATAATCAAAATTGTGGTTGCCTCGGAGTGGACAGTGGACAGTGATCTCGCCTAATCTCTTATGATGTCGGCGCTCATGCAGCCTACCTAGATATTCTGCTCAAAAACACCAAGTATCACACTTATCAGATACTCATGCCCCGGCAGTGTAGATTCTTAGAGAAAGCTGCCGCATCCCGAACCCTCAAGAGTTCGACATCAAGAAAACCTTGGGCCCGCTAGAACGCGACTTGTACACAACCATCCCAGTGGCTAGTCTGATGATGCCAAAAGGAACCGTCCCATCGACTGATGCCTACAGCCAATCAAGTGTACCCCGCCTACATGAAGAACTTATGCACCCCCTTTGCATCTAGATATGAATCGTGTGGCCGAACTTAGGCACACACTCGGCACGGCGTTTCACAGGATGATCCAATCAGGATGCGAGAACATCGCCTTGAGCTGGCGGACATATGCACTGCTGGCTCCAAAACTGATCACTGCTAGCTGAAGCTTCTCTGAGCGGCTGGTGTTTACCAAAGCTTAATGGGTCTCGCCTCAGCTTTGTGCCACAAAGAAGTTAGTGCGTCTCCCTGAAGCCCAGTCTTGTAGTATATTTCGCTAGAACAGTCATCCAGAATACCACGCGGCATCTAGCTCTTTACTATCCTGCACGCAGTATGGCTTCGTTGATCGATAAAGCTAGCTTGGCTGTCTTCTGTTTGCGTGACTTGTAGTCAGCGAGACTGCAATTCGTCGTTCGCTGGGCCGCCGCGCGCCGGGAAAACGAGGGTAGTTAAGGCGTGGGCAACCTCGGCGAACGACGACCATCTCGCAGGGCTCATTGCGTGAAATAAGTCCTCAAACGACTGGAGAAGGCCTATGCTCTCCGCTTTGTCAGTTTGCACTGAAAAGGTTGGTGAACAGCCTTCGCCTTGGCGCAAGCTGGATGGACCGCTGGTGCTAGATGCGGATAGGCTTTCATTCATTTGCTCCAGGTCTGTGGCGCCGTGGTACGCCCACAATATGCCTGCACCGTGATGGAGTCCGACGTAGGCGTTGAAATTGAACTGTGACCTTGTTTGACCCTGCCGCGTCTCTTGAGTGATGAGAGCCCAGACCGAACGAACCCGCTTCACGGCGATGCGCGCTCTGGCAGACGACGCCCAGGCGAGGACGTTGGCCACGGCGTCGTGGGGTACAGGTTGCTTGTTGGCGATGCGGTAGTGGATTTGATGGATTTCGTCCACAGGAGCGTAAAGCCGCATGAAGCTAAGGTGATAGAGTATTAGACTACTAAGCAGATAACTTCGATCCTCTTCATTGCGCGCGAGAGTCTTAGCCAACGGTAGAGCACGCTCCCACTTTGCCATAGCAGCTAGAAGCTGTTGCCGCTCGCTAGTGAGATCAGCCATTTGGTACGGTCGATTGTCGAGAGTGTCAACTTCAGATGTGAATGTGTCTCTTTGACGTTTCTTGGAGGATCTAGGCACATCGCACCCTAGATCCTCCATGCTCGCAAAAATCTCCCCTTCAGGCATGTCCGCAAGCCCTGCGCCCGCATTCACATCCACACCGGCACCGGCGCCCGCAGTTAGGCGGTCCAGAAGCTGCCGGTCACGGGAAAACCGCCAGACATGTGACTGTAGGCCGAACAGCAGGATCTCATGAGCAACAGGCTCCAATGGCGGGATTGTCTCATTCCTCTCAAGCAGCACGTGGAAAATATCTGAGGCCCGCACATGCTGATTTGGCGTCTGGTGGTGCTCAATCATGCCTAGAGCAAGCCGCGGTTCGAGATCTGCGCTGCTGTTGAAGACGGCGTTGCAGGTAGGGAACTCGAGGGCGATCTCTTCCAGAGACACCAGTGGCTTGATATTGAGTAGAACGCTAGTGAAGGTGTCGCCTCGGAAAATGCCAAAGGCGAGGCGGCGTCGCTCTTCGATTGATAGCCACAGATCTAGACATAATGCATCGGCAGCAACCCCTTTCATCTGCTTCAACTGCAGGAGCCGCTGTTGGTGATGGTTCTCGGAAAAGAGGCACATCCTGCGCGCCTGAGCGGTGAGGAGGGTACCTAGATGCTGCGCGTACGAAAACGCCCGGTGCTGACCGAAATATAGTGCAGCAACTTGGGTCAGCAACCTCGCCTGTGCGAGCCAGACGAGATTGTCGTCCGATTCGTCAAGATCCACTGGAAGGACGAGTCGTTGCCGGACCGCATTGTGCAACAAGGTGCCACATTCGGAACCGGAGCCTCCCATGTACATGGCACCAATGGACGCCAACACGAGGTAGAGGAGGGGATGCATGATGCCCGACTCGAGGGTGCGGCGTGGAAGAAGTGGCCACAACTGGTGGAAATGCTCCGAATACAGTCGGACAAAGTGTTGCAATGCTGCTTCCGTCGTGCTTCCGTCGTGCACCCAGCCCGGTTGCAGCTCAATGTGAAAAGAAGTGACCAAATGATGAGGAGCTCGCGACCAGATGTAGGCGGGTCTGGGGTAAGTCCCAGTTTTATCACCAGTGCCCTTCACTGCCTGAGCCGCGAGAGACACAAGAGCGTCAATAGCGCGCTGCTTGCATGCACTGTTTTCTTGTGGGGACCTCGTGTCTTGGTCTCTATCCTGGAGGGGTGGGCGCAGAAGAGCCGGGCCATATGGGCCAGAAGGAGGGGCGATGGAGGTAGCAGCGGTCACTGAATCGAGGTTGTCGCCAGAGCAAGAGCCCATGCCGTCGACGCGCTGATGAGATTGGGCCTGGCTTGAGTCTTGTTCTTTACCGTGGTCCCCACCCTGTGTGGACAGGGGTTGGAAAGCAGGGAGATGCATGTCTAGCATATGCTCGCCTGGGAACGATAGTTGTTGGAACCCGTTAGTGGGTAGAATCCCAGACTCGTCTCTGGACAGAAATAGGTTTTCATGCAGCCATGGCCAGGGCGTGACTTGGTCGAAAGTGGCGTCCCAAGGCATCGATGGGACATCCAGTGCCGTTTCGATGTCGTGGTTGCCCCCATGATCTATCAAGCTGCCGCCTACGATAGCACCTGGGTCAGGACTCATGTCAGTGAAAGATATGGGCGAGAAGACGGGCGGCAGGGCCATGTGAGAGGCATCGCCGGCATCTGCTGCAAAGCCCAGAGCGGGCGCTAAGCTGGCGCTGCCCGACAAAGATGCCCTGGCTACGGCGGCGGAGTGAACCTGGCTGATGCGGCCGGAGGGACGGAGGCGACAGTCGAAATCGCAAGCGTTGCCTGCTCGGAGGCATCGTGAGCAAGGATTCTTGCCGTTGCACTTGATTTTCCGGTCGCGGCAGCGATTGCAGGCCGTGTGGCAACGTCTTCGTGAGACGGTGCCAGTCCCAGCGCCGGTGGTTGTTGTTCTTGCGGCGAAATGGTTATCGACTGCGTATCCAGGTGAGACGGCAGAAACATGGGCACCGCCCGCCTCGCCGTCCACCGCGCCTGCACCCTCTCCCTCGCCACTGCCACCAGCACCATCGTCGTGGTTATTATTGTTGTTCCTGGTGTTCTTCTTCTTGTTGCTGGTGTTGTCGTGCAGCTTGGAGTGGCGCGTAAGCAGATCGCGACGGCGAAAGAAGACGCCGCACACGTTGCAGGTGTGCTTGACCGTTTCTGAGTGGTTCTGGAGGTGTCGCGCGAGGGAGCCCTGGCTGAGGAAGTCCTTGGAGCACTCCGCACACGAGAACATGGCACGCGAATTCCTCACTGCGCAGCTCGACTGCGCAGATCAAGGCTGGACGCGGACGCGGTCGCTGTCACAGCGTGCGTGGCCGGTGTCACTCAGGTCGGAGCCAAGTGAACGTGGCGAAACGACAGGTGAGGTGAGACCATGTGCTTTTCGAGGCAGAAGTCTGCGTCGTGCGTGCCAGCGCTAGTCAGGTCGCGCTTTCTTCATCTGGACCCCGCTTTCCTCTTAGCTCGCGCGGGGAAGGTGTGGAGCGCGTCCAAGCTCCAGACTCGGCCAAGGGATGACAACCTGCGAACCTGCGTACCTCAGGGCCATCATCGCTCATCTCGCTCCCTGGAACGCCATGTGAAAATAGTGCGGCGGTACCAAGCACATCAGCGATTGACTTTAGCACCTGTGAGTGAACGCGACGAACGCGACGCATGCCCCTGGGCTGGCACAACCCTAAACGTGCTTTACATATGACTAGCTCGCGCTTGTTCCACTCTGACTTTCATCATCAAGACATTGGTTCGACAGAGATGGTGGAGCACTTGATGGCTGACATGGTTCTGGGTCAGTAGACCCTTTCTAGCGTCGGGTAAAGTGGCACGGCATGACCGCGGCCCTGACTATCCCAGACCCTCAAGCGGGAGGAGCGTAACAAAATCGTGATGCCCCGTGGGGATTCTACAGTCCAATGATTTGACATCTATTATTCACAGAACCAAAAACGTGCTGGCAGCAGACCAGGTTACAATTGAACTATCTAGTCCTTCGCATTCATCTCGCCCATCATCAGATCCCCACAAACTAACTAGTAACCCGGCCAACTCGATCCACCAGACATAAAAAGAACGATCAAAGGCAAGGCAAGGCGGTCTCCGGTCTGACTCTGCTGCAATGCGTCTTCACGTCTAGATGGTATAGTCACTTGGGTCCCTGACTGGCATAGATCACGTCCTCAAAAGACACCATTGTGAGTGATCAGATCAATTCTGTTGCACTGAGAGCCATTGGAACAAAGTCTTACATCGTTCACTCTTGCATTCAACTATCTCATAGACTAGCCTCTACAACACAGAAACGCGGCTACGTTGGAATGATCAACAGAGGATGTTTTCAAAGTGTATTGGAATAAGTGGTTGAAACGCTAGGGTGACTTTACGTAGGCCCTCCAAGGTTCGATGTTCATGTACCGTGGTGCGAACAACTCGATTTGAAACATCTTGTCACACAAAAGCAAACCCTCTAATCGTGGAAGTCTGGTGCCAGTTTGTGTTTCATCAGAGCGTTGCGGTCATGTCCAAAGATAAGATGAGCACCGAGAGCCTTTTGCAAGAAATGCACCTCCTGATTCGACTTGGACCAGGAAGCATGATCCCTCGTCAGCCATCCCTGCGTTCCGAGGCCGTCGTAATTCTCCTGCACAATATACTGATCTGAGGTAAAAATCCAACTGCCAGAGTTCTTCAGGTTAACTTGGAGAATGCACAGCCCCGGCGTGTGTCCTGGGCACAGGTGGATCGCAATACCGCGGGCGAAAATAGTCGTCTCTCCATGCAGCGGCTGCCAATTGATATCAAAGTGGAGGTACGACGGTAGGTAGACGCCAAGGTCGGTCTTGGTAGCAACGCTGTAGAAGGCGTGCCTAAGCTCGCGTTCGTGCGTGTATACAGGAACGCCTGTCCCCGCAAAGTAGTGTAGTCCTCCCGCGTGATCGAGGTGCAGGTGGCCTATGATAACAGCCTTGACGTCTTTCAAGCTGTGGCCCGTTTTTGCAATGGCTGCATCAAGCTCCATGTCTTCCGTGTAGTCCACCCGAGCAAAAACGTCGGCCAACTGCGGTCCCCAGACTTCCGGGTAGTCTTTACCAGCTCCCGTCTCGTAGAGCAGCAGTCCTTCCTCTGGGTGCTCGATGAGCGCAGTAATCATGACCATGCTGCGCCGCTTGTTCTTGGGGTTGGGATTACTGCCGGTCGACGCGTTTGCCTGCAGGCATGTGAGCTACCGAATGTTGCCTGCTTCGAATCACGCACGTACCAGAGTAATAAAGATGCCCTCGTCAGCGACGAGATTCCCAACATGTAGAAGCCACAGTTTGGTGCCCTGTTCCGAGTCGTCAGCAAGCTTCCGTTGGTATATTCATCGTTGCATATACATCAGGTGTTACTTGGAAGTAGGGCTGCATGGCGCGTTTTGGTGTAACACAGAGCTCGGCGTGATCTGCGATAGGGTAGCCTTGTTCAAATGAATCCTTCAGTCAGACCGAGGACGTGCATACAGGCACATGCAGTCTCTATATGCACATGCAGGCTCCATGGTACAAATACCACTTTCGGCAACCTACTAGAGGCCTGCACGCGGGGAATATTCGCGGGGTGATTTGGGGTTCGTGGTATTCGCGGGAAAGGTGGTCATAATCGGGAACCATATTCTCCCACACGAGTGGTATTTGAAGATAACCGATGCCGGCTTGAGACTAGTTGGAATTCGTGCTACAGCCTCTTGAACGTGACCACCTCAGTCTACGATACATACAATCTTGCCAGCGTTTTCGGACCGCTCGATCCTGTCGTGGACTTCGCGGATCTTGGTCCACGACACGGTATCATGCAGAATGACAGAGAGGGAGCCAGAGTCGAATCCGGGCATGACGCTCTCCAGCCGACGCCTCAGCTCCTGCTGGTACACCTCATCCCGGCTGCGCAGCGTGCTCCCTTCAATGCGAATCCGCTTGCGGAGAATTGCCGAGATGTCGGCTTGAGCAATCTTCATTCCACCCATGCGGCCCAGCATGACAGTTCTGGCGTCCCGCGCCGCAACCGCCATGTTGCGCTCGAAATAGGGTCCACCAACGTAATCGACAATGTAGTCAACGCCCTTGTTGTTTGTTGCTCGCATAATCTCCTCAACAAAGTCCTGGGTCTTATAGTTGATGGCCAATGTGGCGCCAACCTGCTTGGAAGACACCAGCGCGCACTTTTCAGCGGTTCCTGCGGTCGCGAAGATGGCTGATGCGCCCGCAGCCCTGGACAGCTGAATGCCCGCAATCGACACGCCGGACGCTCCTGCATGCCATAAGATAGTCTTGCCATGTTCGAACCCCAGCACCAGGTGCAGCGCCTGGGTTGCCGTAATCCAGGCCTCGGGAATGGCTGCACACTGCGCGAACGACAGCCCTGCCGGCTTGCGCAGCAGCATTCCCGTGCTAACGGCAACGTACTCGGCGTAGGCGCCACCGTAAGCGAGTCCGAACACCTCGTCTCCTTCGCTGAGCCCCCGATGGTCGCCAGCCCCCAGCGCCTCGATCACACCGCTGAACTCGACACCAAGCGTTGCAGGAGCCTGCGGAGGCACGGGGTATCCGCCTCGTCGCTGCGATAAATCCATGCGATTGATGCCGAAGGCTACGACCTTCACTACGGCCTGACCTTGTTGCGCTGTCGGCTTTGGGGTATCTGCGTTGATGAACAAGGCCTCGCTCTCGCCGGACCCGCCTCGAATGTCTGGCCGGAGACACCACGCATTAGCTGTGGACTTCTACATCAGCTTTGGGCGATGGTTTGTAACATACCGACTGCTCTCATAGTGTTGCACGCCATGATTAGATAGTGTAACTTGGAAGAATTGAAGAACTTGCACGGGGAAGAGCGTCCCTACTAGTAGACAATTTTCAGGTGGTAGTTCAACAATGCTCCTGCAGCAGCGGGATTGATAAATTGTGGTATATACCAACAGATACGACCAAGGTCTGTACAGGCCGGGTAAAGTGGCAAGTTTAACTTAAGCGGCAAGCGAGTCGATTAGGCAAGTTAGTTGATTACTAAATGCAGCTCTTTACCTTAACACATAAATAACTCAACACTACAACAAGATATAATAGTGCACAATAGCTTACATTAATTGTCTACCTCTGTTGTATCTTTATTATGTATACGCTTGTTATAACCTATCTTGCTACAAATCCTGCAGTAGAGAATACCTCTGCTGCTAGCACCTGCCTATACTCTCTTCTTACGCCTCTCCTTCTTAGCTACTACTTTTACTTCTATTTAAGTAATTAAAACCTCTACTTGTACTTATAATAGAGTCTTTCCCTTCTAAATCTACTTCTTTTTACGCTTTTTACGCTTAGATATAGTAGTATTGTTAAGGGCGGAAAGAGGCCTGCTAACGAGTTTGCATTTGTCCTATATACAGAAGAAGAAAGATAAGAAAAGAAAGGTTCTTCTTACGCGTACGACTCGCCTTTTGTAGGCCTTATGCCTTACTGCTTTAGCCAGCGCTGAGCTGTACGTTACGTGACTAGAGCAGTCTGCTTAATACGGCGTAGCCCCTTACAAAAACATCGTGATATTTAGCTCTCTATTAAATACAACCTCTTGTATACCTCGCGATTGCTCTACAAAGCGCAGCCCCTTATAGTCAGATAGTTTCATATTATATTAGACATAACTTCCTTATTCTAACTCCTCGTTCTTTATCGCTTGCTTATCGCTCGCACTAAATGTAGCTCAATCTTACTAGAATTGAGGTTATCCTGTCGAATAGGCTCATGCTGGCAAAGCGTCTCTCATCGAATGCACAAGATCTTTTTGCTTGGGTCTGAAACCGAGCGCCTTTGCTTTCTTGCTTGGGGCCAAGAATGAGTTGCCGCCAAACATGTACAAGATCCCTTCGCCCTCGGCAATCTCTATGGCTGATGGCTTACTTGTCTCGCCACGGGCGAAGAGCATATCGCCGAGCACTTTGGCGACGGGGCCCCAGGTGTGAGAATCCACACCAGAATAGATCAGATTCTCCCATCCCTTCGAGCTGGCAGATGCTGTAGTCTTGTCGGGATTCCTGAGAGCAAATTCCGCAACAGCCACAGTAAGCTGAGAGAGGTCTTCGACATGCACCTCCAACCAAGGTCAGTACGGAGCGATGGACGACAGCGAATGGATACCGAATAGGACACTTACATTCCCCCAGATATTCTCGCCTTTGCCGATGTACGCAGCTTGGCCGTGCTGCTTTGCGTACCGGGTGTACGCAGGCAACTGCAGGGAAAGCTCTGTTTGTCAAGACGTTAACGCTATTGATCATAGAGAGGAACAGATCGTGGGCCTCATACTGTTACCAGGACCTGTACCGCGACCGTATACAGTAGGGCTGAGGAGAATGTACGCCGAGATCGTTCCTCGAAGAGCGGCAGCAGCTACACTACCACAATGTAAGAGAAGTGCTAAGTTGATTGGCTGAAGCCGTGATTATCTTGAGCCTTACATTTTGTAGCCGCCGTAGAAAAAGGCGGTGTCCGGAAGAGAAGACCAGCGGTCGTATTGCTCGTCCTACAAGACATGAGTATCTGATGGTGCGT
Organism: Alternaria gaisen; assembly: GCA_004156025.2. Lineage (NCBI taxonomy): Eukaryota > Fungi > Ascomycota > Dothideomycetes > Pleosporales > Pleosporaceae > Alternaria > Alternaria gaisen. The sequence continues at coordinate 434,029 of PDWZ02000018.1, read as the reverse complement.
GCACGCATGAACCGATAGGATGAATTACCGTCCACACATCAGCTCCAGCTTCACCTCCTGAGCCATACATAACGGTACCTGACCCGCCTGTGTGTAGGAGGACTGGCTTGGACTGCGTCTCGCGCGCTCGCTCTTCTAGGCCATCGACCAAGGCCTGGATGCTAGTCTCGTCGCCTCCGAATGCGACAGCGAAGTTCAGCACCACGTCATGTTCTGACGCAAGCGACTTCAGCTTTGCAGCGTCCGCAACATCACCAAAGACCACGTTGACACCGAGTGTCGTGAAAAGCTGTTCCTGCTCAGGTTTGCGGACTAACACTGTGATGGAGGAAGCCGTATATTGCTTCAATAGGTCGGTAAGAACAGTACCTTTGAGGCGTTCTGTGGTCAACAAGTATACTAGTTATCTGGGCAATCTGTACTCACCTCCGATATATCCCGCGGCACCCAGGACTAGGAACTTTGGTGGATTCATTTGCGCTTCTGATGCTTGATATGTCTATCCTTGCGCGTAAGGTCTTGTGTTAGAAATTCGGATCGGAATAGAACTCTGCTGGTCTTGCAAGGAGATTCGTACAAGTGAGAGTATAAGGTCTCAAGCCGCTCTCTGTGGTCTATATGTACACATCTGAGTCTGTTCAGCTAACAGAGGCACTAGCCGGAGTTGGTCACTCGTTGTTTTGTGACCCGCGTGAATTGGTAATCATTGTATGCAGCTGTTATTTCATCATTGGCCTCTTCGAAGTCAATCGATCATCCTGTAACGTAGCGCCAGTTCCTTGCTTGTTGCTTAGAAAACATTTTCCAGCATGCACGGAAACGCCGAAGTGATACGAGGTGATAGATAACGATGTTTAGCCCTGTAAGCTGCTATGATCCACAACGGGAAGCCGCAGAAGCCCTACCTGAAACGGGCTGAGCTTTGCCCGAAGCGGAGTGTAGATGTTCCTGGCAACACATTTACCGGTGGCTAGCCTTGGGTACCTCTTAACTGCCGGGCCACCTAGTCAAAGAACCCTGCGTCAAACCTATGCATATTCCTTCTTGGGAAACGTAGATGGCGGGAAGCGAACGCATTGGTTTAGCGGCAGGGACTGTCAGCAAGTTTTGTCAGCAGATATCCATGTGGACATTGCATTAGCTCCATACACACACAGCTGATCTCATCAAGATGCATGCTTACAGAATGTCTGCTAGTGCCCTTTAAGCGACTGCTATTCTAAGCACAATGGGTAATCTAGATAGCGATGCAACGTGAGTCCCTGCTTGTGAGTGCCAAGTGGTGGTTGGAGCACTGGGCAAAAGCTTGGTGTCAACGACACTGTCTCTTCACAAGGCGCCCTACAGCTTTATCAAGCAGATCCAAGGTGCCGGGGCCTCCATGCAGAACATCTTGCTCTCGCGCGCTGGGCCTGAGGAGGGCAGTGAAAGAGTCGATTTAGCAAAGATCAACTTCCACGACGCCGACAATTCCAACCTCGTGACTGCAGACTTCGACCCTGAGCTCCAAGCGGACCAGGATGCATCAGTGCTTGTGAGCCATGTCATGGGCAGGGGCCACGATCAAGCCCTAGTCGTGAAGTCCACACCTGACGACAGGACCACCGAAGCCATCTACGGCCATCAGACTGGAAGCTCCGACATTGTATGCGTGAGACTGCACTAATGCGACACCTATCTGAGTACTTCCATCTCTTGCCTGGTCACCCAAGCCGGTGGGCCAGGACCTCCTCCAGATATCGCGCGCAAGAACGGAAAGCGGCATTTTATCGCTTTGCATATGCATGGAGCCAGTGGGGACCAAAGTGGCCCTCTCTGCAATCGCGCCGTATCGGTGGTCGAGGACGCATTGGTGTCGCGCAGCCCGGAGCACTTTCTCAGCGTCAAATAGATGCCCGTACTAGTGCTTTAGCAAGCGCGTGCAGTACTTGAGGTCTCCAGCTGATACTGCGTGCTAGGAGTGTTTGTTTTCGCTTGCTCCTACACCAAAGACGGAGATGTCGGCGAGTGGTTATCGCACGACCACTTTTCGCATCCAGGCAGACATTCATAGGCGCTAGGCTAGGGTGCTATGTCAATTGGGGCTATGGATTTGTGACCTGGGCGGTGGAGAAGGAGTGCACCAACGCCAACACGTTCAGTCCAGTGGGAAAAGACGACTCGAGCTCAGGATGGCGGGTCATGGTGCGGGCGATTGCGGTAGACAGGGTGTGCGCGGGTGGGATGTGGGGAGGCGGCCGTTGCGCTAGCTATGTAGAGAGGCCCACGACAGTTGATGGAGGCAACTTCAAACATGCAAAAGTGTTGATTAAAGCCAATTTTATGGCTATTGTAAGCGTCTGCATATACTCTGTAACGAGATGGTGTGTCTCTGCACTCGAGCACGCACATTGCAGCGAGTCTGATCGGGAGTTGCGAAGCTGCAGCTGCAGCTGCGGTATCGTTGCAATAGAGGATATTGTCGTGCGGATTGTGGAAACCGATCATGATAGGTAGTGCAAGCTGATTTGGCGGTGCCAAGGACGGAAAGTCGCAGGTCTCATGTACAGTGATAGGTACGATTCAGTGCGGGGTGTCTGCAGCAGATGCCTGAGTGCGATCATCGAGACCACAGACCGTGTCACAATGCACTGTTCGGCGACGTCCAACGAGGCGTCCAGCCTTCCCATCCAATGGCGTGTGCCAATCGATACTGCGCCACCACCGTTTTTGCGTCATTTGCGCAGCATGATAGCGCAAATCTAAGACCCTTGCATGTGCTTGAATGAAAAATAAAGTCATAGACAATTCATCCATTTTTTTGATAGCGATGTCGCTTCTGCTATACCACGAATGTGATTTCAATCTTGTCACAGAAGTTTAATTGTCCAGATGTCGCCACCGTCCTCAGCCAATCATTCGGTCGGCCAAACCGTACGATACACCGCAGTCCACCAGAACGACTCAAATCCTGCCAACATGCAGGAGTCAGCCAGTGTGCCTCTTCATCTGGCAGAAGACAGTACTGCTTTTGCTGAGGGGCAGAAGAATCAAGAGGCTGTGTCTGAGAACAAAATGTCGCTCGCAGCTTCATCCACGCGTTCGACTAATGGGCAGCGCATTATGTTGGCAGGCTGGGATTGGATCTTGGAGTGTATATACCTTGTTTTGGCAATTGGTGCACTTGCGGCCATGGTCAGTGTCGTCGCAACTGCGCGAGACGAACCCATCGGGCCCTGGCGAGACAGCCATCTTAACGTATCCATTAACACAGTCGTTGCCATTCTTTCTGCCATACTGACTGGCACATGCACGTTTATCGTAGGAGAAGGTTCGACCATGTGCTCGCGCGGGCCAAAGTCCCGAGATGTTACTAGCACTGATACATGGCAGTGACCGGTCAGACAAAGTGGCAGTGGTTCGAGAAACCTCGCAAACTTCGAGACTTCGCGTGGATCGATAGCGCTAGCAGAGGTCCATGGGGCTCTTTCCAGCTACTTTATCGAATTAGTATCCCGTAAGCATACCAATACTGACCTGTTGGTGCATCACTAAACCAACGTATGCTGACGTGCGACGCATTCAAAGACAATCAGCTCGATTAGCGGCGCTTACCACACTGGTTGGTGTGGCTGTCAATCCCTTTGCTCAAAACCTCATCGCCACGCGTAGCTGTCAGCCCGAGCTCACCAATCAAACCGTCCTCATTCCAACAGCAGATTGGTACCATGTAAAACAGGGTGAGAAGCCAAGGAATACCATTCCTAGCCCTGGTGATTTCACGCTTTGGGGCATAGACAGATCCAATGCCGATCCAGCCCTAAAGGCCTCTGTCTACAGTGGTCTTTGGAGCAGCTCAACGACAGTCATCAATGCTTCCACAGCTGGTCTCAGCTGTCCAGGCGTCAACTGCACTTTCCCAAGGTACACGACCTTGGGTGTTTGCCATCAGTGTGCTGATGTATCCTCTTCCATCGTGAAGAGTTGCGATGCAACATTGTCTGAGCAGTATGAGGGCGGATACCACCCACAATGCAAGTGGTCCTTACCCACCGGCCAACATCTGAATAATTGGATTCGGATAGACACGTCTTACAATCGAACCAGGGACAAGATCTCTATCAACTTCGCCGTCATGAACTCGACGGCCTCGACTATCATTCTTCCGCATGTCCCTGGAACCTTCACCAATGTTACGTTTTTAGTGAACACTACGACCGATCCAAATTGTGGCGTTGACTCGGGCAACAATTGCGGCGATATCATGGGAGCTCCTACCATGGAGCTCAAGCCGATGGCGGTAGAATGCTCACTTTTTCCATGCGCTCGAACCTATACAGCAGCCATTTTCGATGATAGAGTGGTAGAGACCGAGGTCAAACGTACGCTTGGCACAGGCAATTGGCATCGAGATCGGGGCGACTGGGCTCAAGGGCTTCTTCCAACCGACATCGCGATCGATCCAGATGAACCTTGCTCGTCTTGGTGGCCCTCGGGGCAAGAACCGCCTCCATGCACATATGAAGCCAGCGCCCCTCTCATCATAGCTCTTGGCGACTTCTTCTGGGGCTTCTGGAATGGAACGGTCACTGGGCTGACATGGGGTGGCGCCGCGCCTGACAACGATGTCCTAGACGTATTTTTCAGTATCGGTGTCACCAATTTCACGTATGTCGACAACATCCTACGCGGTATATCGAATTCCATGACTTCAGCTATACGACTCAAAGGTGGAGTCCGTGACTCATCGAGCTCTGGACCTCGAAGAGCAGCGGGCCCAATCACTGGTCAGGTGCTCAGAGCTGATACCTGCATACACATTCGCTGGGCTTGGATCACTCTTCCTGCGGCTATGGTCTTTCTCACGTCGCTATTGCTGACTTGGACTATCGTATTGCACACATCGAGAAAGAGACGACCAGCTTGGAAATCATCGGCTCTTCCGGTCTTGTTTCACGGTCTCGAATGTGCAGATCGGATCGTCGAAAATAAGATTTTGACTGTCAGAGAGATGGAAAAGGAGGCAACTGGAATGTGGGTGACTTTATCAGATGGGCCGACGGGCAGTGTGCGACTAGAACCTTGCGGGCTTTAGTCAGAACCTACCTTAGATACGGTAGTAGGCATCGACGTAGATGTTACTCGGCCCTGGTGACTACGTTTAAGGCGGTTTTGAAAGTCAGCGCGTCAACAACGAGGGCTGCAGTATACCCTGTATTCGCGTGTCGATAAAAGTAACTTGTGTAGCCGTTGTCAGCGTCTTGGCTCGTCCTCATTTGAGGTTCTGGGGCTCTCCAGCTCCTCGGCTAAGTGAAGAAGTACCATGGAAGCGTGTCGACTACCAAGGAAGCATAGCAGGCAGGTACCAAGGAAGTGCAGCTGCTGAGACCACATAAGCACACACTCGTAACTTCTTGTAACCCTTCTTCACCCACACTGACACAGGAACACTCCAACGCTGTGAATCACTAAGCAACAAAAATGCCTTGGACGAAGGAAATCATCGCAGCACGAAATGCACTCCTCAAGACACACTACGGACGATTCAACAGCCTGGTCAAAGATGGGCCAGAGTGGACGAGACTTGCAGAGTCTGGAAGCGTCTGGGACTCAATCTACAATATCCGCAACAAGGAGCCGTGGATGGCGGCACAAGATAAATTGAAGAAAGAGTTACGCAAATTGGACGATCTGCGCGAGAAAGTCCACCTAGATGGTAAGAAGAGATCTTCCTTGAACATCGGGCTGCATCATACAAGGTTTTGCAGCGACGTTCTTGCTATTTTCTCTTGGAAAAGCTGCATGATCGAGAACAACTCTCTTTCGTTAGCAACCGCAAGAAGGATCGAGGCAGGTATACCAAAGGTGATGCCAAAGAGCAAGCACGTATTCGAAGAGGCGATGAAAATTCCCCTACCATCCGCAGAAGAGTTGGTGCGGCTAGATCAAGGCGATGCCGCAAAGTCAGATCAATACCTTGAGTTGCGCAACAACATCGTTGCGACAGAAGCTGCAATGTCCAGCAAACATCTACAGCGCGCAACAAAGTCCCAAGAGCTGCTCAAAGACATACGAACAATCTCACGCATCCTCTTTCTCGGCACGAAAGTTCACTTCAAGGCTGGCGAGCTACGCACCCTTCCAATCCAGGTTCATTCAGACCCCAAGGCCATCTTTCCCTATCCTCAGGAACTGCGCCAAAACCTTGAACGCTGGTCAGACTTTGTTGTTGTGGGCGAAAACGATTCCGAAATTCACCCTTTGCTCAAAGCAGCTTGGAACAGTTTCTACTACGTGAGCATCCATCCGTTTCAAGATGGCAACGGAAGAACTTCGCGCATCCTCTTCGCTACTCACCTCGCTAAGAACAAGATGCTTCCAGTTATATGCTCAGAGTGGCTTCCAAGGGAGCGATACCTGCGGTACATGTCCCTGACAAGATCTGGCAATCCATTCCCATGGTGCCAAGATCTCGTTCGCTCCCAGATTGCCGCATTGGAGGGTATCAATGGTAGATCGGGTGGACGTTGAACCCCTCCGAAAGACGAGCTGGCTCAGAGGCGTCGTGCCTGGGAAGCGATAGCTCATGCCGATGATGGCCATAGGCTCTGATGTCATGTTTGAGGCTAGTTCCAGTTGAAAGAGACTTATCGTACCTAGTATCAATATATCAGGTGTGCTACATGCGATTTCAAAGGTTGAGCAACGAATACATGCACGGTCCCACCATGCTTGCTCTGGATGGTAATTCGGTAGGCGTGAGTGACTCGTCAAATAATCGTCATCTCAGCTTCTGAACCTGCTCATATAGAAAGCTACATCATCAACGGTGAAGACCAGACAACCACGTAGCTATAGAAGAAATTTCAAACGAGCTTCGACACAGACTCTTGAAGTTTGACTGGGACCAATTTTGACCTAGCCGCTATCAAGCGAATGAGCTCTTCGATGCTTCTGGACTCTCGAATCAAAAGGAGGGAGACGTCAGCAGCGAGTATGACCACGATCCAGTTGCGCAATTCCACCGCTACTAGTGAGTCCACTCCGTATGACTCCAGAGTGCGATAAGGCAGGATACCCTCTACTGGAGTGACTGTCAGTTTGCTTAATTCGGCGAGCACTGCGTGTCCGATGGCGGTGACAGCTTCTTCTGCAGTATTGGCAGACCTGATCTGATCGACTTGCTCTGCGCTATCCCCACTGCCCCCGGATCGTCTTACACCTCCAGAATACTCAGAATCCTGGACGAGATGTGCAATGCGCCGTTGCTCTAGCCAGTCTGATATGCTTACACCGGCCTCCGGGACCAAGCCGATTGTGGCCTGGCATTCCGATCCGCTGTTAGTCAAGGCATAATCGAGAGCAGCAAGAAGCTCGACGACTGAGATGGGGGAAAAGCCTTGACGTTTCATGCTGGCGAGCACAGTAGGAGTCTCACTGACAAAGCCAGCATCACCAACGACACCAACATCGATCGCGAATCCCGACTGGCCTTGGTTTCGTCGATATTGCATGAAAGCATCTTGGAATGTGCATGCAGACGTGTAATTGACTTGCGCAGCATGCCCACTAATGCCAGCAACTGAAGATAAGGCAACGAAAAAGTCAATGTCCCTGGGCAGGACTTCATGGAGGTTCCAAGTTCCGGCGACCTTAGGGGCTAAGGACGCCTTCCATTGTTGGTGCGTCATCTGGTCATATAGTGCATCCTGATGAGTAGCGCGTCAGTCACGGGGCCAATCAGTCTTCTTGAGTGCATAGCAGGATTTACTTACCTCGAGCGCCATCGCGGCGTTAATAACACCTCGAATCGGGCCTGGCTTATCGACAACTTGTATATCTCTTATAACGGCTTCTAAGGCCGCTTTAGAGGAAATATCACAACTTCTAGCAATGACTTTGATGCCCATGCTGCGCATCTTTGCAACGCACGCGTTGGCAGCTGCAGACTTTTGTCCTGATCGTGATAGTACAACAATCGTCCTCGCGCCTCTCGCTCCGAGCCACCAGATAAGACGGATTCCCAGGCCACCAAAGCCACCAGCCAGGATATACGTGGCATCAGGCTGCAGCATGGGAAGGGTGCACGGTTCCGGAAGGGCCTACGGATGTCATCACGTTAGCATGTATACCTTTCCATCGTATGCTCACAAAGTTCATGCAATTTGTACGCACCGGAACGGTTTCATCTTGATCCACCGTGAGGATCACTTTGCCCATATGTTTACCGGACGAGATCAAACGGAAAGCGGTTTCAATCTCGCCAAGCTTGTATGGCTGGATGGTCACCTGGGTTTTTAACCTTCCACTGGCGACTAGTTCAACTACGTCATTGAGCAAGCGGTATACGAGCTGTTTGTCTTCGGCCATCATCTGTACCAGATCGACGCATGCAAAGATGATGTTTCGGAGTAGAAACTTCGTTGGCATCAGCGAATTGTCCAGGAAGTCCCTTTTCCCGATCTCAACGAAGCGTCCGAAAGATGCGAGGCAGTCTAGAGATTCCCGAAACAGCTCACCAGCTAGAGAGTTGAGAATGACATCAACACCTTTGTTTGCGGTCGCTGCACGTAATGCAGGCCCAAATGCTGGAGACCGACTTGTGAAGATGTGAGTTTGAGGAACACCGATACTCTCAAGAAGATCGCGCTTCTCCTTTGATCCACATGTTGCATAAACAACAGCACCAAGATATTGGGCCAGAATGACAGCGGCTTGACCGACTGCTCCTGCAGCAGCATGGATCAAGATGGTTTCTCCTGCTTTGAGTTTAGCCACATTAACCAGTGAGTGGTAAGTGGTTGCCCAGACAATTGGAAGAGATGCTCCAAGTGAAAAAGAAACACTGTCTGGAATTCGAGCCGCATGGTCTCCGTCAACGATTGGGTAGTTGTTATACGATTGCGCATAATAGCTGCAAACTCGATCACCAACCACGTAGCGCGAACTCATCCGGCTGCCGACTTCGACCACTGTGCCGGCACAATCGTTCATCATAGTGGCAGATCCACCAAGCTCCCCAGTGGCAATGAGGACGTCTCGAAAATTGATACTAGCTGCTCGACACTCGATGCGAATTTGATGCGGTTCCAGAATATGACCGTACTCGCGATCGTCTACCCATTGGAAGGTTTCTAGTAGTCCAGCTATGCCTAACTCCACCTTGAGTGGCCGCGAGCGGTTCAGAAAAGATGTCTGCTCGGGCTTGGATCTTGACGTTGAGCGTGCAATGCTCTGTTCGAGCTTGTCGTTCTGAAATAGTCGATTGACGTACAAATGTCCGTTCCGGCGGTCGGCAAACTCGTAATCGACATCAGGTAGGCTGCGACTGAAGTCGAATGTCTCAGATATCAGAAGCTGGGTTATCAGGGAACTCGTACGCTCGTCATCGGATCCGTGCGGAGTGCTTGGATCGAGATCAAGCGTGATGTAGCGAATACCGGGTTGTTCCAATCTCAGAGATCGAGCGAAGCCGAGAGCCAGCGCTCCATCAGGTGCGGTCGTATTCATAGCAGCGCCTCGCGTGATGAAGAGTAGGGCTTTACACGATAGGGCATAGCTCTGGAGCTTTTGCCACAATGAAGCATCCATTCCAGCGAGCGCTTCGCATATATCTGAGTCTACCACAAGTACAGTATCAGCAACGTTTTTGATGTTTTCAAGACCATTGGCGTTGATTTGGCGCAGATTGAGTTCAGGGCGTTGACGAAGAGTTCTAGCGATATTGTCAAGGTTACCTGTATAATTTCCAGGCAAACCACTTGCAAGATGGAGTGAGATCTCGCTCAGATTCGGCTTGAATTCCACAGGAGTCTTTGCGAAGATAACACTCATCGTACCACCTTCAGACTTTGCATAATCGGACAAAACTATTGGATCGGATTCGAAACCCTGATCTTGTAGCCTTCGCGTCCACTCAGCGTCGGAGAGAATAGGTGATTTTACTCGTCCTTCGCCGGCACCAGACCACCAGCCGGGAAGAGAGCCGAAGACAAGTTGGTACGAGGGCTCTGGTGTTGTGATCTCCATGAGTATCAATGTACCCCCGGGACGAATGAGCCGGCGAATATTATTCAGAGAAGACGCAATATTCGGAGTAGCATGTACAACGTTGCAGGCAATGACGACATCGTAGCTGGCAGATTCGAGACCTTGCGTGTCGGAAGGTTGCGCAAGATCGAAAGCCTTATAGTTGACATTGTGGCCACAATGTGCCAAAAGCTCTCGAGCAGCAGGAAAGAAGGCTGTAGACAGATCGGTGAAGTCATACTGTCCGATCAATGGCTGGCCATTCTGAGACATTGCTTGCAGCAAGGGTAGTGTAGCTGAAGCTGTACCACCGCCCACCTCAAGCATCCGGAGCGACGGATTGTGTAAACCAAGGGCCCTGCAATACATGTTGATTTGATGGTAGCATCGAGCATTTCGTTCCTCGGAGTACATCCTGCCGAGCAAATCATCCGGAGTCAGAAAGGACAGGGGATCTGCAGTGCCACGTAGGAGATCAACAAGGTTCTCTCCGATACGATTTACTCCTTCAAACGCAGCACTGGTGTCTGAAGTCGTTGCCTTCTTGGCTTCCAGCACCTCTTCAAGAGAATAGGGATCTGTGGCCACGAAGTCCTGCATCCATTCGTACCACAACTGCCGATAACCGGACGCAACCTCGTCGTTTTTGATCTGGTCGAGGGCCTGCTGCACGTGAGTGCGTACATTCGTGCTGACCGCAATATTTCGCAGACGCGAGCACCGAGCAGGAAGTGAATTTCTGCAATGAGCAATGATTTGCTGCCGCGTCATACTAGGATAATGGAGTACCCACTCAGGGCTGTGTGCCAACTGTCGTGGCATCGCCGCCTTGATATCCCCAGGCAACTGGGCCATCTTCATACCATGAACGCTCGATACTAATTTTCCGTCCACCTCTATCTGAGCGCTCCAGGAAGACGCTTCATCTCCAGCCGAAGCATACGTGCGTAACTCGGTTCCTTCTGAGACCTCGAAAGCGGTTGAGATGGTAAGTTGTTCGATAAAGACCGGCACCATAGGAGTTCTGATTTCTTGTTCCACAAGGAGGCTAGCGCAGATTCCGTGAAATAGGGTAGAGTCGAGCAGTCCGGGATGCACTAGGTATGTCTGCGGTCCAAAAGGGTGTGCCGAACCCTGCACGTTGGGCATCTTGTTGGTGGTCACACAACAATCAGTCCTACCCTGCAGGTCCACAACATTATCAAATGGAGCATACCACTCTATCCCAACCTGACGTGCGGTGGCATAGAATCTATTCGGCGATATGTGGTGTGAGAAAGACGCGAGAGCTTTCTTCTTGATCTTCAGGTTATCGTATAGACGATCTGCTAACATGGAGTTGTCTGTGATGACGCGGATGCGGCCGCGACAATGCTCGTTCCATCCTTTGCCAGAGTTTGTGGAAAATATCCGGAATTCTTTCCAATCAGGCCACGAACCCTTCGCGCTTTGTACCTCAGGTCGCAGCGACAGACAGATCTCCGTTTCTGTGTCACCCTCCTTGAGCACCAGTGCCTTGGAAAAGCTACAATCGCTTAAAGTGTAGCCAATGACTGCTTTGGATCCATTCCTGGATACCATGAAGCGGCGCATCGCCTCCAGGGCCATGGCCAGATATCCAGCTGCTGGGAAAACAATTTGACCTTGCACAATGTGTTGCTGAAGCCAAGGCAATTCCTTGAGCCTCAGAAAACGACGCCATCTAGGCTCTGTATGATTCACGTCCGATGACAGGTTGCCCAACAGTTCATGCGGCAAGAATTGGCGGTGACTAAACTCGCGTGTGATACGGGTATCATGCCAATGACGCTGTTCGCGATTGAAGGCATATGGTGGCACGTCTATCAACCTATGTGGCAACTGTGCACGAAAACCGGCATTGGCGAGATGAAAGTCAACGGGGGTACCCAATGCGAAGAGGTCCGCGAGAACGCGCATCATTGTCTCAGTCGCTCCAGCCTTCCGTTTGAGGCAAGGCAAATACCGGATGCGAGTCGAGAATCCTAGGGCCTTCAATGTCTCTTTGACCGCACCTTGCATCTGCACGTGAGGGCCTACTTCCAGGATGATGTCGATTTCAGCCCTCACTCCTGGCCCTACACGCTTTTGGCCGAGGATGAGTCCTTTGAGAGCTGCGTCAAAAAGAACTGGAGAGATCAAATTTCGAGCCCAGTATTCCCCGTCGAGCAAAGTTCCAGCAGGCAACTCTTTTCCCCACAAGGAGGATATCATTCGCCCAGTAATCTGACGTGGCTGAATGTGCGCGATGGCAGATAGGTACTCGTCTTTGATTGAATGCATCATTTGAGAGTGATACGCAGCTCCTTGGGTCTTGAGCTTGCGATGGAAAACATCAGCTTCCTGTAGGAGGCGCGCTATCTCGTCGATGCCGTCGTTGCCGCCCGAAAGCGTCACACTGGTGGGGCTGTTGTAGCAAGCAACCTTGACCAAGGACGAGTCGGTAGTCTTAATCTGGTCAATGAACGTCTGCACGACTTCAGGTGTGGCGCCAACAGCAAGCATACTTCCGGATATACCAGTCGATATCAATTTAGACGTGAGTCGACCACGATGATATGCTACAGTCAAGGCATCTTCGAAAGTGAGTGCGTCAACAGCGTAGGCCGCAGCAATTTCTCCGCTTGAGTGGCCCACGACAGTTGATGGACGCAAGTTCAGAAATGCAAGTGTGTCGACCAACGCCAATTGTATGGCTGTTGAAAGCGTTTGCCCATACTCTGGCTCGTCCACACGTGACATGTCGTGGCTCTCATGGCTCAGCTCAGTGAACAAATCCCACTGGCATCCCAAAGCCCGGAGGTAGGTGTTGGCGCGATACAGAGATTGACGAAAGATGGGCCAATCATTAATCAGATCTCGACCCATGTTATGATACTGGGCTCCTTGGCCTCCGAACACATACCCAACACGGGCTCCTCCTTTGAACGGCGCTCTCACAGAAACCGGCATCTGTTCCAACACCTTGAGCTCTGCCAGCAAATCGTCTTCGTCGTAAGCAACAACGGCAGTACTGTAGTCGTGGATAGTACGCTTGTTGACTGTCAGAGCCAGGCGGTCCAGAAATATCTCAACGTCCTCCAACGAATCAGCCAGGGTTCTGCTGATATATTCAGCTAGACGCCGTGCATTTCTGTAACAGGCCTGTTCCTCCGTGCCGCTCAGGATAAACACCCGAGGCGACCTTGTTGCGACGTCGGAGTCAATCTTGGTCTTTGGGTTGACATGGTTGCTGCCGCTGAGAATAGAAGTATGCTGGGAGTTATCAAAACCATTGGTGCGGTCAACGCCGTTGATGCCACCTGTTTCCTTGATTCCGTTCCCACCGTTGATGCGATTGGCATACGTCATGCCGCTCGAAACACTGGTATGTCTCACTCCGTTGGCACCGTTCACTCCATTGGCACCGTTCGCTTCGTGGGCGCCATTGGGCGCACTGTTGCAGTCGGAGTGGTTCAAGGCGTTGGGATGAACATGCTCATCAGCACGGTCAAGAATGACATGGGCATTGGTACCGCCATATCCAAAGCTTTAACAATCAGCACCAGCTCGAAAATCCTAGATACGTGCATTCTTACCTGTTAATGGATATGCGACGAAGCGTTCTCTTCTCAAATGTGGTCGGGATCTGTGACAAGTAAGCCGAATAGTTCTACTGACCGATGAAGTGTATCATGCATACTTTCAAATTCCAACTGTGTAGCGGAATCTTCGGATTAGGCTTTTCATAATTGACCTGAGGGGCCACGGCTTGGTTTTCGAGCATCAAAACAGACTTGATCAGTCCCGCGATACCAGCCGCGCTCTCCGTATGACCGATGTTCCCTTTGACGGATCCCATGATTAACGGCCCTTGGGTCGCTTCACGGGGACGAGCAAGTACGTTGGCAATAGCTTTAGCTTCTATGGGATCGCCGACGGCCGTGCCCGTCCCGTGGGCCTCGACATAATCCGTCTCGGCAGGAACAAGCCCAGCTTCAGCATATGCCCTTCGGATCAGCTCTTCTTGCGCTTCGCCATTTGGCACACTGATGCCTTGTGATGTCCGGCCGTCCTGGTTGAGTGCCGAGTTGCGGATGACGGCTCGAATCATGTTGCCGTCCTTGATGGCAAACGACAGTGGTTTCAAAACGACGCAGCCACATCCTTCGCCACGACCATAGCCATTAGCCCGCTCATCAAACGAGAAGGAACGACCATCAGGCGAAAACATCTTCAGTTTACTCTGGTAAGTAAAGCGCTGAGGATCCAGTAATACGTTAACGCCGCCGACAAGGCTCATTGTGCTTTCCCCGCTGCGCAAGCTCTGGACAGCGTTGTGTAGTGCCACCAAACTGGCAGAACAGCCAGTGTCAACGGTAAAACTAGGACCTCGCAGGTTGAAGAAGAAAGAGACACGATTCGAAGTTATGGCTGCACCAGTACCAAGGGTATGGTAGAGTTCCTGGTTTTCAGGGTCTCGCGCCATGATTTCGCTGTAGTCGGAACTCCACTGGCCAATGTATACGCCTGTAGAGGATCCCCAAATTTGGGAGACGGTGAGACCAGCATTCTCGAACGCTTCGTACGCAAGCTCCAATGTAAGACGCTGTTGGGGATCCATGGCTCGAGCCTCGGTAGGCTTTATCTCAAAGAAGCTACAATCGAATGTGGCTATATCCGAGTCTAGGAAATGTCCTCCAGGAGTGTTCGTCGTGCTAGAGTGGGGGTCTCCCTTGAGGTGAAATGCCTCCATGTTGAACCGGTCTTTGGGTACCTCACTCCATGCTGATTGTCCACTCGACAGGACATCCCATAGACGAGCTGGCTCGGACGCGCCGCCTGGGAAGCGACAGCTCATACCGATGATGGCGATAGGCTCTGATGTCATGCTAGAGGCCATTGCAAAGTGAAGGGAAACTATAGTACGTAGTACCGAATGTTCAGGGTGTAACACGAGATACTAAAGGCTGAGCGAGAACGATCATCATTCCAACATGTTTACTTCTCTCGCTTCTGCCTCAGCCTCTGAGTTATTTTTTTGCCAACCATATGTGTATACACGGGCGTCCAACAGCGATATTAATGCAGTAATAGTAAGTAGTTTATCGTCTGTATATCGCCTGAGCCTCTGTATCTGCTTACGACTTGCGCCCCACGCGCGAGGGAATGGAGGAGCATTATGCTTACTACTACACCACAGAGTGTAGTAATTCAGAGCTACATACCGCTGTTCTCTCGTAGTGGAAAGTGAATGGTATTGCCTGTAACTACCTGTCACATAATAATTCGTCTCGCCTAAGACTAACAGTCTGGGCATAACTCTCTGCACACGATCAACTCATGAAGCCGAGGTGGGGAGCCGGAACTCCAAACACAGTCTACTTTTGATCTTCGCGCATGAAGACGACAGAAATAGCTGTTTTCACCGGACGCTGTCTATAGCTCGTCCCTTGGCTTATCAGCCTCCTCTTGGTCTTGACTGAGATCCGGCATAGCCATAATCTTGACCACCAAACTCGTCCAGCCCGTAAAATGCTGCGTGCGCTGCCCTTTACCCGTCTCGGGATTATATTGTTCCCACGCAAAGCCGGTCTCCTTCCAACTCTCATAAACAGTATTGACCAAGTTGTTGCGGAGTTCGGTGTAGATTTTAGTTGCGCGAGCACGATGGGGACCGGATTGAGTCGCGACGTTCTAGAAATCAGTAGAGTTAGTTTAGAAAATGAAACAGCATGGGAAGACTTGGGAAGTAGTAAGGGAGAGAAACAAAGAGAGAGAAAGACTTACAAGTAACTGCTTGACAGCCAGATAATTAATCGGCATCCACACCGGACCCCGCCAGTAATCCTCCGCCGTATGATAAAACTCATCGCTCTTGCTCAGACTCCTAATACCAAACGGACTCCACAGCTCCTCCTCATCCTCGATCAAATCAAGCACATGGCCCATCTTCTCACTCCCTTTATCCACGAGGCCCGTCAAAAAGGGAAACAGCGAAATATAGCCCTTGTGGCAAACAAGCGAGTGTTCCTCGTAGTCATCAATGGTGGCGTCACAGTACGCCTTTTCTTTTTTACTCCAGTGCAAGTCATCAATGTTGCGGACAATAGCTTCGTCGTAGCGCGCAAACTCGGCCGCGTCGTCTTGTTCGTCGAGGTAGATTGCAATGCGCTTGATGGCGCGCGTCATCATGCCCATCCAGCTGATGAGGTCGACGTGCAGCTCACCAGGGTGTGGTGGCTGCGCGCGAGGGTAGTCGTCGAGACCAGAGGTGAGGATGTGCGAAGGTGTGCGTCCACGCCAACGGTAGCCTTCCCTGGTGGAGAAGGCTTCGCGGTCGTAGCTCTTGATGTCGCCGGCCTGGGTCTTGCGGTACCAGAAGTAGTTGCGCTTGAGCAAGGGGTAGAGCGAGCGGAGGTACTCAAGGGCGGCTTCGCGATTCGAGAGCTGCATCGAGTAGGACTTTTCTTGTTGCAGCTTCTCGCTGCTGGTGTCGGTCTTGATGGCGTCTAGTTTGTCGAGGAAGGACGTGATGACCATGAACAGTGTTGGTGGGTTAGCATAGTGAGGGTACTGGACTTGGAACTCTTCTGGTACTTTGCTGCGGGCTTCGGGGCCGAGAATCTGTTCGCGACCGATCCAGCCATCTTCGTCCATGAGGCTGAACCAACTCTTGATGATATCGAGAGTGAGATCGGCATCCCAGTCGATGACGGGGAGGAGATGGAAACCCTCATCCCACAGGAAACCGCGGGGAAAGAAGGGTCGCGATGGGATGGCGGTAAACAACTCAGACGGTCCTTCGAGCTGGGCTTGGTTTCTGCTTCGCGCTTCGGCAGCCTCCTCCCAAAAGCCTTCGCTATCTTCCTCGTACGCAGGGTCGTAGGATCGATCGACACGGGAGTCACCGAAGAAGTAGCCGATGCCACCAATGAGGTTCGAAAACAGCGACTTGCCAAACTCCTCGTAGCGTTCCTTTACGAAAGGTGGCTGGGGCTTGAAGATGTCCGTGAAGCGAGCCGAGAAGCCCGACGTGACGGAATCGATCTGCTGCGTAAGATGCTCCGACGTAATCTTCTCTGGTACAGACTTAGACGAGAAGATGACGTCGAACTCAAAGGCACCTTCAAAAACCTTCTGCACCAGGTGCATGTTGCCCTTACCGGGTAGATGCTGGATTGTGTAGACCTGCTCTGGCGGTGGTGGGTTCTGCTCGCCGTACTTGGGGACCAAGACGTCGATCTGGCCCTTCATGTGTGCGAACATCATGGCCTTGACCTGCCATACGGCTTCCTCTGGTACCTGTCCGCTGTGCACGAGTGTCCGATCCAATGGCTTCTCGTCGTAGCTGGGGTGTTCATGAACAGGGTGCTTGCCCTTGCCATCCGTGACTGTTAGCTCGAACTCGCCCAGTTCTTTAGTCTGCCCCTTCAAAACCACATCGCCTTGCATACCAGGCTCAGATGAGTCCGCATCTGCGACTTCCAAGTTTCCGAAGCCCTCGAGCGTGTTGTACCAGACGACGGTCGTTCGCAGGTTGGGGCCGGCATCGTCCCGTGGTGTGCCCTTGATCCTCGCACCCCAGCTACCGCCGTGCTCTCCACCGGGAAACTTGATGAACTCGGTGGTGATGTCGATCTTGTTGGCGGGATCGTGGATGGTTTGTCGGCCGCCGCTGCGTACGTCGTATTCGTCCCAACCGTAGCCATCGAGCTCGTGCTGTTCGCAAGTGTGTCTGAAGTCTGCCAGGTCAGCGTCGGTGTTCATTGAGCTTCAGAAATGACAACCTACTGTGCTGCACGCTTTGGTAATCCTCAACCCGGGTCCACATCAACCCGCCCATCAGACTCTTTGGTATGCGTGGCCGGACGCCAAAGTAGAGATTAGGGCGGTAGGGTCCCCAGAGCAAGCTCGCATTGGTTGCCTTCTCAACCTCTGCGACCTGCGCACCTGCAAAGGGCAATTGGAGGGCGAAAAGGCACGTCAGCCCTTTCCAAAGGGTGCCATGCCGAGATTCGCGCGTCATGGTGTTGTGTAGTGCCCAAGCTGGAGCTGTCTGGAGCTTTGCGGGGGCAGGTTCGGGACACATTTCGCGGAGGTCGGGGGTTATTGGCGCGCTGATTGGCTCATGTGGGGGGCGCCTTTCTGGGCCATCCTTTCCACCGTCAAGCATACGCAACAAGACAGAATGTGTCCACCCAGCATGCGTGTAGAAAATTAATCGAGTGCATCACGGAGAGGCTATAGGACTGGTGTGTGGGATTGCGTGGTATCGTGGTTTTTCTCATGCTACCGCTTGAGTCCTTGCAAAGATTTCAAACTGATATAGCTACTGCATGCAGCTACGTCGCTCGCAGACCGAGCTCCTTCTGTTATGGTCAGACTAAAGAAGAGGTGTAGGAGGGTTGTAGGAGGTGGAAAGGCGCCCTACCAGGAGCTGCTCCGCGGTGGATCTAGGTCGTGCTATGTCATCCCAACCCGCCTTATACTGCATGTACCGATGTGACCGTCGTCCTGGTGAGGTATACATCAGGAAAACAGTGACAGACCTGTTCTGTCATCCCAGTATTACCCCCCTTGCGCATATGCCCCCACGAATGTGCCTGTGAACCCTTCATCGCATGTGACGCGACCGTGATCATAGTCATCCTGTGCCTTGATTTCCCTATCCCTTGCCTACATCCGACTGGGACTCAACGGCCTGTTGAATCCACCCTGTCTGTTCATATACTGCCTAGCCTGCAACTGCTTGTCCTTCCTCACCCCAAAATTCTTATCGTTGCCGGGAACCTTTGTATTCTTTGTGCTTTTGAACCCTCCGAATCCCATGACCTTGAGCATCTCCCACTCGTCGTCGTCCATGTCGTCAGGCTTCTGTCGTGTGTCTGCCATCTCAACGTCCGGCTTGTCTTCGTCGGCTTCGGCCTCTTCCTTCTTGATAGCGCTGGGGGCAGAGGAGCGAGGGCCGGTAGGAGGGCGTGCGGCGTTGGAACCGTGGACGGGGGGTTTTCCGGAATTACGAGGGCCTTTGGGGGGTGAGCGGTCGCGGTTGTCCCGGTGGGATGGGCGCTCTTCGTCTCGGCCTTCTCTGCCTCCGGCCCGCCTATCGTCGCGGCCCCGTCCGCGGTCGTGACCACGGCCTCGCCCTTGTCCTCCCCTGCTTCCGCCGTCACGCTCATCTTTGCGGAAAGGCGACCTTGAGCGGTAGCGCGTGTCGCGTCGACTGCCGCGCTCGTGGGGGCTGCGCGACCGGTTGCCTCGTCGCTCGGTGGGTGTGCCGCCTCGATCGCGAGCTTCGCGGGGCGCGCGGCGGGTGTCGCGCTCGAAAGGATCGCTGTAAGTCGCGCGGGGTCTCTCGTTGTCTGCCATGGTGTGCGGTGGCGCACGTGTGATGTGCGGGAAATGTTGGCGCAAAGGGAATGATTTGGGTCGCGAATGTCGCTGAGTGAGTACGGACGCCAAGGCTGACCATTCAATCCCTAACCATGCGTACATACGCAACGTCCAAGCTCATGACAAAACACACACAATACAAAGGTTTATACATGATGTCGCAATTCAGTTCTTCGCTCGACAGGTATTGGGGAAGGAGCAAGTGATGGGGCTTTGAATGTTCTCATCTATATCTCAGCTCTACTGTGGAGGCAGCCATTCGCTCCAGCGAACGTCCTACTAGAAATGAGGAGCCTTGAGAGCTTCATCAAGCTCCGTCGCATACGATCAGTGCTAATTTGATCTCGTTCGTTCTCCCATCGCCAAAACGTCCAGGGTATCTCAAAATCCCGCCTCAAATCCGCGACCAACGCCAGTGAATCTTGAAGTCAATGCCTGCGAACGGCGCTCAGATCTCATCTTCCTCTTCGTCAAAGTCGTCCTCACTACCCATATCATATAGAATTCTCCCGCCCTCACCAGCACCTTCACCCTTTTGCGCATCAAAGTAGGGCAGTACAACACCCTCCCTTGCCTGCTTCTGTTTCTCAGTAAGACCTAGGTTAAACGTACTCTCTACCTCCTGACCCGCCGCATCCACAGCGTCAGCAACGCCCTGGTCGGCATACCCAGGTACCTGTTCGAGCAAAACGACGTACTCTGTCTTCAACGTTCCAGCAGGCAAACCAGGAACAGGCGCGTGGTAATCGGAGTGCCGAGGCGCACGCAGAAAGTACGTCTCACCCTCTGGACGACCAGACTTGCGTCGGAACTCTGCCTCGAGGACGATGCCGCGGTGGTCGTTGGCGTCAAGACACTGGACGATGCCTTCGGCGCCTTGGAGCAGACCCCATGTGGGCTCTGGCAAGCTGCGCTGTTTGGCGGCCTTGGCCGCGAGGCAGTGCGCAAAGGACTTGCATGTAATGATCGAGGTAGCCATGTATTTGACGAGTTCTAGTGGCTGCGGCGCATAGGGAGACTCTGGAGGGGCATCGAGCATGTCGGTGTGGAACACGCCAACGAGTGTGGATGCGAATTTGTTGGCAACAAGGTCGAAAAGGCGGATCATCTCGATCCCCTTATTGTTGATGAGCTCGTAAAGGTTGTCAACAACAACGAGTGATTCCTTGCAGTCGGACATGGCTTTGCTGAGGTCGCGTAGGATCTCTTCGCCGGTGAGACCGTAGCCTTGGACTGTGCGGATGGGGGCGATGGACGGGACGGACTCGAACGTGACGAAGACGACATTGACGTTGCGTGAGAGTACTCGCCTGACTATCTCTGCGATGAAGAGATCGGAGCGCTGGTTGAGATCGTCGAGGATAAGTGTGAAGGGTGAGGCATTGGTCCGTACATTCAGAACACGGGACATTAATTGTACAGCATGGCGCTGGTATTGCGCCAGCGAGAACGTCTTACTCATCGGGAATGGGAGAGGGACTTCAGTGACGCGCTTGCGACGGCCGGTGAAGCTGCGGTTCTCGCACTCGATCCAGCTCTGACGGTTGGCTGAATGGGCCTTGACCTGACGCCGGTGACGGGCTTGACGGTCTTCAAACCCACGGAAGAAGGCTACCTCGTCGTTTGGAATCCCTTGGCAATATGGGTCTTTTTGACACTTGGCAATCGAGATGATGGTAATTGGAAAGCTGGTAAGTTGAGGGTAGAGGCGTACTGGACTGTCTGGCTCGAAGTTAGCCGCCTGGGCGGGACTCTAGCCAAGAAGATTCATGATGTAGGTTTTGGGTGCTTTTGCAAGGCAACGAATTGGAATGAGATACGTGTAGATGGAGTGATTATTCAAAAATAGAACGAGACTGTGTAATTGGCTTGTAGAATAGAGAGTAGGTTGAAGTTGAAAGTATGCAAATGAACGAATGGGGTTTTCATCAACGGAGCTCAATGAAATCGAGAAGACGAGCCAGACATTGGGAGGAGAGACGTTGGGAGATGGCCGACGCATGACGTTTGAGTTGACGTACCCGGAGTGAAAGTGAAAGAGAACCTTGGTAGGTTCCTAGGAGTCGAGCTGAATTTTGACGCCACAAGATCGAGCGAAACGACAAAAGGCAGCCAATAGATACAAGAAGTGAGTCTTCAACTTAGTCTTAGAGCTGGTTCGTAGTGATCAACACTATCCCCAAGTCTTGGCAAATCTCGAGATGGTGGTTGTGACTGCAATGTCATTTTCGTGCGCGCTAAGGTGGGGTGAGGGCTAGCGTCATTGCGGAGGCCCCCACTTGAGATGCACCGCGCATCCCCATCACGAAGCATGTTCACACACCGGTCGCCATGAGGTATACACAGACAAGTCTACCCGCGACATGACGAGTAACGCGCAACCGGCATCGTCGACCAAACCGCCGCGACCAAGGTCACCGCACTTTCCGCCCCACAATGCTCCTCGCGTCTGGTTCATCACAAGAGGCGCATCGCCCATTGCAATCGCGTTAGCACGGCAGGTGCTCGAGCATGGCGATTATGTTGTCGCGGGCGTTATGCCGATTGAATTTGAGAAGAGAGAGGGCCAAAGTGAAGACTTTCGTACATTTCTCGAGGACGTGAAGGCGACGGACCGGTGGCGAGAGCACTTGAGAGTTGTTGGACTGGATAGCAGGTGAGCATGCTATGATTCCAACCAAAGTCAGACGCCGTCGCGCTGCTAACAGATGTTGTTGTGCAGGGTGGTTGGTCAATGCCAAGCAGCCGTCGCCGAGGCGGTAGAGGCGTTTGGGCGCATCGACGTGTTGTTGTGCGCAGCAAGTGAAGCCGTGATCGGTTCGGTTGAAGAGCTCGCGCAGACTAGTCGGACGAGGAGTCTAGTGGATGAGATCTTCGAGATCAACTTCTTCGCCAACGTGAACATCATGAAAGCCGTGCTTCCCATCATGCGCGAACGGAAGAATGGACATATCATTGTCATAACTGGAATTACCGGCCATCTTGGAACCCCTGGCCTGGGCATGTATTGCTCATCGCAATGGGCAGTTGAAGGATACTGCGACAGCCTCGCCTACGAGATTGCTCCTTTCAACGTCAAGATGTCTCTAGTTCAAGCCAACATGGAAGTCAACGTTCTCACTAATCGCATAACCTCTGTACCGCCCATGTCCGAGTACCTCCAAGGCGAGAACCCTGCGCCTCTAGCTCGCGAGATCTTCTCCGGTCTGCTCGACAAGCTTGAGCGCATCGACAACCCCGCTGCTCATCCCTCATTCGACGAGAACGCCACCAAATCGCCTGGAGAAGAAAGCATTGCATCGGATATGAATCCGGACGCCGAACCGACAATGGGCGATCTGTTAAGCTCGGATACCGTCACGAGTTTGTATGCGCCGTTGCCGATGCGAGTCAAGAGTGATCTGATTGCGGAGACCGTGCATGCACTGACGGCAATCGGTGGCCATGATAATCCACCTGCACGGCACATAGTGGGCTCCGAAGGTGTTACGGCTGTGAAGGAAAAGCTGAAGACGACGAGCGAAGAGTTGGAAGACTTCATCGAGGTTAGTGGTGCCGTGGACATTGTGCAAAGAGAGGGTGACGCATCGATTGGAATGACCATGGATCATGGGCTGATGTGACGTACGTAATGTATTGCGAAAGGAATGATAATGTACACGAGAATGCACCTCGTCGTGCGAATATGCTCTACGAGATCTACATGTACTTGTACTCGTAAAGCTTCTTGAGCTTTCTGACTCTTTGACTTATCCCAAAAACAAGAGCTAGAAGCTGGCATTAATATGTACTTCGTTACTCTGCTAAAACGAAGGTACGCAAATACCTCTAGGACATATTGTGAGCAAGAAAACTAGTGAAAATGAAACTTCATCAATTTATTCTGACACTCCACGTTGCAATTGCTCCGGGCAGCCTTGGCTTTCGAGTTTGCGTTGTCTTGTGGAGAGAGCCCTTCCAAGTTATACGCTTCCAGAGGAAGCTGAACTCGCTCTCGAAAAGCTGATTGAGGGCACTATGGTCCGTGCCTCTGGATTAACTCGTACTATTGATCAAGAGGCTTTCAAGGCTCTGTAGAACCGATAGCTGAGTTGCATTTAGACTGTCCCTAGAGAGATCGGCCCCTTGGATGTACGAAGCGGCAAATCTAACCTAAAGTTTGGTAGCGGCCGCCCCTCAGTAGGGCGTTGTGGGTCTAGCTGTCTCACCTGATCATGGCCATCTTACGCCCCAACAAGCGCCGCATAACGACCTTAGTGGAGCGAGTTTAGAAGCTAAGCCGTTGCAACAGTCTAGTACTTAGAACATAAGGCAACAACGCTATCAAAAAATCCAACGTGCACTTTCACGTTCAGCGGCTTCCACGATGAATAATGTACCTCCGCCTCCGCATCCACCTTCACCCCCATCCCGTCGAGAAGACAATATCACGACACTAACTACGGTAAAGCCGCCCTCACCTCCACCGCCACCTCGACAGCTGTCCAAATTATCGAGATCGACGAGCACAGCACTCCCACCCCCTCCAATGCCTTCTGGAGCCTTTGAGCCCATAGACAAAGCACACTACTGGCAGTTCCTCAAAGACACGAAAGCAAAGACGCCTGATGAACCCTTCCAACCCTTCCACATGTTCTTCTACGGTTCACTCATGGATCCTGAGGTCCTCCAAGCAATTCTCGATCTCCCAGAACTCCCGACTACAAGGCCCGCTACCATTTCTGGTTTCAGTATCAAGATGTGGGGCATATACCCGACACTAATACCCTGCTACTGTGGAAGCGTGACTGGTACTTTGTGGAAGGTGACCTCGGAAGCCCAGTTCGACCGTTTGGCAGCTTACGAGACTGCCTCTTATAGATGGGATGAGTGCAATGCAGTTTTGGAAGGTGGTGAGGTCGTTAAGAATTGTCGGACGTTCTGCTGGGCGGGCGAACCTGACAGCAAGGAACTTGAAGACGGTAGTTTCGATCTGGAACGCTACCAGAAGTACTTCAAGCCTTCTGTTACTAGGCGGCGGTCGCTAGTACAGTGAGCGAAGATTTGAAGCGGTGGAAGCGAGACTTTCCGACGATTGATCCGTGAATAGTGCATGGAATTGTTTTTGCACACGACGCAAAGTTGAGGAACGTGGCAAATATAAAAGTGTCAGACGTATATTAATACTTGCTACAGGAGCAATGAACACGATACGACTATGCGTCATCCACGCTCGAAGATAGAGCTCTCTTGAAGCCTTTCCGTTCGTTTTCTTTCTATCTAGAAGTCAGGTGTAAAGACGTACTTGTCAAACTCTGCACCCGGAGTGACATCATTCCACGCGCACTCCATCAACGCCTCCTTATCTGCTGCTGGAATATCATCAACATTGTAGTACTTGCCGCCAATTTGTACAGCATCAGGGTCAGTGGAACCAGTGCATGTCCAGATTGGGTCGTTGTTGGGTTGACGCTTGACCTTGTCGTCAACATCATCCGCATCATCATCATCCATATCAAAGTCGTTCGAGTCATTGCCATCTGCACCGGGCTCAGTCCAAGAGAATCCATGGATAGAACCGGAGATGCAGGTCTCGCGCTCCTTGACAGCAATGTTCTTTGAGATAGTGCCGCATTGGAGCGGACCATCTGCGTTAGAGGCTGGACCTTCGTCCCAGGCTAGGAAGTGCTTCTTGCCCGTCTCTTGGACTTCAAGCTTGCCGGATGCAACGGTCGTCAGACCTGGAAGTGATTAGATATTGTCATGTGCATGTTGCACTTCGATGTTCTTACCCTTTGCAATCGCATCGGCCGTGGAGGTAGCATTGCCGGTGATAGACACGGCGCAGACGTTATGATCGATGTCTTTGAAGAAGAAGGCGGGACCAGTGCAGCCAGGCTTGGTGTATGTGTAGATGTTGTCGGCCGCGGCGAGGGTAGTGAGCGCACCGAGGGCGAGGATGCTAGTGAGGGAAGGCATTGTTATTGTGGTATGATATGAGTTTGTAATTGTAGTCTTGATCGTAGAGTCGTGCAATCTGTTGGGGAACTTGTCGGATGCTATACACTTGATGCGCGCGGTGCAGCGGCTTTTATGCGATGACAGCCAGGCACAGTGTCTTCGATGATGCGGTGAAGTCGGTCGTGCCCGTCAATACCGTGCTGGCCGAAGTAAGCACCGGATTACGTCCTGTACTTGCTTTGACGCCGAACGCGGTCTTGGTGATGCTACGCAAGTACCTAAAATTGGCACCGGCGCATGATCTTCATGGTCTTTTGCACGCTGCACTCCTTCGCCGCCGAGCGGGATCGCGATGAAGGTTAGAGTTGGCAGCGCATAGGGAAGAACAATGGTCATGGCGACACCTCATCGACTGAAGATCAATCGTTTGGCATCCGCGTATGCTTCGCTAGGTCGATCTTGTTGAGGCGGAGAACCTGGCATTGGATGCGACGGAAGAGCTTCGATCAGGAGATGTTCGGTCCGCACGCCAGGAACCTGTAAGCCGGAAGCGTGGTTTCGGTGGAGAAGTGACGTTGCAACTGCACGTACACTCACGATACACGTTGTGCCTTGCATGAAGTATCTCCGACTCTGCGTGCGATTTCGCTGCCGAGCACGATCCAATAAAATAGGAGCTTGGTACAATGCTCCGCCGCACATGCTCACGTACTTTTCTCTTCGCTCTCTAAGCATCAATGTCATACTTCATGAGGCAGAGTTCCAGCGTTGATCGACATCGCCTTACCGTCTGGGGAATGCTGTACCTGAGTGCATGCGCTCGCGATGCTTGTTAACGGAACGGCTCGGCAATCGTACGTAGCAACATCTTACGACCTGTACGGTACACTTCGACATCCGCACGCCGAGCGATGAATGGGAGCATTTCGTGCGTTGCGCAAGTTGATGCTAGTGCGAGGTCAGAAATGGTATACGCTGTGACAATGTCGATGAGGTAACTATTCGAGCATTGGTTTGATGGGGAAAGGGCGTGGCACCCGATCTGGCTTATGACATGTTCCAGGCTTTGCATATTGTCTTCTCGATGCTACGAGGGGCTCTGATCTTGCTGGTTCAAGTGTCAGCTGTCACTACCTCAGGATCTACACAGCACTTGGCTGCGTGCGTACGCCGTCGTCGATCATCATGACTAGGGTCTTGATCATGCCTATTCTTAGTAGCCGAGCATCGGCATCAACTCACAACGCGTAAATAACACGCAACGCTGTCTAGATTAACAATCGACCCTGAGATTAGCTAGCGGTCCGGGGGCTTTGGCACTCGCTGTGCAGAAAGAGAAAGAAATAATGTGGGGTACAGCGGCATTAGTTGTAGAATTAGAGGCCATGCGAAGAAGTCTTAAGAACACGATAGGTAAGTTGGAAGTAGAAGTAGGAATGCTGCCAGATCAATATGGTGGCCTGAACGGCTGCCTAATAAGCGAAGGCAATCTACCCGGTTATGAGGACGTGTAAAAACCCAGCATGCTCTCATCAACTGCTCTGGTAGACTATTACCTACAATAACTTACTTCTTCTTTCCTTCCTTGTATCCTTTGTACCGTATAGTCGTAGTTCAGAATGACAGCACGCGGTCGTGGTGGCCGGACAACGCCCGACATCCCAGGCGATCACTCACTCAGCTCCCGACCTGTACCTCTTCGTAGAGCCTTTGCCATTCAAGCCTTCGGCTCCGGATCAGCAGCCGATCTTCAAACGGAACGATACACGTCGGATAAAGCGGCCGCAGAGCGAAAGGCGAGTATCGCTATAGGCCACGACCCGAGTAGCGCTATGTACACAGCTGGCGATGAGGACATGATAAATCTATTGGCGGAGATAGATAAATGGTCGACTACCGAATGGGATGAAGACATTCGCGCACCAAGGCCTTATGACGGGACGTGGGGTTACTACGTGTTCCTGACGAGCTATGACGATGCGACACTTGAGAAACTGGAGCAGGCGATGGGGAACTGGGTGCGAGTAGTCGAACGTCATCTTGAAGCTAGTGAGGGATCTGAAGACAGAAAAGAAGAGCTGCGCAAACGTTTCAAGCTGGAACTGATCAGAGACGAGGAAGAATTAGCGGGTGCCAGCGACCATCGCGTGCGCGAGAACTTTCGCGCATTGATGGGTGGCCTCGACTTGCTATTACCCGGTCGCTCGTCGCGGCCTCAATGCCGGTACAGTGTATGTCTTGGGATCGATGCGGCTGTAGTTGATATGTTGGCTGGGTTGCAGTTTCAACCGGATCCACGCAAGGAAGACCGAACTCTTGAGAAACTGACCGTCAAGGCTATCGATGCGAACTGGACCAGTGAGGATGGAAGATCATCATATTGGGAAGGCGGAGACATGTATCTCGGAGTTGGTCAACTGTCGATAAACTGCTTGCAAGAAATGTACCTGGTTATTACCCGTGACGCTTGTAGCGGTGCAATGTACGACCTTCACCCGCTCAATGGATACCCTGGTTGGTAGAGACGCTAGCGCGAATGGGATACTCGAAGAGGCGGTGCAGCTATGGCAACAGAGTTGTTTGAATTATGAACACCTATGAACACGTACTACTATTACTATCTTACTTATGGCCCATTGATAAAAGTGGTTAGGACCAAGTATAACACCTAAGGCGTCCAGAAGAACCATTACAAATGAAACATTAAGCTTTCCTGGCGAGTCAGCATCTGGGAGATGCAAAAACCCGTTACGAATACTGCAACCCGAGATGGAAACGCCATTGAATCTCTCCGTGAGTTAGTTAGAAATATCATCGGTGCTAGTCGATCAGAACGCCTACTTAAGAACCATAGTGTGCAAAAGCATGTCAAAATCGTACTACGCTGTATTCTGGTGCATCATCCTAGCTCGACCAGAGATTTGCGATTCTTCTTTTCTCTTTTTCTCCGCTCTCGGTGTCCTATCATGGATTGGAAGCATAGGCGTCAGACACCGTGTTCTGGACATCAGTCCCTTGCCGGCACTGGGTGCGCACCGGATCAGAACTCTCCTCACGGCCAGTATCGAATCGTCTCTTCAACACCACCACTTTGGTGGTCATACAGTCACCAGGTGCGATTCTTTGCTCCATCTTTGTGAGCGCTAACAGGATTGATAGTCTCTCGTAAGTAATACTCGGTATTGTTCTGGTAGCGTAAGTCGATGCAAAACTTCTACTTCAAACACGGTGCCTTCATGACGTAGTACTGCGACCATCCCGAATAATGATCTGGGAGATCTTCTCTGATAGTGCATAAATCGTGCTTTGAGGATGGCCAGGCGGCAGGAATGGAAAGATACTGGCGTCCACAACACGAAGCCCGTCTACCCCAAAAACCTTGGCCTCAGAGTCGACGACGTCCATTTCATCGACTCGCTCGCGAACACCATCTCTGAGGACACTCTTACCCATTCGGCAGGTCGAAGCGGCGTGCCATACTGTGATTGCGCTGTCTCGGATGACCGCAAGAATTTGTTCGTCGCTGTCGTAGTCGAGCCCTGGGTACGCTTCAACACCAATTTCCTCAAGTTGTGATGCGACGTCTTTGGTCGTGAAGATTTCGCGCATCCTACGGTACCAGGCGATGGCGAGTTCCTGATCGGCTGGATCAGACAGCCAGTTCGGGTTGATGGCCGGCGCAGCGAGTGGATCTGCTGATTTGAGTGTGATGTTGCCTCGCGACAGCGGTGCCACCATGGCTCCAAGTATACTGACATACTTCTTGCCGTTCAGGGGCTGTTGCGCCAGGGGATAACGAAAGTTCCCTGCGTACGCGTCGGCAGCGATGTACTCTACCTCGGGCCAGTCGTCGGGGAAGGTTTCCAGAGCATCGAGTGTGCTTTGACTAAGTGTGTCGCGATATCTTTCCACCTTCGATAGTTTTTCCCAGCCCAATATGTCGGCAGCATAGGTGAGTACACCCTTGGCGCTCGTTATGTACTCAACAAGCGCATTGGCCAATTGTAGTGGATTGAGAAGCATGGAAGCTACAGTCTGAAACTTGACAGAGTATGAAGGACCAAACAGAACGTGATCCCACATGTTCTGACCAACACCTGGGGCTGAAACAATCTGGTCGATACCATGCTCCAGAAGCTCGTCAGTCGGGCCAATGCCCGAAAGCATGAGGAGTTGAGGAGACTGCAACGTTCCAGCACTCACTATCACCTCGCGACGAGCCCTGATGGTGTACTGTGCCAGCCCAACAAGGGCTGATACCTCGACTCCACTTGCCTTAGGCCTGGCGGAAGATTTGTCGAACAGTACTTTCCGTGCTTGTGTATGAGTAAACACTTTGAGATTGCTTGAGGCCACGGAGTTGGCCTGTACAGCGTGTATGTAAGCAACCGACGAGCTTCGAGTCTGATCGCTGGAACGAATGGTACTCTGCGACCATTGGTATCCAAGTAACTTCCCGTTGTCGAAGTCTGTGTTCTCCTGAATCCCGAGAATCTCGAAGGCCTTCTTGAGGTATGATGCCCAGATCGAAACCCAGTATCCGTAGCCCACCTGCACAGGTCCACCGCTATTTGAAAAGCTGGATGCATCGTAAGCAGTCGTGACATTGTCAAGTGACCGCTCTCCAGGGGCTGTAAAGGTCACTGCTTGGTTGAAGAATGGAGTAAGGTTTCCTAGAGTATAGCTCTGGTCACCAACAGTATCCGCCCACATCTGATAGCTTGCCGTGGTCCCGCGGTGGTAAACCATGAAGTTCAAGGCACTGCTTCCTCCTAAGCATTTACCACGGGCATAGTGAACTTGGCGATTGTTCAGGTGCGGCTGTGGCTCCGTGACGAAACCCCAGTCTGTCGTTGGTACAGTGTCGACAATGCTCGATCCAATTCCAAAGAAGGATCCTGCTGGTGTGGTGCCAAAGACCGGCTTCTCGATCTCGTAAAAGCCGCCAGCCTCAATTATAGCAACGCTGAACCCTGCCTCAGCTAGTCGCACGCCAACGCCTGCACCTGCAGTTCCACCTCCAACGACGACATAGTCGAAGGTTTGCTCGCCGCCCAGTATCCCGCCGATAGCACCGAGTGTACTGTCAATCAATCCATCCCCCTGAAGAGTTGATCCAATGGTTTCGAGAATGGGGTTGAGGATCGGGTCGGCAATGCCTCTAGCCTCTGCAGAATTGGCGGTCGAATTGGCTAAAGAAGTTGGCGATTGTGCGACGGTTGATGCGACAAGCGAGAACAAGGCTGCGCGCCATGTAAGAAGCCGGCAAAGCGATAACATGGTGATGGATTGAGATAGCCCTCCGCGGACACAACGATCCATGGGGAAGACCAGTTTTTAACATTTCCATTGACAGTTGACGTGCGCCGTCTGCGTTCCCCAGTCGTCAGGCCGTGCACGAAAGTCAATATCCACCGCCAATCAGGCAAATCAGGTTGCTTTGCGGTCACTCTCGGCGCTGTGGGCAGCGAGTCGTGCTGGTTGCCCCTGGATCCATGTGCGAATCAGGGTCTGTTCCTAGCGCGTACTTTATCCTATCTAGCGCCACACGAATGGAAGCCGGTGCTATGTTCATCGTTTGGAGAAATGCATGACTGTGAGAGAGATCTGTTCGTGGCAACACTGGACAGACCTGCATCAAGTAGGTGTCTAATGGCTCTTCATTAAGCAGTTTGTCATTATTACACGCGCCGTCGCCCTCATCATGAGTCCACTCGATCGTTCAACGCCACGACATTTGTCGATTCAGTCAACATTGAGCATCGAATGGCATTGGCTACTAAAATTGCTCGCGAACGTAGATGACAAGATCGACCCTCAGGATCTAGCACGTGTGCATCCTTGATCATCGATTTTCGTCGATCTTTCTACGAAGTTGCCTCAGTCGGAACTACCAACACGCTACTAGCCTGTGATCTACATCATCGCGTAAACCTACCGGCGCTCGAGCCACCCAGTCATTGACGTCGAGTCGACTAGCTGTCGCTTGCCAGCTTCTCTTTTCGTCCTTGTGCTCGCCGAATATCTGATACAGACTATCGTTGGTCTGCTCGGTTCACTTGCGGCTTGGATCTGTCTTGTCATCTTGCCATCGACCAAAAACAGCAGAGCATCGATAGGCTCGGACGGTGCTAATCCAATAAGTCGCCGGAGCTTTTCTGCCTATCGCCGCAAGTCTAAAGTTACACTGCAACATGACTTCGGGTTTACGGACGAGAGCATCCCGGCTGTATAGCGAATGCATTAAGGAGTCGAGGTGGAAGTCTACCTTTGATTTGCTAGACAACGGGCAAGACCGTGTTGTGGTGTTTGCTACTTCGGTTAAATCCTATCACCCCCATCACATCCATGTGCTGAAGCATTGCTGACTCGAAGATCTAAGCAAGAATTCCCTCTCTACTAAGCGCGTGCAGGCCCATATCGCCCGCATACGTAGATATATAATATCTACATGGAGAAGAATGCTGTAGTAATGATACCAACTGTTCGGAACACAAAGACCGTGCGTACTGCACGTCTAGTCTAACTTAGTACTCACTGTCTTGCCGCTGCAAGCGCGCATCATTGCAAGGCAATTTTTTACACTGTCACACTGGTATTGTATGAAAGAGTAACTGTCGCAGCTTACCTCAGAGAAGCGCAAAGTCTACGAAGACGAGTGGAGGCTGTGTGGTTATCGAACCCTACTGTCGGAAGTAAACTAAAAGTCGCCCGAGACAGTTGAAGAATGTGTGGAAGTCCCTCATGAAGCGCTTGGTAACATTGTAGACCTCCTTGACACCCAATGATTAGGCATGAAGGCAGAGGTCTTCGAGTACTATCGAGGTTTCAAAGCACATACTACGAAGCCAGGAAAGCGCATTCATCGAGCCAAAGCCAAGCGCGCACCTTGTCGGGCTGATATACGCGCGAGGAAGGATGGAGCAAGCTAGAGCATTGGCAGACGATAGGCAGCGATTCTGAACGTTAGGCAGGGATCGGCATCGATTTTGTAAGATTCTGAGCTGGCGTAGAGGGGACGACGAGCAAGAAGCGGAAGAGAGCGCCATTCAAGAGCAAAGCAGACCAGGCGAGGATGGAATAAGAGGGCTAGTCAAGGAAGATGAACACGACAGCGCAGTTGCAGCGGATGATAGGCAAGACGGCCGAGTTTCGTGGCGTGCAGAAGGAGGCCATCTCAAGTCTATCACGTCGCACCCAGAAACCTTGACTATCGTCATCATATGAGCTTACGTTGTCTTGCCAGAATACCAGCTTAACTCATCGCCTGTTACCCTCGCCCTAGGGACGTAGGGTCCTTTTTCGATGTAGAATGCTATCTCAAGATTCACATGCCGATGCAGCGGAGGTACCACGCACCTCAGAGAATACGATCCTACCACTTCATCAAATGCACCAAAAATGCGCCTTACGTTGTTCAAGCTATCAAGTGTTGGGATGACATCAAGAAAATAGAAGAGACGATTGGAAAGACTCCCGAAGAACCACTTAAGGATCTCTACGATAATATCCCTAGATGCACAGACAACAAGAACCTGTTCTCCATCAATAGCGAGCTTCAAGGCTGTTACATGGATGATGCATTGACAAAAGAAGTGTAGGTTGCGAACAGCAAAGGATCTCGAGCCAAGAGCAGTTCTGTAGGCGGCAGGATAAATAGCTACTCCAACGGAATACTCATGACTCTAACAACTCATCTACGGTATGCATTGAGTGTTCGTAACAATCTTAAGGTTGTCGAATTCGTAGGATGGAAAAGCTTGGTACAGAGTCAAACACGACAACCCGAGTTTTTAAAGCCAAGGCAATGCCAATGATTATGTGAGATTAATACGACCCTGCCCAGAGATTATGGGTACTAGAAGAATGGCTATGACGCCACATCTCTCATCGTATTTCGTTAAAAGCAAATTGAATCCTTCAGGATCACGGCTAACCCTACGCGACTTTCCTCGGCAGGAACCTTTTTGTATCACACAACAAAACGGCTCACAACTTCGAAGGGGAGGGTCATACCTTAGCTGGCCAGTGAAATGAGCAACATAGATAATATCTCATATAGACTAGAACACCGCGCAACAACAAGGAAACGGAGGCGCAACTCGTCCGAATGCTAGGCAGGACGCAAACCCGTCGATATTATCTAGTATCTCAGCGCGGCGAGCGAAAGCGACAGCTTATATGGAGTTCGCGACAGATGACCTATAAGAAGGTCGTGATACGCGTAGGGATGAGTCACGAAGAACTGGTTACTAGGTGAGAGACTTACAAACAACGCTGCGCATGTAGCAAATTCAACACGGTCAAGACGATGGGATGAATTGCTGAAGGCGAGGGTTGTAGTTATGAGAGGGTCGAGGGACTGCGAGGTATAGTGCGCATAGATACCAGGGTAGCCACGAGGACATGCTGCAACTGTTGCGGCGATGTCGGGCAGAAGTCCCACACTTTCAAGGAAGAGACTGAGGGCGCAGATAGTAGTGAAACTTCTGGAAAGCGGTCCCTCATTACAGGTGTTCAAGTGCGCGGTTCAGTCTTGCGCGCGTTATTGAGTGCGCGCGCGCCCTGCTGATGTTGCGAGGCCCTTCGGTTGGCCGCCTGCACCGCTCGGTAGGCTGCACTGCCCAGTTGGATGCCTTACTCGGATGGCTGCATGTAGAGGTTTCGTATTCGCTTTGGTTGGAAGTCTTGCTCAGTTGAATGGTATTGTTATATAGAGTTCCCCGTGTTCCCGTTTTTCGTGCCATGCATTGTTCTGCCCCCGGTTTTCCCTTCTTCCTGTTCTCAACCTTGAGAAGTGGCACACCCGACCAGACCAGAGGCTCCATCGCAGAAGTCTGATCAGCTTTCTAAGGTGCGTGGTGCTAGGAGGTCGCACGTCAATTCATCGGCTCCAGCCTAGCGCTTGATCCTAGTCGCATCCTGCGAACGGTCGCAAACCACGCCACTCCAGCTTCTGGGTCGACATCATGAAGATTCGATACGCCCTAGGGGTAATCTATGCCTCGACTTTGTCGCTTTCAGGCGTATGCGCCATTCAGCTCGACGTCGATTCACCAGGTAGGTATTTTGACTAACGATGGCTCCTCCGGATAGCGCTGATACTCATAGACTCGATCAAGAACGCTGCGAAAGCACTGTCGACGAACCTACGGAAGTATTACACTGGTGACAGGCTCGGCGACGTCCCTGGTAATCTTCCGGATCCGTATTATTGGTGGGAATGCGGTGCTATGTTCAACGCGTTCATCGATTACTGGTATTATACAGGAGACGACCAATACAATGCTATTACAGAGCAAGCGCTGCAGCATCAGATTGGGGACTACAATGCTTTTATGCCGCCAAATCAGACTAGAACCCTTGGAAACGATGATCAAGCATTCTGGGGCATGGCCGCCATGTCAGCCGCTGAGAATAAATTACCTGACGCCAAAGACGGACCTTCATGGCTCTCTCTCGCTCAGGCCGTGTTCCAGACCCAGCATAATCGATGGGATACAGAGAAATGCGGTGGCGGGTTCAAGTGGCAGATCTTTTTCACGAATCCCGGATACACCTATAAGAACACAATCTCTAATGGATGCTTCTTCAATATCGCTGCACGTCTATATAAGTATCTTGGGAACGATACGTACTCTGATTGGGCCGAAAAGACTTGGGAGTGGGAGCAGTCCATCGGACTCATAAGCTCAGATTTCCATTTCTTCGATGGCACCGGCGACTCTGAGAACTGCACTTCGATCAAGAAAATTCAATGGACCTACAATGCCGGTGTGCACATCTCTGGTGCTGCTGCGATGTGGAATGTTGTACGTACACGACAGGCTTCGCTTACTAAAAAGGCGCACGATTGCTAACATGAATCAGACTCAGAATCAGCTATGGAAGGATAGGGTTCAAGGCATCCTCGATGGACTTGACGTATTCTTCAAGGATGGTGTTATGACAGAAGTCGCATGTGAGAACAATGGCATGTGCAACGTCGACCAGCGCTCCTTTAAAGCATATCTCGCCCGCTGGTTAGGATACACGGCCATCGTCGCGCCATGGACGCGCGAGCAGGTCAGTTGCGACTATACTTAATGCACGTAAAACATACGCTGACGTCGTATCTTCGCATCTACAGATCGACCCATTGCTTAAAGCCTCAGCAAAGGCGGCTGCAGCACAGTGTAATGCTGGTGCAGACCAGGTGTCGTGCGGTCTCCGATGGACGAAAAATGGCATAAATGACGGCAGCTTTGGTGTCGGTGAACAGATGGCTGCGTTGGAAATAGTCCAGGCACTGCTTTATCCCACTGTGGATGGTCCAGCTACTGCTGAAAGAGGTGGTATTTCGCAGAGCAATCCAAACGCTGGGATCGAGGCGCCTAACGACGATGGTTCTACTCATTTCGATTCTATCAGTACTAGAGATCGGGTTGGCGCAAGTGTCTTGACTGTTCTTGTGGTGGGTGGTTCGCTTGTCGGTGCTTGGTGGATGGTTTCGTAGTTAGTATGCATGCTCAGTGACGGCTCGCTCTACTACGATGTACGTACAGCGAACGTAGTATGAATCAAACAGCGAGGGGAGCTAGCAATAGCGACGCTATCGACTTGCCAAAAGAATCGTTGAACTGCTTCACGCTGCGAAGTGCACCATAGCCAACCCGCGATGCTGTATAGGCATGTGAGTGCCTTCGCCGTCACACCCTGGTCTCTCGCATCGTAAATGCACGGCTACGGGAGAACCATGGCGAATATAACTGGTAGTTGACTCGCAAGTGCGTAGCCTTTTCGAGTAATGTGTGGATCAGATTGTGGAACAAAGTAGCGTGTAGGTTCCCTATGGGGGGCATAGGAATGGGTGACTGCGAGAGATAGTTCACGAGTTCATACGGACTTTTAGAACTATAAAAATATCGAAAGAGCTACGCACGGGTTCTGTAATACAGTTTCGACACCTTGAAAGTCTAAAAGCAATATGCGTCCTTGCCTTTTCACGTCAGCGCTAATTTCCAGTACCAAGTGAAGTGAAGGTAGGCAGCTCACCAGAATATTCCCTCTAACCAAAAGTCATCCCAGGAGCAGACAAGGACACAGGGTCAATCAAAGGCTCGTACTCTCTCCGCCTTGCCTGAAACGTATGTAAAGGTTCATGAATGCTTCTTGTCCACCTTACAGGAGCTTCATCATCTTCTGTGTCTGTAGTTTCACGTTCCAATCTGTCGCATCGACATCCCTGCCGTCGCAATTTACTTTGCGTGCGATGCACGATCTCTTCGTCCATGGCTGTGGTATCCAAGAACGCTATTGCGCGTGCCTGTCGAGCTTGGAGAAGCATGCGATCAGTCATGCGAACGAAGTCGCGGCACTCGCCAAGGTAAGGCCGTAGCAGTTCGTCGACCCGGTATGAAATCATGAACTCGTTGAGCTTATCATAGATGTCACCGTATCGAATGGGTCAGGGAGCACATCTCTGCTCTGCCGCATTTCGTAGGTCATTGTGTTCCCATTCTCTTTGAAAAAGATATGATGTCATGTCTGCAGCGATGGCGAAGGCCCTGCGCCTATACGGGAGTTGCGCAAGAAACGGGTGGTTCCAGAGCGGATGATGAGGAGGCGCTGCATGTGGACAGACAGATGTCATAGCGAGATACATGGCTCTGGCGTTCGGATGGAGGTCGGCGAGAATTGGGTCGTTCCATGTCTCACGTTGTTGTGGCGTTGCGTCTGGTCTGGTAAATAGTGTGGTGAATGACGAGCCCTGCCATCGATTGAGAGGCCTGCTAAGCTTGGTGAGTTCCATGCCGGTTGTGGAGGTTGTGTGATGTATTGTATCACAGTGAGGGGGATGTTCGAATGACTTGTGGGATTTGTGCTCGGTTGTATTGTGGAAGGCTGAGTGCTACGTTCGTCGTCTCGAGGTACGTGTAGAGCGGCGGACTCGCCCGTCGTCATCGTGCTGGGTCCAGCGACCGTACGACCACTCGACACTGTTTGAGGTTCCGCCTGAGACAGGAGAGGAAGAGTGGCCGAGGATGAATTCGTTGCTCTATTCCTAGGGTGGGAGTGTTGACCGCTAGTATCGATGGCATGTGGATTACTTGCAGGTGCACCATTCGAATGCTCTTGCGATTCCACCCGACAAATCTCATATCCTTGTGGGACTCGTCCTTGTGCTAACTCGGGAAGGATCGTGTTGAATCGGCCGGGATAAGTTTGCCCCTGTTCAGTCGTACAAGGACCATCGGGTGTAGGTGAGGCCACACTTGGGGGCTGCGACAGCTGCTGGCTCTGATCAGTCACTGGAGGACCTCCTGGATCTTGTTGTGACTGCATCCTGAACCAAGCAATATCCGGTGCTTCAGTACTATCTCTCAGTGAATGTTCCGGGCGGTAAAGAGAGTTCGTAGTGCCCTCCTCTGCACGCTGCCGTGAGACGCCGTTGCCTGTATGGCTCAAGCTGGAACTGCGACGGCAAGTAAGCGAACGATGGAAATGGAGTGATATCGGTAGAGGTGAGATTTGATAACTCTCGTCGTGGAGTGGCGATGTAAGCGTTGAGCGGTGCAGCGTTGGGATGTTGTGTTGATGGCGCGGAAAGAGGTTCAGGTGGTTCTGAGAACCTGCCACGTCTCGAGGTAGGCGTCGTTGAGGCAGGCGCCGTCGCATCGCGCATCCCATTTTTGCAACGGCAAGGGAGATTCACTTCACGTAGTAGCATCCTACCCGACCTACGTTAGACCAGGTAAAGAAGGAGATTGGCAACGGCACCGATGTACAGACTTAAAGATTAAACATCGATATCTATAGAATCTTAATCAAACTAGCATGGAAGAATTTGAACAAGATGTCCAGCTACCCAAGACAGCTGTGGGATCTACGAAGCCCAAGCAGCAAGTGCACTGAGCATAGATATTGCCATAGCGATTGAGTTGATCGACGACACAGAAGTAAAGGTTCCTGCACCAGTCGCAGTAGCATTGTTAACGGCTGATACAACGTCGATGGGAGCAGGGAATGAAGAGTTCGCGCTGCCTGCAGGGCAGGTGAGGTTCCAGCGAGGAGTGGTGCTTAGATCGTCGGTGACGGCGAACTTGACTTCGTTCGCTGGATTGGCGTCGCGAAGGGTATACCAAAAGACGTTTTCTCTACCGAAGAGTCGGCAACCGATTTCTCGCCAATATGTAGCAGCATTATCGACAGTAGACTACAGAAAGGTTACCAAGTTAGTACATGTCTTCCATGTGTCTTGTGTAGTCGCAACTCACCTCAGCATTAGCCCACGCTGGGCCACTGTATGGCCAACCAGTTTCGGTGATCCAAACGTCTTTGTCGCCAACAGCGCGCTCTGTGGCAGTCAAGGCGCCATTGAAAATAGCAGCTGCATTTTCAATGCTGTTGTTGACAGGGTCCACATAGAAGGGAAAGATGTTGACGGAAACGAAATCGACCGCATCAACAACAGCAGCGTTGGAGCTGTTCACCCAGGCGTCCCAGGCGTCGACGTGAGTGTAAGGCTTGTCTGCGAGCGCCGTGTTGTTCAGACGCGCGCGAGCCTCCCTGATGAAGCGCACGATGGTATCCGGTCCGTTTCCGATTCCGGCGTCATTCCTCTCGCCAGATTTTGAGGCTCGATAGAGGTCCTCGCTACCAACAGAGATACCCACGACCAGATCCGCCAGATCCGAGCCATGCTCTTCGAGTGCTGCTTCAAGCGCATTGAGCTCGTTGTCAATGCTGTCGGTCCCCGAAGCCCAGATGCCTAGAAGAAGGCTTGTGTTCGTCGCAACTGCAGCCGACAATGCAGTGATTGGTGTATCCTGGGTCTCCCATTGAACATTGGAATACAAGCGGATGGTGTTGATTCCATCAGGTGCACCTTCCAAATTCTGCGCAGTTCTGAACTCACGCTCGAAGTCTTCCTGTGTCTTAGGATTACCCTGATCGTCCGAGGCGCCAGAGTTGAACCCCACGATGGGATTTTGAGCAGCTGCACAGCCCAGTGATGCTGCGATGCTGAGTGCTGATGAGATACGCATGTTTGCAAAGAGTGAAATATAGTTGGTGACAGACGGGAAAGTAGAAGACGAGAACGTGAAGCAGAGTCAATATTGTGCCACGACAGCTGTTTAATGAGTAAGAGTAGAGATTACTTATTGCCATGTTTGTCTACGATGGGCGCCAAGTATTGCATGAGATATGGACCGCGCCTCGGAGGCACTCGCGGATATTTGTGGTAGTTGTTGGTGATTCGATTGGACCCGTGCGACCTGGTCTCTCTAGGCAAGGCTCCGTGCCAATCCGCTAGGAAACTTTAACGTTCGCGTACTGCCGCACTGGAATTCGCGTCACTACGACTTATAACAGGGTGTGGGGAGTGTGTGAATGTGGGGAGGCAGTGGGGTTTAGTCCGGTGCTGCGGAGATGAACCCTTGAGAAGCGATCCAGATCTCGTATTCATGCACAGAATGATGTTTCAGATGCTGGAAGCACGTGACCTCGACTGACATGAGTAGAACAAGTCTTCTCATCTTAGAACTGGTCCTATCCTGAATCTCGCAGAGCTGAGTTGGGCATCGTGATAGTTTCGTTGAGCAAATCTTGTGATTACTCATTCAGGCACTTGCGGCAGCACTATCGGGCCGGTCATCTTTGATTCCGACTCCGCATATCGTCTCAGCAGTGGTTACAGCATGTTATGTTGCTCGGAATCAAATGCGACCGTAGGGGATGGCAATGCTCGTCTTGGCAACAGCGTTGGAGAGTTCCGTCCCGCG
The DNA here is from genome assembly GCA_004156025.2 of Alternaria gaisen. Classification (NCBI taxonomy): domain Eukaryota; kingdom Fungi; phylum Ascomycota; class Dothideomycetes; order Pleosporales; family Pleosporaceae; genus Alternaria; species Alternaria gaisen. The sequence continues at coordinate 393,923 of PDWZ02000018.1, read as the reverse complement.
CCTCTACCTGATATCAGTTCTATCGTTCTCTAATCTCTTGATTGGCACGCCTTGGCTGGGCGTAACGGCTGCCTCTACCTTTCTATGTGCTGCGACACCGACGGCGGATGTGGCAATCTGAGCTCACCAAGACGTGGGAAAGAATGACTCGAGTGCTCTGCTCAAGGTTTGGACCTCATCAATCGTGCACCGGTCGCACAAATCAACTGATCACCATGGCATCATCGTGATAATACTTAAATCGATTGAGACAGAGCTGCGTTCCTGATATTGACACATCGGTCACCGGTAGCAGAGGATCTTGGCCGTGTTGACGGCGAGCAATCCGATCGCGTGCCGTATCGCGCATGCGGATGTTGCTTCCGTATGCCTTGTGATCGCCGCCCTAGGTATGGTAGTCGCGCATTCATTGATGCTCATCCGTGAGAAATGATCTCTCCTCTAAAAGATGTTGATGAAATAAATGTAACAATGACTTTTCGATTTCATACCTCGGGCATGGGTTGCTTCCAGAGTGAAGTGATGCAGATTTGGGACAACAGTATGGCTCCTACTTGCTATGAGGCGCGCAACGGTCTGGGGCGGAAAGCTCCCGTCTATCAAGCTACCCGGGTATCGCAATGCAACCGTACAGGATTTCGACGAACAGGTATGTCCCATCACGCTTGTCTATGGTTTCGCAGCATGCATTGAGTTCGTGGTTTGGTGTTCTAGTCAGGAACGCCAACGGTAACTATAAATGTCGCCCGAAGCCGCCCCACCATCCTTACGTCATCGACTTTTGCTCAGACCCGCGCGTGTGCTCACGCATCCAGCACGCCCTTCTTCGCCTTGACTCTGCGCAATAGTGTCTTCCATCCCATATAGCCATGTCCGCCCTTTTCCACGCCGTCTACCAGTCTTGCTTTTGCTTCCGTGTACCACACCCACCAGACTGATTATTGGCACACCATGTTAGCCTACCTGCCAAGAAGGCCTGCATCGGAATTGCACTTACTGGTCAAGACCACTGCGGTTAAAGGAATCGCAATAACCCACATCAACCAGAAGTCGCGCGAGACTGTAAGGCGATACGGTCGTTCATCCTGGAGTTTCATGAACTGGCTACCGAAGATCGAAGCGACCGTGCCTAGCGGCATGAACACAAGCGTCATCACCGCAATAGTCTTCATACTCTGATTCTCCGACTGCATCAACTTGCTGTCACCCTGCGTGACGATGTTGAATGACATCTCGATGATGTTCGAAAGCCTCGCATTCAGACTTGCAAGCCGTCGCTGCGTCGACTCAAACAGAGTCTTTCTGTATTTGAGTGCCTGCCGAGTATGCCTTTGCGGCATCTCTGGACTTTCGCCTGTCGCTACCTTGTGATGGCTGTAAAGATCGTTCAGGGTAGCCAAGGCTGCTTCGCAATTCTCACGCAGATACAATGTATGTTTCGTGAGGGTGTGCAGCTCAGTGAAGAAGTGTTTCGGCAGTTCCTCCGCTGCTTTACCCGGTTTGCTCGCGATTCCCGATATTTGCTAACGGAACATTAGCATGAGTGGTATTACATAGTAGACTGGAGGGATTCGATATACCGTTTCCAAGGGTCCAAACGTGTCAGCTATGGCCCAGGCAGTCCAATCCAGGATCTTATACATCTCCTCGAACACAATCTCCAGCAATACATACGGATCATTGAGTAATTCATCGCACGTGGTTGACGCTGTAAGTGCTCGGATTCTATCATGCAGCGTGCTAGGGGCGCCAAAACATACGAGCTCTACTCTGGCTTTTACTGGTATAGCGGCCAGAGTATCATCACTATCTGATGTCGACGTTCGCACTGGCTTTGGCAATGTCGTTGATGGCTTTCTGATTCTCAGCACAATACCTGGCTTCAACCAGGTGAATTGTGTTCGACTCGGAGGTTGTACCGTCTTCCGACCTTCAGCTACTTCGGCCGGCGCGTTCGTGTTCTCGGGTATAGCAAGCGTATTGCACAAGAGGTGAAACCATATGCACATCGAGCCATCCAGGTCTTCTCGTGCAGCAAACGACTGCGAAACAGCTCGTAAGCTCTCATCCACGAATGCGCTTGGAATACTGCATGTGTCGAACAGCTCAATCAGTGCTTCAGTTGTCCCTGGTGCAGGAGTATCCCGGGGTGCAAAGCTAACACTGTCAGCATCTACGCTATGGCTAACGGACATCCTCACATCACACGGATAGCTCCCTCACTTTCCGACTCGAGCTCTTGCACAGACTTCAGACCACACTTATCAACACCTTGAGCGGCATTTTCGCGCCATTCGAACAGGTCCAGTGTTATGCCAGTACTTGTCGCACCCCGCTGGATCGCCGCCAATAATGAAGCTCGTCTTTCAAATTTATCCAAAGGCTTGCGATCGGCAGTCAAACTTCTGAAAGAGCTCATGTTTCGGCGTGGTCCTATTGAAGATGGTTTGCTGAATCGAGCGTGCGAACAGTCAGTCTGTGAGAATGGTTGGGAAGATGTCGCACGGTCACATTACAGCGATACTGTACCGATAGCGACAACTCGCAGGCTCGAAAGCCATCGCTCAACTCGAGCACTATCTCAGGCGACTGCTGCCTCGTCTCCCCTAGTCACCAAAGAGGTCGAGTCCAGCGCCACAAGTTTCGACCATAGCCGTGTACCATGTCAGGCAGAATTTTGGCTCGAAAATTCGGGCCATGAGACCACAGGCCAGCGGTTCAGTGCTTGGCATTTTCCAGCTTCGGCCAGAAGTGGACATGCAATTTCGAGAGCTGAGAGAAAAAGTCCGAGCGGACCTATCGGGATGAGCCGTCAGCGTTACGCATAATTGGTGGCGCAAGGCTGAAAACGCCAAGGTGGCAGCTGGCAAACATCGAACCCCTCCAAGTGGTACTGTACACGAGGTCGCGACCTGTCGCATCCGCCCAGCACCAGAAGAGCAATCACTCCACTACGCCGGGTGTATCCGCGCATCAATCCTGTGGCTTATCGATATCACCCATTCAAGTACGAGTTACGTAGTGGTGTGGACGCGGCTTTAAGTTGATACAGCTAAACTCCTAAGAAAGCTGTCCATACCAGCTTGGATCAATGCCGACGGCAAAAGGCGCACAGTCGTAGCGCTCGCTATTCGCTTCATACTGTCACATGGAGAATCATTCCCTGCATGGCGCAGGCATGAAAGTCTCGCCGAACAATCTTAAACGACTAGGGTAGCCGAAGATGTAGAACTACTGGAGGCGCACACTGCAGCAACGCTGCCAAGGTCAATACGTTGCAGATCACATGCCAAAACGGCCCCCAACGTTTGCTTTCGCCGCATGGTACTGGATGTTACATTGTCGTGGTCTCGACCCTTTCAATTCGTGCCTTGTCCCACAAAGCCTGTCTCTAACGCCACAATGCCTTGATGGGAAGAGTGGAGTGATCAAGCAATATGAACCAACCAATGGAAAGACCTTTTGCGCGGGCTGAAGTTGAGAGTATATCCAAAAGCAATTGTTGTAGATATCTGCGCATTCGAACGGGCGCTACACCCTCGTACAAATCGAGCATTAGTCTGAACAGCAAGCTAAATATGAGAGTACCATGCACTATCGTCCGCTGAAGTTGAATTCAAAATTAGTAGCAAATTCACTGCGGCTGTATCTGATCGAGAATCGAATGGTATAAAGACTCTACGACCTCTGGGACCTTTATTGGCTTTGCTAACACCTATCAGGCTTACCCCTCCAATCTCTCTGGCAAACACGGCGGTGGCTTCGATCCCAACAGTAACACTTCTGTACAAGTACCTTCGTCACAACAATTCTATCCAGTTAGTTTGCCCTCAACCTTCTTCCTAACCTTTATCGATCTGACAGTTCTTATCAGACCCAGTCTCATCACTGTGGCGGAGGTTCCTACGATCCAAACAATCCCACAAAGCCTGTCGTTGTAGTGCAGCACCAACCAGTATCACAACTACAGCCGGCATTCTCACCCCAGGTACGTATGCTTCTTCCTATTCTTGGTTATTACCCTAATAGAAGTAAAGACACAAGCCACAACAAACTACTACCAGCCTTATCAACAGTATCATCAACCTCCGCCGCAAGCCGCGAGCAACCAGCCGGGGTTCATTACTCAGCTGTGTGCTTGTTTCAAGTAATAAGACTGACATTGCCATCACCATGGTCGCGAATGACGCTCAAGCATCAGTTCGCGAGATCGCGCCATATGAACATGCTGCTCCGTACCAAGGTGACAACGGAGCAAATGAAAAACAACCAGGTGTCTCGTCCCTAGTGGTTAGTTGACCCATCCTCTTCCATTGTTCATCGGCTAAAATGACGCAGCGCAACGGCCCGATAGAGCTGAAAGGATATTCGTACATCTTCTCACCCATTACCACGGTGAAATGGGGGTTTCCGAACTTCTATCGCAAGCCAGGACTTGGGTATCAGAAGCTTGGCCAACACCGTCATCGCGACTGCTTTGATCGCGAATGGACAGGCGACTATGATGATCGATACATCTCGTCCTGGGATGGCCAGGTTTCTAAGCTCGTTGTACAAGCGGTGGACGATATCTTCGAAAACAACACGGGATCTACGTACCGGAGAACATTCATTCGCAACATTGCGCCAGTGTATTTGCGACTGGCCAACTGGCCCTTCAAACACATTGACTTTGCGCGGCTCAATGGGAAGATTCCTAGTGAAGACTACCCTATGCTTTGCCTCAAATGGTTCATCGCATCGTGTATGATCACGATATTTGTAAATTGACTCTCTTCTTGGCTATGAGATACGACTAACGGTAGTTCAGATCTCTAGTCCAAGCCCTGCTGAGATAGCTTCACGAAACGGGGGCAACTACGATCCCGTGCCGTATCAGTACTTTGGGTACCCAAAAGTCGCCAAAAACGCGATTGAAATGCACAAACCCAAAGGTCTCGCGTCGAGTGAGGCCAACCCTATCGCTGAACGTGTCTTGCGTCCCAGATATCTCTGCTTCTTGCGCGAGGAAGGTAAGCCGGCGATGATCATAAAGGTCGAAGATTGGTAAGCCGACAAAGCACATGCCGTCAGTAAACCTCTGACATCTCCAGGCTGGCACAACAAAGCGGTCACAGTCTATCATATGTCTTTATCGCATACACCGCCGAGCAGTTCAACACGCCCGATGACTTTAGGGTCTTACATGAGATTGCCGACGCCGCGGCGCGCAACGCGGGTGTCATGGCATACTGGGTCGGATGTTCTTGTATGCCTGACAACCAACTCGAGGAGGACGTGTATCGTATATGCGACGTCATTCGAGGCGCGCAGTCCCTCGTGATCGCAGTCGCAGCTCCGGCAAACAACAGGTACGAGATCAACACACCTGATCTCATGCTTCAACAATGGGGTAGCCGAGTGTGGACTTTTCCGGAAGTTCTCTTAGCTCCTGCTGGTGAGATGATCAAAGTCTACGTGCGTGACAGCGATCTATCGCAGCCACTTCTGGTCGCAAAGAATCAGTTCGCTGCTCAAGTCTGGCACGACGACGCTCATGTCGCCCGACAGCTTATCGACCACTACGAAGGAAATCTGATCTTAAGCCAGCTTGAGCTCGTCACGCTTGCTCTCGAGTGCCTGCACAAACGTCAGACTGGAGAGTATCTTCCTGGCGATCATAGCTACGCTTTGATGGGCCTGCTTCGCGTCAGGCCACAGATCGATCGTACAGACTCTGCCTTTCAAGCATTCGCGCGGTATGTAAAACAGCAAGTGCGTTCACATATCCCATCACTGATACCCCACAGTCTGTCCCTTGCGAACGGTAGCGATCAGCTACTGGAGCGTCTAATATGCATGCTGCCGAAGACGCCGGACCAACCGTGGCACTCGATGGACGATGCCTACAATGCCAAGCTCTGGGACATATTGCCTCAAGACGTCGGTATTGCCGGTGTTGGTGAAGACGATAGCATCATCCTTGACGGTTGCCGTGCCGCAAATGTACGGTGGAAGTCGTTCACACCAGTCGCTCACACTCGGCGCGACTCGTGGAAACGTATGATCGCGAAGTTGATGCTGCGTCTCGGCGGTGTCGTGTTCATCGTTGCTATTGCACTCCTCGCTATCCCTTTCGCTACCTCGATATTGCGCGCCATCGGTGCCTTTTTGCTCATCTACTCACTGTTAATCATGGGCTTATCGCCATGGTTGCTTCGCTTGCTCTATCTTGGCAAGTTTTGGGAGCAACAATGCTGGTTTTTTGGCTTTGAGGGCTACATGGACCTGGAAACGATTGAGACCCAGATATTTGGTGGTAGACTAGGGCGCATGAAGTGGACCGTATGTGCGCTCTCATTCCATCCATAACGTTGTACTGATTCTGTTCTCGCACTTGTAGGCAGCGGCTAGTCCACTTTCCAGGCACGAGCGCAATGTTCATGGCGAATGTGCTCCTATCGATCCAACAACCGATCCTGCCGTTGCAGCTCTGGTACAACGAGCGAAATCAGCTGGGCCTGGAGAGCAGCGCCTCTTCACGCTCGTAGATACCGGTAAGTGCTGGTGGTAACATGAGCAGCGCGATGAGGATACTAATTTGTCACAGGCAACATGACTGCGACTCTCTTCCTTGCCGAACGCCCACCCGTGTGTTTCCTTATGGCCGGCTCTGAGGGCGGTATGAAGCGCATCATTGGTTGCTCCTACGACTGGACCACGGCAACGATGTACCGAGAAACCGTGCTGCGAATAGGTACAGAGTTCGAGGACAAGATGTCGCGCATCGGACGTGTCAAGATTGGCTTCAAGCGCAAGCAGCATCCCTTCGGCCCGTTGTCCCAGGTTGGTGAGGCAGAAGGTAAGCAGTTGTAGTGGATATCGCCCCGGAATGCGTTATGGTGTTATGTTGTGCTATCGCGTGAAGTTCTGATTGCGCATGAGTTTCAGCTGCGTTTTGTGGATGACGAATGGGAATTGTTGGAAGCCTGGCCCCTGTGTCCCACCATAGCGTTTGTGGGGATTTCCACTAGTTCAGATACAGCGAGCCCGGTCATATTAGTTTGGATCCGTGACGACAAAGGGCCGACTGTAGCGTGAGGTCAATCTATCTTGATAATCACACAATCAATGCATTCGACACACCGCATTTCGTCTGAACGACATTCACAAGAGAGATAACCGCGCCATTCCATAGCACAAGACTTGTGCCTCTAAGCAACTGACCATGCATCATTTTGTTGCCCCACTCTTCTTGGTCTCTTCGGAGGGCTTAGCGAACAGGGCCGACCACCAGCTCAACAACATCGAAGCCGTGGCCACTAAGCAGCGCAGAAAAGTTCAGAATCGGAAGAACCAACGATTGCATCGTGAGTCTGGTCTCAAGCACCCTCCGCTTTGCTGAACTGATTTCGATAAAGGGCTACGAAAGAAGAAGCCAAACGCGGCTTCTGCTCAAGCCTCGCGCCCATTCCAAGTTGACCGCTGGCGTCTGGACGAACTGGACGACTTACTCATCGATGCTGAGGAGTCCGCTACCAAGGAGCTCATTACCAAGGATGGGAATGTTGTCAACTCGATTGCTACTCCCAGAAGGACTGTGGTATTTCGGGACTCACTCCTATGCATTTCGACCTTAGTTCCAACCACGCTCAATCCCCCGCCCATGGTCTTCCCTCTTTCCACCGACCACCTCCTCCATCTAGTCCAATACAATGTTTTTCGAGCTTTCGTCTCCAACAAGCGTACCCTGAATGCGCTTCTCAAAGGTTGGTCATACGACAAGCCTTATACAGAATGTCCGGTTTGTCCTATCAGTCTACCCTACACCGACGACACCAACATATATCCATTGAACCCTAACATACCTCCGTCGCTATTTCCCACTCGCTTGCAGCAAGAGCGCACGCACTCGTCCTGGATCAATCTCTTTCCATTCCCTTCGCTACGAGACAATTTCATTATGCACGAAGAACGACTCGATCACTGGGATCTGTTGGATGATCTTGTTGGGGAGCTTATGGGGAATATACCGACCCAGGAGCGACGAGGTACGCCAGCTGCTATCGCTTTGTCTGATCCAAAGACTGCCCCGGAACAGCCGGTCGCAGCGGTAGGCAACGATGACGATGGGGTCACAGCGGGCCGCAGAGGACTTATAGTCTGGGGAGAGCCTCATGTTAAACAAAACTGGGAGGCTACGCTAGAGTTTCTGAAGAAGTGGTCGTGGGCAGTGCAAGGATGCGACGACCTGCTTGCCTCTAGTAACCGTTGGAGGTTGGCGAGAGGGGAAGAGCCTCTAAGTCTTCCGGCAATAGAAGACTTGTCTTTAAATTAGAAACGTCCGGATGCGGTCTAAGAAAGATGGCTTCTAGGATTCGATACTTGTTATTGCAAAGCCACAATAAGGCAGAGAGCAGGATATCGGAGGATAGGTCGCTAGTGTAAAAAGACATCTTGTCGCTATGTTATGAAGAACTAGAAGATACAATCAGATTCAGTGTCTCTGCAGAGATCCTACTCGTCATCCGGCAATCCTACGATCTTGAGCGAGTCTTCCCATAACCTTTGGGCCTTCTCTACATCATAAGCCCATGGGGCGTAGCCCGGTGCAGTGTACTTGTCATCGCCTTCCTTGTATGGCTCCGGCTCTGCGCAGTCAACCAAGTATTTGCCACCCCTGTTCTTCCAAGTCTCAGCAACAGCGGCCCACACCGTTGTCGCAGCACCCTGCTCGACACTCTTGATTGTAGGGTATACGTGATCCTGACCATCGAAAGCATCCGGAGGCAGATGTTGCATAAGTGCGGTCATAATAACGCCTGGATGGACGCTCGTGGCGTGAAGGTGGCGCGAGCCATATCGACGCTCAATCTCATTAGCCAAGTAGATATTCGCAGTCTTGGATTGTCCATAGGCCATGGTAGGGTGATAGTCGCCCTTCTGGAAGTTGTAGTTGTCGGAATCATTGATGCCGCAGATGTTGTGCGCTGAAGATGCGAGGCTGACGACGCGGGACGGGAGGCTAGGCGACGCGGCTCCTAGAAGGGCGGGTTCTAGAAGTTTGTAGAAGAGGAAGTGTGATAGATGGTTTGTGCCGAATTGAAGTTCGTGCCCATCAGCTGTGAAACGGAGATCTGGTATAGCCATGATTCCGGCATTGTTGACAAGGAGATGGATCTTTGAAGTCTTGCTAAGGATGGTCTCAGCGGCGGCCCGAACCGACGAGAGCTTCTCCTGGTCCATCTCGACGATGGTCATGCGTGAAGGCTCTAAGATACCCTCGAGGGCGGATTGAGCCTTAGCTGTGTTTCGGGCGGTAAGAAAGAGGGTCGCGCCAGTGGCTGCTAGAGCACGAGTAGTTTCGATGCCTATGCCAGAAGATGTACCAGTAATGACAATGACCTCTCCCTTGAGTGTGTTCTCAGCCTTTTCGTCCTTGATGATCTGCAAAGCTGTTGGACGCGCATCGCCTGGGCCTTTGGGCGAAACATGGACCTGAGCGTAACGAGACATTGTTTCAACGAGACTGAACTTGGATATAGAAGGTGGGTGTGGCTCGATTGTGATGAATTGGTGAGATCTTGAGTGATTGTGAAGTTTATCGATGGAAAGATGTTCTACAGGCTGGCAGGCTGTCCACAAATATAGTGAAGGCACTGCACATAGTCACACATCGCCGGGTCGCCGCGGACTTGGCACTTACAAACCATCGCTCTCATAGGGGCAGAACACGACGAATGCTTACACCGCTGCTCCGTATGGGCGTGTCTGCTATGTCAGGTGTTAAGTGCTAAATGCTCGATATATCACTTAAAATGAGTCTCGATACCTGGATACGTGGGGATACTCGGGCATCTAGCTGCGAGCTAGGCTAGAGGAAGCGACAATGTCATCCTGTGGGGCTAAGCTAGACCGCGAGTATGGCCGGGGAGTCCCCGAAGTCAAGACGGACTAGGCTGGAAGGGGAGAAAATGTCATCTGCGCTAGTTGTAGATCGCGTAACGAATTTCGCCAAGAACTCAAAAGCCTTTGACGGATGCCGCTTTACATAACGTTATGTAAACATGTTATGTTGGTAAAGCACCATGCCAAAATAAGCGTTAGCTGTAGAAAACACCATGTAGTGCCGTAAAGCAGAGTTGTCGGACAAGTAGATACTGTAACTCTGCAGGGGCTATAAGCTGGCATCAATCGCAACTCAATGTGCAATCACTGCATCAACTTTCTGGCTAACAGCATCCTGAACAAGACCTTCAATACTCAACACACGGCCACATACGACTTCAACATGGCTCTAGTTCCACCCACGACGAACCTCAGAGAGCAGATGGAGACCACAGCCCGAGCCTTCTTGTCGGCATTCGAAGAGGGCGCAGCTCACAGCGACCCATCAGTCATCAATCGTGATCTTACATCCGACTGCACACGTCATTTCCTCCCGGCAACTGTTATGAAAGCTTTCGGACTTGCGGCAGATGCTTCCTTCGACACGACTGCTTTTCAAAGCATGTTCGGGAACGATATTAGAGTGCTGCACTTCAAGGATAACGTCATGTCCAACTTGGCCATTGACGTGGAGGCGCGCCGCGCCGCTTTCACAGCGAAAGCCGATGTGTTTGTCAGGAGCAGCGGGAAGACTTATTTCTCTGAGGCTGCTTGGTTTTTGTACTTCAATGAGGATGGGTCCAAGGTCAAGAAGGTGGTTGAGTTCTGCGACAAGGATGCTCTGTTGGAGATGGCAAGCGATGTGGCCGCTGCATAGGGAATGTAAAAATGAGTCGGATATAAGCTAGGGAGCTAGGAATGACAAGGACTCAGCTAGAATCAGTGATCTATCGCTCCAGAAATGTACTCTCGAGAACTTACATGACGTTGTAATCGTGTTGTGCTGGAGATAACGCACGGCGACGCGATTGCCGGCCACTGTCGATGCATCTTGGCTATACTCACTTGAAATTTCGACAAGCAAGTCAACGAGGGCTAGAAGTGTGAGAAGCAGAATCACGAATGGGCTGAGAATAAGAACAAAAATGGTGTGGAGCCAGCTCTTCGGTTTCCACCAATCCAAAGACATGACTGGCCATGTCGCACGCCGGTGATTGAACTGACTAGAGCGCAACATGGTTGCGAATCTCGGCCCGCTGGATATGAAAAATATATGCATTTGTGTGCACGATATGTCAAGCTGCCGGCTTCACATTCACACAGATCCACTTCATGATTGCATCAACTGTTCTCAAGTACGCATGGAGGGAATCAAGAAGTACATCTTGTCCTTTGCAATGCGCGATCGATTGCATATGTGTGCAGTCATTAGCGGTGCCTGGTAGAAGTGGCTGCATCGTAACGGCGACCACGGGTACCCCATTGTGGCATGATAAAGCGCAGTATGCGTCAGACGATGGCATGCATACACAAGACCAATACCTCGTCTAGCATTGCTGATCCAGGCGCTGGATCAGTAAATTGCAACCCGTTTTACCTTGTCGCAATGTGCCGATGATACAAACGTGCTTGGTCTGTCGGACGGAGTACGTTGCGATTTGAGAGTAGAACTTAATCGAAGTATAAACCCACTCGCGCCAACCGCACACGACATTTCAGCTTGGGGAACAAGATCAAGATTGGGCCCAAGCTTGGGACTAAGATACTGCCCGTCAATAATCAAAAAGCTGAGCAGTCCCTTGCTACCTGCACAGCTTAACATATCCTATGTTCATGGCTTGACTACACGAAGCGACGGATAAGCGGCATGCAGATGGTCTCACGCCGAGGCTGTGGCTGCTTAGAATGCTACACTCCGCTCTATTCGAATGTGGTGTTGCACGTGCGACAGGTATGCAGATAGGATCACCAACGTGAAATTGCGCTACATGCGATCTTCATTGCTTATAGTGTGATAACGATGTGCGCATGAATAGTAGTTCAGCAAAGTCATGGCTCTGACAAGAGGGAGTCTGGGCGTCTGGGCGTAAGTCAACTGAACGGTGAAGCCGTGCAGCGTTCCAGATACAGTTCATTTCAGGAAAATGGTGTTGTTGCGGTAGAGCTAGATATGCAGCTGCTGGGTGATTGTATAGTGTTCATCCGGAATAGCTAGGGGTGGTACCCGCCTGCGAATTCCGTGTTGTGCTTTACACAGATGCCTTTCGAAACGCTGGCAGTAGGCACCGCACATAGGGTACCAAGTTGTATGCGAGGTTCGGCTATGCAAAGGCGCGTTGCAACTATGCGCAATACTGAGGCTACCTAACCCAGCAGATGATGATCCGACCGGCGACAGCAGCGTATCGACGATGGGACGTGTGTGCAGGCAGACTCTCGGAATTCCGTCTTGCTTTAGTGATTACCTTGGTTCAAATCGGGAAAGAAGCCGACATGCAGGGTGGTATGGCTGCCAGCCACCAGAACTTTGACATTACGTAACGATATCCTCAAACAGAGATTCAGTCAAGGGACTCAAGAAATCTTGCTGTAAGTAGGCGCATTGCTACGATGTTGCCACCCAGGGGTAGGAAGCACAGTATCGATCACCAGTGCGGGCCACCAGGTAGGTAGTAGTAGATGCCGGAGGGAACTATACTTCCCTTGTTGCCGAGGGTCTATCATAACAAGTGGAGCGAAGCCACTTGTTCCTGATGCCCGGTTCTACCCGCCGGGCCGAGCCCTACGTTAGATCTCGGTAAGCCGCAGGAAGCTAAAGCAGCCTCGCTAGCCATTGCGGTTACACCTGATGCAGATACGAACACCATTTCACACGAAACCCATTGGCCAGATGTAGTTAAGCGCTGCCTGTCATCGCCAACAAAAGCAAAATTTGGCGTCTAGATACTGGTAGCTCATCTGCACTCACTGTCACAGTGTGGAGGCTGACCCACATGCAGTAGGGATTGTATACAACACCGTGTGGCTGTATCGGCACGAAGTTTGACGACTGATTCGATAGCTTCGTTGTTATCATATTTTCTAATTTTCACACCGACTTTGAAGATGCATAGTATGGTGCCCAAATGTACAGCTTCGCTTAGATGCAAAGAAAGTTGCGTTCACGAAACGGGGTTGGAGTTGGTGTGAACGATTTCTCAATTTTCCGCGATTATGCTATATATGCCGAGTTAGAGAACTGCGAAATATCTCGACTACCGGTCAAGAGTGGAGCATCTCACCCCTATTTCTCTTGTTGACGATCTTGCACATCAAGCACACACGGCACTCGCCATGAAGTTTCTTCTTACTATTAGACTTCCCTCCGTCTGTTCTGGGACGGGCCATTCCAGCTATGCTATCTTCAAAGATACTAGCTCTGCAGGTTCTATTCCGTTTGCCAGTGCAGAGGCATTCGACGTATGGATATGCGATGGCGAAGAGGTGACGGGTGACCTCATGGACAGCTGGCTCGCCCAAGCTTGCCATATACCCAAGTCGATGCTAGTGCGAGATGCCGCTAGCATCCCACGCCTGCAGAGATACGCCAACGGCCGTGTAGCTCAGATGGTCGAATTCTCCGAGCGAATGCCAGACGACCCAACGAAAGAATGGGAAGAATCAGTGCTCCGAGATGCAGAGATGCTCTATGCCCGAGTCCGTGCCAATGTCGGAAGTCAAAGAGTCCTTAGCGATAAGACGGACTCTCAGCTTGAGAAAGAAACTGTCCTGCTAGTCGGGGCGGGTATCATGAATCTGATGACCGCTCATTTCTTGGCTGTGCGTGGCTACCGCATTCGAGTCGTCGACCAAGGGCCAGACCCTCGCTTTTGCCAACCCAAGGATTGGGCGCGGCTAGGCGTTACAAGCGGCGGTCATAACGCTCGCATGTTCACCAACACTGAAGCCGACAATTACAATGAGCAAGGCAGCGACATATACCGGGACATGCAGCCCATATTCCGGAATACTGTCCGCAATGGCGGATGGAGTGTGAAGTCGCCCAAAGACTTTTCTAGCAAAGAACAAGCTTGGGTCGACGCTTTTGAACGCATTCCGGGTTGGATGGCCGCGACCTTCAAGAAGAATATCCATGAGGTGAACTGTGAGTCCGGGAAGATCTGGCAAGAACTTATGAACACCTACCCGCAGCTGTTCAGTGACGTCGGCTTCCACAAGGACATTATACGCATGTATACGGAGCCAGTCGCCTTGGAATCATCCATCGGTCTGAACGGTAGACTTGGTGCGCTTCTCCAAGCTCCTAGTCCCGAGGAATTCCTGGAGCAATATCCCAGCTTCCGCCCCGCCGCCGAGACCAATCATCTTGCCGGAGGCATCATTGTGGACGGTTTCACAGTGAACGTCCACCTATTCATGGCTAAGTTGATACATCACCTCGCTACCCTGGGCGCAGAATTCGTGTGGGATTGCGAAGTTCAGAGTATCCAGCGCAACTCTGGAGGCGAAGTCATCATGCTCAAGTCAGAGAAGGGAGACCTGACGGCTGATCACTTCGTCATAAGTCCTGGTACAACAAAAATTGAACTGTTGAACGGAACGGCCTCGGAGAATCTTGTCCATGGTGTTTTAGGAATATGGTTGCAGATCCCCAATCTGAATCCGAAAATGCAGAATTCTATGAAAATCCATCGACGTGGCCACAAAGTAGAAGATGTCAACGTCACGGTTGCCAATGATGCAGAAACTGGTGAAGACATTCTCATCTTTGGAGGTGGATACGGTTACGTCGGTCTAGATCGCCCAGCACCAGACTCGCCAGAGATGGAGGCTCTGTACGCTGAGCTTGAGGAGGTTGCACGAATTTACTTTCCGCAAAACTACGCTGCAGCAAGTAAGCGTGGCCCTATGGCCTTTTACCCGGGCGGATACCGTAAGTTCTGTGTGCGGCCTTTCACACCTACAGGCCTTGGTCTTTTCGAAAGAGTTCCTACCGCTGGTGGTGGTCAGCTGATCATTACTGGTGGTAACAACACGGGTGGCTTCGCACAGGCTCCTGCTGTGGGACGTGCAGTGTTGCGATCACTGATGGGCGAGGAAGATCCCATTCATGTGCTTTTCCACCCTGATCGCGGAAGACTTCCCTTCGCCAAGACCATTGATTTGCAAGTGCCATGCAACAGTTTAAGGCTCCAGGATAGTTTGAATACGAAAAAGCGAGAGCCATTGAAACTACTCCTGCTCTGCTCGGATGGTCCTCAGCATCGTTACCTCCGCTACCGTCTCGATCAAACCTTTCCTGGCTACCATTGCATCCAGGAAACAAGCTATGGGCAATTCCACCAGCTATTGAAAAAGCGCCGCATCGTTGATGCGTTCTGGCAGAAGTATCACGGGCTTCGCCGCCAGATCTTCGGTCACGACCGTCAGCGCAAGGCGTACTTCGACCGTCTTATACCTCAGGATCATGTATCGCCCGGACCGAACCTCGTCGTCGAGAGCGTCAATTGTCGTGACGTATGGGACGCAGTGGAAGAGTGGCAGCCCGAGCTGACCATTGTCTCAGGCACAAAGTATATCGGCAAGAAGCTGACCGCGCGTGCGGGGCTGATGATCAATATGCACACAGGCCATCTTCCTGAGTACAAGGGAAACCACTGCATCTTCTTTGCACTCTACGATGGCGCAGTCGATAAGGTCGCATCAACGCTACATCAGCTGACATCGAGTTTGGACGGTGGTGACGTCCTGGAGAAGGTCTTCCCGCCTATCTTGCCAGGAGATAATGAGGAAAGTCTATACACGAGATGCCTAGAGATGTCGATAGATCGTTGCATAGACCACGTCGGGCACTTTTCGGAAGGAGAGCAGCTGAGTTTCGTGCCACAAAAGGCGGAAGGGAGAACGTTTCGACATCGAGACCGTACCCCAATGAAGGAGTTGTGGTTATGGTGGAAACTGAACGTGAATGGCTTGCTTGCTGGAATATTTAGATCGAAGTTGGCTATCTCATAAAAGACGCGATTTGAATTTGGAGTCGCGCCAAGTGCCGAGCGTTGGGGCCACTGTGTAGCGAGTGTCTCGAGAGATCTGATGAGCATGCACATAAACCTCATGTTCGAGAATACATGTGTGTATAGCAATGCCTTGGATTCAGTTGTTGTATGTAGACTGTTGAAGACCCTATGCGACCTCGCAAGTGCTATGTAAAATAGTACCTAGATCCTTGCCTCCCTTTTCCACATCTGATAAACCATACAGCATGTTATGCAATTTTGATAGTAACCTTCCCGAGGTTCTTTTGGTCAAGCATATACTGATAGGCCTCTTTCAACTGTTCCAGACAGAACTCCTGTTTGTCAACAATAGGATGAATATTGTTGGCTTCGATAGCCTTATTCATGTCCTCAAACTGCATGCGAGAGCCAACAAGAAGACCTCTTACTGTGCACAGGTTACTCAAACAATCCAAGAATGTCGGCTGCTCCTTGGACGAGCTGCCAATAAAACCAATGATGGATATTACACCGTCGATGGCGACGGCTTTGAGCGACTGAGCAATGGTTGCGGGTCCACCATAAGATGTGAAGCGCAAAGTATTACCAATCGATCGATCGACTAGACCATAAGCATGGACGCAACAACAAGCGCCCTTCGAACCACTGCAGCCTAGCCGATGGTGTAACCGAAGGGCGTTATAGGACGCCTTGAGAGCGATGCATATTCCGTGGCTTACTTCCGGAACACCGGTGTTCTCGGGGAGCGACAAGCCCGTGACATCGTGCGCACGCGTCGAAGGAGCTCTGAGTACAAAGGCAGCAAGTAGGCACAACACAAGAAAGCCATTCGCCCTGAAAATCATCCTACACCGTACGAGACCGCAGATTCAAGACTACAATGCCACCACGTGCTCTCTCCGTTCACCCCTACGTGTCGTTTCTCTCCGCCGCCTTTGGTGGCATGTTCCTGACAATTGGCTTGGCCTACATATTCTCCCCCCGCCGCGGCTATGAGCTATTCAGCTTCAGCGCTGCCCCCAGCACACCCGCTGCCTGGTCGCTACCAGAATGGGCGCTGATAGAGCGCATCATGGTTCTATACGGCGCAAAAGACACTTTCGTGGGCGTTGCCATCCTAGCGGCGACATTGGCTGGAAATCGATGGAATGCGGGGTTGTTGCTAGTTGCGGCAGGGGCTTGTGCAGGCGTGGATGGGTGGGTGGTGAGAAAGGAAGCGGGAGGCGGGGAGTGGAATCACTGGGGGTATGGGAGTGTGATGGTTGGATTAGGCGGGGTTATGATGGGGGTGCTAGGTTGATGGGGTTGATGGAACGGCGGTGGCATTCAGATGCTTACGGGCTAAGACAATGGACTGCGAGGTTCCAAAGAGTGTCTGTAAAAATGCGGTACATGATGATCTATCTATGGAAGTTGTCCTTTGAGTAACTACGTAAATGGATTGTGATGACGTAGATGGACCCTTCGATCTTCCACGTGCAGTCGCGTGTGTTTAGCGCGACTTCGGGACAACGCGTCATGCCAGTCGCGTTCCGTCCCGCATCTCAAACGAAACCACACGTATATCTAGATAATCGCGATGGCCGATATCTGGAGCGGTAAAATCGTGCTACCAGATAATAATGCCATCATCGGTACATATGATCGCTCTCCAGGGCTGCCGGGGCTAACGAACTTCAGAAATCAGCCTTGCGTCGCAAAACCTCGCGTCTTCACCCACCCTTCCCGCCACGTCTCTACACTTCCTAACCACCGTCGATACCTCCAAAATACCGCTGTATCTTGCCGCTGGACCCAGCCTAGATGTGTGGACAACAGAAGAAGCGACTCAAGCTTGGTTCGAGTCGATATTGTTGAGCAATCCCCCACCGGGAAAAACGACCAGCCATGATGTAAGACAGTGGTGGGACCTGGCGCGCTCGCAATCGCCAATTGGCATTCTTGTACAAGTTCAAAGAGGCGAAGAAGAAAATGTGCATAGGCCGAGAGTGACTGAGATACTTTTCTATGGCACTATTACTGCTTCGTCAACAAGCGAGCTACCAACACCACCGTCCTCTTCGCCTTATGTCGATAATGCGCACGGCGAGGTCCTGCCTGAGCTCCGAGTACACGCTCTACCCCTATCGTCCGATTTGCTGCACACTACTGTCGACATTGCAGGCGACGCCGAACCGCATTTCCTCCCGCCAATACACAACTCCCATGTCCTCTTAAAATCACCGAAACGCAACCGCGACCTCTTCGAAGAAGCTACCATCCAATACAAGAAAGCACGGGGCCGAGGCGGACGCGCAGTTTCCGCAGCCGCAGCCCGTGTCAGCGAGTCCCAGAACGTATACACCCACCGCAAATCCTCCCTCTCCATCGATACAAAAGCCTCGTCCTATCCAGACTCCAGACCACCGTCTGCGTCCGACCACTTATCTCGACCTACATCGCACCGCATCTCTCGATCGCCAAGCCTCTCGTCCGATACAAGACCGCTGAGTCGCAAGGGATTGCCAGAAGCTCATGCCAGACGGAGCAATTTGTCACAGGTCGCGACAGTCCCCATACAGCCCGAAGAGCCAACAACAGAGTCGCGGAACAAGGATGCACTTGTGAAAGTGGTCATGGCCGCAATGCGTATGCATGGGCTGCAGCAGCGGAAGCAGAATAGATCGCGTCGTGCCTCTGCAGCTGGTGCAGAAGAAAGCCAACAGTTGAGCGAGGAGGCTGCAGCTGAGGAGGCTGCGAAGGATGACGAGTACAAACTCATCTACCATCAGACCTACAAAGGCGCTGCACTGGCATTGGTATGTCACACACTTCCTTGTCCACACCTACGGTTCAAGACACCAACTAACCATATCCAGCGTAAACACATGTCCACTCTCCCCCTGCACGCCAACCCCGATAAAATGCGCGACATTGTCGAGAAGCTACTTACGCTCTTCCTCTCCGATCCGCTCGCTGAACCGGAACCGGTGCCGGTTCCTGTAGAATCAGTGGCGACGCCTGGTGACAGGTCGAGAATTGGCCTTTTCGGGTCTGCGCACGGCCATGCTAGTCCGTTTGATCTGCCGAGTACGCAGAGGAGGCCGGGGATGATGAGAGCTGTTACTGATAGTCATGTGTACACAGGGAGCCCAGTGAGTAAGAAGAGGGTCAGTACTGGCGCAGGGCAGACGTTGGGCGTGCCGGAGTGAGGTGCTGCGCCACTGGAGCATGCTAGGTGGACCGACTCAGCACGGCAGGCAATTATGACAGATCATGTTGCGGATCAGACACGAGCTGTCGATATATCGCGCTTCGTTTGGAGGCAGCGCTTCTGCACGTTTCCTTTCTCGGCACTGCTTGCTGCTCGTGTCACAATCAGTCAGCATCATCAACCCACGCAAAGCGGAATGTCGACAAATTTGATGCTTCGACGCCATACCCGGCGTGCAGCACTGAATTACGCGCCCTTGCAGTATAGTATCGCGAATACGGATGACGAAGTATGTCACGGAAGTGACCTCGACCGCTGCAACGTGTCGTTCATTTCTGCAACGTCGTATGCTAAGTCGTCGTTGAAGCTGCAAGAACCATAGCAATGCGACGGTAGCATCGAATACGATCAACAAAGCTGTATAAAGCCCTACTGCCATGCTTCCAAGGAAATATCAAACAAAAAAGCACACTTCGCAACTCCCACCTCATTCACGCACCTCACTGTAGCAATATGCGCTCCAGTATCTCCGCCCTTGCTCTGCTTGCCTCCGGCGCATCAGCAGCAGCATTCCCTTGGATCTGGGACGTTACCGGCTTCTCTAGCATCTGCAGCGCCGCCACATGCCGCTATTCGTTCAACGTTTCCGCACCTACCGGGCCCTCTGGTCAGCCTTCTTTCGACGCCAGCTTCTGTTCCGGTACCAGTGTACAGGGCGGGTACAAGTCCTGTGGTGTGGTCGGGGTTGACGTCCCGGCCGATGTGCAAACGCAGGAGTTCAACCAGGGTATCGATATCGGGGCCATCGTTAGTGTGCAATACGCGTTCACTCAGTGAGTACAGGCCCGAAAGGATGTCGGTGAAAGGGTATGCAAGCTGATTGGTGATAGGGGGGAAGTGAGATACACGTACACGGGCAACAACTCTGTTGCACATACCGGCCTAGGTCCTGCGGTGGATTTCCAGATTATACCTACAGAGGTTTCTGCTGTGGCTTAGTAACAAGAGGTCTTTGCCGATAAGATTTAGTAGAGTTGGCGGGATGTAGATGTTCGGTATGGAGTGAATTTTCTCACAGCAAAGCCAGCTAAATATATTATCTGTTGGTGCTACCTGTCTATATTCTGTTCGTGAAGTTCCGACGCTTTCGAAATGAGTAAATATACAGCTGCATATAGTGAAGCCAAGTGAGTGTTTGGGAACACACTTCTACTGCGATACAATATAGTGTAATTCAACAGCGTCGTGCCTATGTCTTATCACCAACACGTCCATCATAACAATAGAGATTGTATATGACAAGAAAAGGTTCGCAGTACCTTGAGTTCGGGACCAGGATGAGAGTTTCAGACCCACTTATTCTTACCATTTCTGTCGCTCTGCATCCGCTGATAAGACGGATCTTATTTACCCCGCTATCAAGCCCGATCACCACCTTGGCTGGAAGGCTCTGCCAGCAACATTACTAGAACTTCCTGGTAAACCGGTCACGTTTAGCCTCACTGCCACAATTTGACAGCTCGAGAGGAGACGCAGTACGCTCCCCAGCAACAGCCGCCAAAGACGAGTGTGGATAATTACTGCGATTTTAGTACACTCCACGTGTGTTTCCAATCCCTCGAAGTCGCCACTGTCGGTACGTTGCGCTTTCTGGTCCGATACCAATAAGGCTGTAGTATGTCTGTCTCTGTAGACCCATCACTTTGTGATCGGTGCTCTTCTATGTTCCAAGGCTCTTTTCTCAGGAGACTTTCCAATCATCACACTTCCATTCAGAGTCTCGAACAAGCAGCCGACAAGAACTGCATTATCTGCAGAGACGTCTGGAAGGATTTGGTTGAAAGACCGGACTTTGATCGCGAAACTTTCCATGGTGACACCACAAGAGAAGGCTACGTCACAAGATATCTTACAAATAAAGATCATGTCAGCGTCCATTTACATGGACGCAAACCCGTGCCTTACTTGTTTTTTGACTATGTGGAAACGCAGCGTAAGTCTGCTTGTCGACCATCTAGAGTGTGATCCCTATGCACTAACGTCAAGCAGTAGAACATCAAACCCAACCTCATACCCAATCTCATACCTCACGCACCTGGGCCGGATCTACCTCGAACTGAGAAGCTCCGAAGAAATGGCTGTCGCAATGCCTTGGGACACACCCAAAGTGTAAGGCTGCAGAAGTTTTGAGAGCGCGAAGGCCTAGAAAAGCTTTTACAATGCGCCTTCTCCAGATTGAACAGGTGGATGAAGACCGGGTCCGCTTGTTGGTCAACCCGTTTTCAGACCCCGCATTCGCACCTCGTTACGCAACATTAAGTCATTGTTGGGGACGGGATCCATTCTTCATGTTGACTAATCAGACAAAGGACCAGCTAACGAGCGGTATTCTGACGTCTATTCTTAGCCAAACGTTCCGGGATGCCATATCGGTGGCAAAGTCTCTGGAGATACAGTATATCTGGATAGATTCCCTGTGTATAATCCAAGACTCGGATCAAGACTGGGAAGAACAGGCGCCTCTGATGGACGAGGTTTACCGTCATGCTTTTCTTTGCATTGCGGCGGCTGCTAGCGCCAAGAGCAGTTCTGGGTGTTTTCGCACACGTGAAGCCAGCTCCAGGGTAACTTGCGAGGTAACGACGTCTTGGAACGATCGACCTAATAGCGTTTATCAGATCTGTAATTCGAAAATCTGGCCCAACGCGTTTGAGGATCAGCCTCTCATAAGCAGAGCTTGGGTAGTTCAAGAACTACAATTGTCACCAAGAATCCTATATTTCAACTCTAACCAGATCTTCTGGCAGTGTTACGACAAACTTGCCTGCGAAGAACTTCCTACGCATATTGAGCCCGATCCGGGCACGGCCGATCAGCAGGATAATAGTTTCAAGTTCAGCACCTACGACTATCACCATCAGCCTTTGATCGGAGACCGAGCTCCGCCCACAATTCGTAAGAACGAATATATGCGTATCTGGTGTGGAATCCTTGAGCAATACACTAAATGCCGTCTTACATTCCTCAACGATAAGCTAGTGGCAATATCGGGCATAGCAAGGCTCTTCTGTGAGCCTCTCGCCGATACCTACTGCGCAGGGCTGTGGATTCGACGAATGCCAATCGAACTTCTCTGGACAAGGGGCATCCGGGATTTTCCAAAGCCTGCACTTCCAAAATCAACGCAAGAATGTTATCGAGCCCCTTCCTGGTCCTGGGCAAGTATGAATGGGCCCGTATCATTGAGTAACCGTTACCTCTACGATGAAGACCAAGACTCAGTCGTTGTTCTTGTGGAAATCAAGAGTTGTCGTGCAACTACCAAGACAGGTGACGCTTTTTCTGAGGTGTCAAACGAGATCATTCGGTTATCTGGCTTCTTATCAAAAATGCAACTCCGACCAGTTCCCGATTCGGAATCTGTCACACACTGGAGTGCATTCCTCAATGGAACGTGGCTAGATGACGCTGATGATTCCGGTCTACCACGCGTTATATTGGATCACAAGCCTCCTCCGGATCCGCACGAGATGTTTTGTTTGCCCATCGTGCTTTGCTTTGATGGCGACGAGTGGGAACTTGAGTGTCTTATCTTGGTTGCAATTGATGGCAAGAAGGACACTTTTGAGCGCTTTGGGAGATTGACCATCTCAGTTGACGAGATTTTGGCAGATTATCGCGGATCCGAGCTTGGGGAGGAGAACAGCGATTCTGAACTTGGAGATGCGGACGGTCATGTTGAAGTTCAGAGTAGGGATAGCGCTTGGCATCATTTCATACTCTCCTGGAGTAAGCACTACATCACTTATCCCTTCAGCGAAGGTAATGATTCTCTGGAATTCAAGACGATAGCTGTTCAGGGGGCTGTCGAGATATCGATTGAGTAAATACGTGGGAACGCACCTTCTCACAGGATACATCAATCACATGGAAGGAATTCCTTCGTCACTTTATTTTGGTTCAACCTGGATCTTTAACACTTACAGAAAACCTAGCAGTTGTCATTAGCTTAGCTTGACTTCTTCTACGGCTATAAAAATGCCAATCATCAACATTTACAGCGCTACTTAGAATCGAAAGCGTGTGTATGGGGTGCTAGGAGGAGGACATAAGGACACAAGGACTTAGGAAAGATTGCGTTCCAAAACATAATCGCCGAGCTGGAGATATTATTCATAGTAGGAATGTCATCCAAGCTAGATAGGGTGTCATTGAGTGATCTGTCCCCTAAGATTGAGACCTTGACTCTCGAGAAAGCTCGGGAAACATACTACAAGAAAGAGTCATCGTGACACAATGTATCCGCGGGGGACGACAGATGCGAAAGTCGCAAAACCCCTGCTGCCGACATCTTGCGCGATAGAATATTTTTCTACGTTCTAAACAAGCTGGCCATTTCTCAGACTGAGTAGATCAACTTCTCCCCATTAACCTGTCCTATCTCCATCTCCGTGATACCCCTTGAAACCCCATCCAACCCGCCCAGTCGACGTGCACTAGGATGCAGCTTCAATATCCCCTCCGCAATCGATCCACTGCAGGAATCAAAGAACCTGGATGTGAACAAGTAATCTCCAATTTTCTGGGGTAACTCGAGTCCAAACTTTGTAATGACTTCACCGAATACTGTGTACACAAAATTCAAGGACAGAGCAATGGCTTTTCTCAGACAGCCCTGTGGCAGGAGCAGAGTAGCGTATTTCCCGCCTGACTTACTCATGGCTTGGTAGCAGAAACTCGGGTAACCGTTTTCACCAATCCAGTCCAAGATCAAGCCTAGTTAGTCATCGGTAGCGTTCTTGATAGCGTGAATGGCACTTGCGCTGTTGTAATGGATGACCATGTCTGCTCCGCGCGATCTGACGAGGTCAAGGTTGCGAGGTGAGCATGTTGCCAGGACGCGAAGGCCAGAACTAGTGTTTGTCAGATTGATTATGTATATGAATATCCAGTGAAGTTGAGTCACAGCTTAGCGAGCTGGACGGCAAGCGTACCAGTAGCCGAGTTGGCACCGCAGATGAGTGTTGTTAAAGGTGAGGATGAAGTGTTATCCGGCAATGGGAGGCCTAGTTGCTGATAGAGGACCTGGCCGCAGGTCGCAAGTCCAGCACCTAGTATTGCGCCGTCTACGAAAGAAAGTGTATCAGGTAGCTTGAGAGCAAGACCAATACGGGCAACCGTCTAGGCTCGTTAGTCATCGCCTTGTGATAGTAGACTACGCTCGCCGCGTTTTCTAGACTAGATATACGGTCAAAACTTACCCATTCAGCGAAAGCTCCGTTAGGCTCGAAACGCGAATTTACTATGTATTCTCACCAGAAGCGTTTCTTGGATACGTGGGCTGCGACTGGATTACTTACTAACATGTACAGGACCTGCAACCCGATCTCCTTTCTTCTATTTCTTGGTGGTCTCTCCATCGGCCACCTTCTCTACTACACCAGCATAATCTATTCCAAGCACGCATCCATCTGTGTTTGGCTCTCCATTCAGCAGCTTTCCGTGCTCAGGGTTAAGAGCGACCGCCTTGACTTTCACCGGCATGGAGTCAGGCCTTAATGATACGATGCAATGACCCGAAACTACCTTGGCGGCCCCAGGACTTTCGCGAATCACCACTCTTTGGGTATCCATGATGTGTCCTGATTGCGTTTGGATAATAGGTGGAGTTCAGCAAACGTTTGTGTCGACGCATGTAAGATCGTTCTTGCTGCTTTCGTATATCCTGGGGCATGCTTACTACGCAAGAATATTAATGCAGAAAACAATGAGTCTGGCTGAAGAGTTCACCTGAATAATTCGATGTGTATGCGCTTACCAAACTATATGGCGTGCAATATAACGAGCTAGCTTGGGAACTCTCAAGCACCGACCAGATGAGGCACACACCGTTCCTTCATGTCGCCCTGGCTGCACAGTATTCAGTATAAGTCTCATACAATAAGTGACCTCGCCTAATCGATGATTATTATCTGACCAGAAACTCCCAAAATCCCCGAATAGCCCAAATGTCTAGGCTTTCCCCAAGAACAACGTCTGTGAGTTACAATACGACTTCAACCCGCCTACACCCCACTCGGTGCCAATCCCACTCTCCTTGTGTCCGCCAAACGAAACTCTTGGATCAAGCTCAAAATGCGTGTTAACCCACACCGTCCCCGCCTCTAACTTCCTCGCGATGCGATTCGCTCTCTCAACATCCTTGGACCAAACACTCGCACCCAGACCCATATTAGTATGATTCGCCTTGCTCACCGCATCAGCTTCGTCCTTGAACGTTAGAAACGGCACAATGGGGCCAAAAGGTTCCTCCTCGACGATACGTGAGTTCTCTGCTGGCCGGTCGATGATGGTAGGCGTGATGAAGTATCCCGGGCTATCAGTAGGCTTCGTACCACCGACTGCGACGTTCCACTTTTCTTTGTCAATGTCGGAGAAGAAGCCCTTGACGCGTTCGTACTGCATTGAGTTTTGCACTGGGCCGAGGTACACGTTTGGCTCGTTTCCTGCGCCGACCTAAGATTATTCTGGTAAGCAACGGAATAGAGGGTAATACAAGGGTTTTGGATCTCCACACCTTTAAGTTCTTTGTAGCTTTGACGAGGGCGGGGAGGAAGGTATCCGCAATGGTTTCCTGCACGAAGATGCGCTTCAGCGCGAGGCAGATCTGAAAAAGCGGAAGTCAAAAAAGTTGTCCGGAATAGCGCATGCAAAGACTTCTGTTTCTTCATCACATACCTGTCCAGAGTTTAAGAAAGCCAGTCCAGCCACCTTTTGTGCGACATGGTCAACGTCAACGTCGTCGAAGACAATAGCAGGATCGTTTCCTCCACTTTGGATTACAAGTGAGTATTTCGTCTACATCAGGCAAAAGATAGCATAACTTACAGCTCAAGAGTGACTCGCTTTAGAGTCTTACTAGCACTCGCCATGACCTTCTTCCCCGTGAAGGTCGACCCAGTAAAGCTGATCTTCGCAGGTACGGCATGTTCAGTAAGCATAGGGCCAAGATTATCACCACCCGACAGCGCCTGCAAGACACCAGGGGGAAAGAATCTCTGTCCCAGCTCAACAAGTTTCAAGCCACAAGCTGGCGTAAAAGGCGACGGTTTGATGATCATGGTATTACCGGTGATCAGAGCTGGCGTAATCTTACCCACAGCAAGAAGCACTGGGTAGTTCCAGGGTATGAGACCGACGCAGACGCCGAGAGGTACATAGCGAGTTACGATTTCCTTTTCGCCTTCATCGATGCGCTCTTCGGGTAATTCTAGCTTCGCCATTTCTCTGATCCAATGGACCGACATGTCGAGTTCGACGCGGGCAAAAGCTAGCTGCACAGACGGCTATGTCAATAAGTCGAGATGAGGGCGTCAAGGGCTCTTACAGGCTTCCCTTGTTCCTTGGTCAAGTGCTGGACGAAGGCTTCGCTCTCCTGCTCTAGTGCATCTGCGAAGGCTAGTATAGCCTTTTTGCGCTCAGCCCATGGTACCCCAGCCCATGAAGTAAAGGCCTTTTGTGCAGCGGCTGTTGCGCGGTCTACATCTTTGGTGACTGAGACGGGCACGTCGGGGCCTGCTTCTCCTGTCGCTGGGTCTATACCATGACGGGTTTGAGAAGTAGACTCAAGCTTTCCGTCGACGGTGTTGTAAAAATGGGACCAATCGAGCTTTTGCATCGTGGTGACTACCAAGTGTGACGTGTTGAGTTGACTGACAATCAAGAGTCAGGCAAGATTTCTTAGCTGAAGGCGCAATACTCGTCTTTTTGATGGGGAAAAAGGAAGGGGCGCATGATCCGAGCAACTCCGCAACCAGAGTTGACCTGCAACATGGATTCGTGTTCCTCGTTGTGCGGGCACCATTCACTGCAGTGCTTGGACACGAACTACTGCGCCTCGGTTAACCCCGCTGCGGCCTCAGCCGTACCCATTCCGACGGATACCGCGACACGCTCGACACTCGTGTTCCAGTATGGCACAGGAAGATGAGGCGCCTTCTCCCTGCATGAACAGGTGTGTGCAGAATCTGAAACAAGATCCGAAGAGTCACAGTTCGCCATCCAAGCGCCCCAAACAACCCATTCAACCAAGGCCCATCGAACAACCGCCATCAACGCCGTAGCTTAACCCTCCCCTTACACAAAGCATCAACGTGGAACTGACACCCCAACCCCACTACCTGTCCCAGCCGCCCCTCGCCCCTCCAAAACCTCTCTCGCACCACGTTAGACGCTTCGGATAGTGCTTCCTCACGATCAAACAGCGTAATCTCCCTTACTAAATCCCAATGCTCCGCCTTCTTCCACCTCAACAGCATCGGTTCCAACAGCCTCCCCGTAACATTTTTATTCCGACACGTGGTAGCGAAATCCTGGATTTGGCCGTCAAACCACGTTAGACTGGGGTCAGCGGGCTGCCAGACAGAAATAGAACAAAACTTTGTCGTTGTTGTTGGAGATGTTGACGTTGCGAAGTCGAGGAGGGAGATTGCAGCTTGGAACATGTACGATACGTCCATACGTGCATTCATGAGGTACTGCGCCATGTCTTTGCTCTCCGCAAAAGTGAGACCGTTGGGCAGGATGCTTTCATCCAAGGAAAAAGTAAGGTGTGCGTGCGAGAGATCAGGCCGGAGAGTAAGATGCTGCAGATTCGGCGGCAACAATGGGTAAATCTCCTTTGTGATGGAAAAGTCGACATCGCCGGTTAAAAAGGGAAAAGGCACTTCGAGCGTGTGCAGTGCGGTGAAAGGAGTGAGGTCGAGGTAACCCATCAGCATCTCGCTGATGCGCGGTTGCTGGAAGAAGTAGGCGGATGTGTCGCAGTATTCTGCACTCAAGACTAGGACTTGCAGCGTCGAGGAGAAACGGCGGAGGTGGTCGCTCCACGCGTCTAGCGAGAGCATCTGGTGGTGATGCGAGGGGGGTAAGGGGCCGGGGAAGAAGAATTCGTAGGTAAAAGAGCGTAGTTTGGGCATGCATTGTAATAAAGAAGGTAGAGCCGGTGTAAAAGCCCCGGAATGTCGGAAGACGAGTGTGGTGATGTTGGTGGCTCTCGAGCGATCTACTATGGGGTTCGCAAGGTGCGGGTGTGCTGTGTTGATGTGTTGCAAACCAGCGGGCCACTTGAGATGGGAAAGTTCCAACGTCTCGATACTGGGAATGTTGAGGAAGTGATCAAGAGTCGTGCGGCTATTATCGCTCTGGTACGCCACTCCAGTTCTACTGTCGAACATGAGAGATACTTTTTTGATAGTCGACAATCGGCTCAACAGAATGCGCGAGGGGTAACGCTTATTCCACGCAGTCTCCGGATCAAGGTTACGCAGGATAGTGTGCAGGTGGTGGAAGGTTACGGACTTGTAGTCTGCTACGTCCAGTTGACATAGATTAGGCAGGACAAGCAGGATCAAAGCTGCGTAGGCGGAGTACTCGCGCATGCCAATCGCATCTCTTAGATAGTCGCCGGTAGCTACCAACGTCTCATCACCCAATACGGTCATGGCTTTTCGGAACATGACTTGGTCATCAAAGTTCTTGTCTGGTGGTAGCCAGCGCTGGCCTACCGAAAAATCGCTGCTAGGCGATAGGCCGAGGCGTATTGACTCGACATTATTGGCTTTGTGGGTGGAGTTTATGATGGCTAGGCAGAAGCGATCGATCCGGGGTAGTCTGTTGTTCGGTGGAATGAAGAGGTCAACATGACGGTACAGAAAAGGAATGGCGAGTTTCAAAAGACCCTTGTTGAGTTGGCATACAGCGTAGATGTCGTGCTGGGGAAGGTAGGATACAATGTATTCCACGAGCTCGGCGGGCAAAAGGGAGAACGATGCCATGACAGTAGGGATAACGAAAAGAGAGGCAACTGGTATTGTGTGATGCTGGTTGTCTGAGAAAACCGTGGAAAACCCGAATCCTCCACGTTGGAGCATGAAAAAGTTAATGGCAGGTCTTGATGTTGTTGACAGTTGCGCCACTCGAAGTGATGCCTAGTGAGATAGAGGGGGCCGAGGTCCGTGCACAGCACGTTTCGTAGACAGTCACCAAATGTCTGTGTATGCAGACGTTGTTTAGGAGATGATCGGTTGCTGCCGTATTATAGCATAGTCATATGCTGATCCTGTCGCCCATCTGCCGCCTGTGTTCGAGAAGATGATACACAACCATACACATGGCTACGTCACAAGCGGCTCCAAGGTACTATGCCGATCATATGCGTCCGCACATGTGAAAAAACGTATCCCAGCACCGGCGCCACGAAGAGCGCCGCATCAGCCTTTACATGTGCTGCCTCAGCCCTAACGCGACGTTCTAATGCTGGGACTACCCCGCGTTCAGGTGGGTATCGATAGACATGACGAGCGGCTAGTCCAGCCGCCGTGCGTCGTATGAGATGCGACATGTTACTAAGAGCATGGTATGCGCACGTTCCCCGGGTGTTCGGGACTGCTTGGGGCTGACTCGAGGTGTGTGAGCAAGGGAACGACGCGGATCTGCGAACAACAGATGGTAGCCGGGCAGACGGCATGTCATCGCGATCGCATCTCGAGCATGGCGGGTCGCTACTGGGCGTTTATCTGATGGGGCGCGATGATTTGCCTGGAGAAGCTGTGTAGCTCTAGCCTCGGTCAAGGCTCGGGAGGCGGTCGAATGACAATCAGCTGGTTCCGACTTATTCCTGGTTTCCAGTCGTCGACGAGCTTCACGGCACCAGCAACGGACCGATACGCCAAACCTGCCAGACGCCTGCACCTGCGCTCTGCTGCCCCCGCCATCTCCTATAAACACGGCCATCGCCTACCCCGCTGGTTTTGACGGCACCGCATCCCGCTCTTATAGACCCTACGCCGAGCTGCAAGTCGCCTACGTCACACGCACATTCGCGCGTAGAATTACCCACCTTTGGTCGCGGACCAGCCTGGTTCTGCGGCGTCTCCCTTGCCACCTCGCTGAGCGCATGGAAACGACCAGGACGTAGTGTCCGAGCCCCACGGCGTAGTCGTAGTGCCTTTTTCACTGTCGTTGTTGTTGTTGTTCGGTCGCGACATAAAACAACGTGTTGCGGAGCCGCCAACACCTCACCTCCACACCGCCGCTTGACTTGCTGCATTAATAGTGTCACGGATCGAACACGCAACCTCTACAAACTGCCCAAAACTGCCATGACTACCAACAGGCCCTTCTTTGGCGGCTTCCTCGCCGCCTTCCGCGCGCAACAACCCAACCTGCAGAAGACGACGGCCTCGCAAGCAGCGTCCGTGGCCTCGTACTCGCAAACCACGGCCTCGCAACAGAGCCAGACTGTCGACACAGCAGCAGCTTCCTCGCGCACAATCACCACCAAGACGCGCTCACCATCGCCCGGTGCAACGACTGTCTCCGTGCAAGCAACAGGCCATTTCCAGCCAACCAGACAACACACGGCCCCCTACAACCGCTCCACATCTCCCAAGGCCCAGGCCTTCCCAATACCAGGCGCATCGCAACGAGGCAGACGAGGCTCGGACAGCTCGTCCGAAGGCTTCCACGAGGCCATGGGCGCCGAGAAGTGGTACATTGGCGGCCGAACAGCAACGGGAGAGGAGAAGTTCTACAAGCTGGGCATGGTCAAGCGACACAGAAGCGCCGACCGCTTGAGTCTCGACAAGCTCAGCATATGAGACGGTCGGGACGAGATTTACTTTGGTTGAAAAAGCGTAATTGCATCATCGGCGTTTGGGGGGAACATGGACGCGGCATCTCAAGGCAAGATCCAGGTTTGGGTATTTTAGAAAGCCTCCCGTCGTATATAACTTTGGGACCGGCTATAGGCTTACATATACACGTATATATCTGCGCTGCTCTTCGCTGAGCTCACTCGAGAGAAGGGTCGTATGTGCAGTGGATTTGCAGCATGCATGTGACGACGGTTGGCATGAGTCATGTGGCACGGAAAAGTCTTTGCAGGTACCTTATACCCGGACCGCACACTGCACCTCACGCAAACTCGACGAACCCAATGTACCCAACGACATTCCCAACTTGGACATTTGGTCGGTGAGCGATACTACATACCCATCGGCGGCAAAGTATCCGACCGGACATTTCTACTCCGATGCTCATATCGCGCTGCTCCACCCCTCGCGCTACTCCACTCGCCGGATACGCCAACGCCTCGAAGCGATGTACGCGAAAAACCCTGCACGGAAAAGATTCTGTTTGGACAATTCTTCGACGGAGTCGAGTACCCACCCGCGGATATGAAGCCGTAGGAAGACGCTAATGTAGCAAGATTGCAGAAAGATAGCCCAACATGCATCGTAGGGCACGCATATCTAACGTCTCGAGTCACTTGTTCTCCTTTGTCTAAACATTCTTCCTGACTTGAGGCTTCAAAACATTCTTTCCTGACTTGAGTGGTACTGCAAGTCTTGTATCACAGCAGCACATGTCCTTGTAATCTTCCCCCACAGGAGCATCATTCTTTCCTAGGACTCGCCTTCTATGAGTACGCAAAATGGCACCCTCTTCCACATCCTCCTCAGCACCCGCTGGCCCACAGCAATCTTCCCACCCGGCCACCGAACCTGAGCATCAAACCATCGAGTCTGAGAAAAACACCGAATACGCCTCCATCATACCTGCACCACGGCTTGAGGACGATCAACAAGGCCGTCTCCAACTCCAACGCACAGTCTCATCAGTCAGCCACCATGACATGGCCAATGTGCAATACGTCGCAACAGGCGACAACGACACCATCTACAACAAGTTCACCCCACGGCGAAAAATGGTCATTGTCGCCGTCGTCTCCTTCTGCAGCTTCCTAGCCCCCATCTCTTCGACCACTGTCCTCTCCGCCGTTCCCGAAGTAGCAAAGACCTTTTCCACAGACGGCTCCATCATCAACGTTTCAAACGCCTTGTACATGCTCTTCATGGGCCTATCCCCCTGTTTCTACGGGCCCTACGGAAACATCTACGGCCGGAAGTGGGTGAGCGTAGCAAGTGCGGCTTTATTCACCGCATTCAGTATCGGCACGGCGCTGAGCCCCAACCTCGCCGCTTTCTTCGTCTTCAGGATCCTGACCGCCTTCCAAGGCACCGCTTTCCTCGTCATCGGATCAGCAGTCATAGGCGACATTTACAAGCCGACCGAGCGCGCAACGGCGCTAGGTTGGTTCCTCTCCGGCACGCTGATTGGGCCCGCGCTAGGCCCGTTCATCGGCGGCATCATCGTCACGTTCCGCTCGTGGCGCGACATCTTCTGGCTGCAGACGGCGCTCGCGGGTGCCGCGACGCTGTTTTGTGCGTTCCTCCAGCCCGAGACCATACACAAGAAGCGCGCCGACGAGCTCGCGGGTCTGCCTGCAAAGCAGCGCGCAAGCAAGATGTGGGCGTGGCTCAACCCCTTCCGCGTCGTGAAATTATATCGGTACCCGAATATTCTCCTCACGGCCCTCGCGTCCGCGAGCCTGGTCTGGAACATGTACAGCCTGCTTACGCCTATCCGGTACGTCCTCAATCCACGGTTCGATCTGCAGTCCCCGTTGCAATCGGGACTCTTTTACATCGCGCCGGGCTGTGGATACCTCCTCGGCACCTTCTTCGGCGGCCGCTACGCAGACCATGTCGTGAAGAAGTACATTCGGAAGCGGGGCCACCGCGTGTCAGAAGACCGTCTGCGGTCTTGTGTGTTTTTCCTCGGGGGCGTTATACCCGCTTGTATGATTGTGTACGGGTGGAGTGTTGAGAAGCGCGTTGGCGGTGTCGCGCTCCCCGTCATCATGATGTTTCTCCAGGGCGTGGCGCAATTGTTTTGCTTTCCTAGTCTCAATACGTACTGCTTGGATGTTATGCAGGGGAGGAGCGCAGAGGTGGTTGCGGGGAATTACTTTATGCGCTACATGTTTGCGGCGGCTGGGTCAGCGGTGTGTTTGCCTGCTGTTAGGGCGATTGGCGTCGGCTGGTTTTCGACAATCAGTGCGGGGTTCTTGGTTGCTGGGGCGGGTATGACTTATGCGACGGCGGTTTGGGGAAGGGAGTGGAGAGAGGGGATTGAGGAGAAGAAGGCGGCGAGGAAGGAGGGGGATGGCAAGGTGTAGAGGATGAATAGAGTCCGAAGAAACCGCCCACTTGTAAATCACACCGGTAACGCCGTGTCCAACTCTCCAAACAGCCCTGATATCTACCTCCTACGTGACCTCTTTATTATACCGCAGAACCTGGATTTATTCTGAGAAAGACATTCCATCATCATCCTGGCGAGTTGAGAAGCTGAGGGAAGGCAGCAGGGTAAGAGTGGGGAGGTTAGTGGAGGTTTCGCTTCGAGGAGACGTAGGTGGTGGTGGTGGCAGATCATCCACTGATGGCTGTTTCCAAGAAGCGAACATCTTGCTCCAAGCTTTCTTCAGACCAAATGATAACGTCGTGCGGCCCGGCAAATCGGCCGTGAGGATCGGACCCGACGCGCCCAGCTCAAGTTTAACACTTGTAGTGTCATCTTCCACGCTTTTGCGACCCTCCTCGGATGAAGTGAGTCGTTGTGACTCGACTGCGGAGTCATCTGCAGCAGCCATCTCGGGCAGCACAGATTCGCTCGCCGAGCTGTCCTGACGCGGGCTCTACTCGAAAATTCTAATCAAGTCTCCCACAGTCTGTACGGTAATGAGGTCTTCCTTGCTCACTGGGCCAATGGCTGGAAGTACGCCTCGGTGATCCAAACTTGCTCCGATGCGGGCCATGGCCATAGCATCCAGTTGATTTGACCATGATGGGATACGATATAGGTAATAAGTCAAGTATACTAGACCAAGTAGTTGCGGACCTATCAAAACCGACATTATGATGACGCTTGATCTGGATAGAACAGGCCTTGGCACGGCAACACTAGGCGAAGTGCGGATGAAACGTCCAGTCAAATTGGTATCGGTAGCAACCAAGGTCAGAACGGCTCGATTGGGGACAAACATGACGACCTCTAGCAGGTCTTGAGTATGATGTAGTGTTTGATTTCGGTA
Organism: Alternaria gaisen; assembly: GCA_004156025.2. Taxonomy (NCBI): domain Eukaryota; kingdom Fungi; phylum Ascomycota; class Dothideomycetes; order Pleosporales; family Pleosporaceae; genus Alternaria; species Alternaria gaisen. The sequence continues at coordinate 359,848 of PDWZ02000018.1, read as the reverse complement.
TCGGTCTAGTGATTGGTTTGGTGTTTGATTTTTGCCGCCATTGAAGCCGGGTGCGAAAAAGGCGAACAACTGCTCCGTGAGTTCGAACAGATCATGGTTCGTCGGTTTGACGTTGTCAAAGATGCGCTGTTCAAGGTTGTCGCACAGGGACACAAGATCCCCGATACCAGGACTTGGTGCCTAAAGATTCGACAAAGGCATTCCGCGCCTGAAGAGCGGCCATGTGAGGTCCTCGTTAGCATAGTCACCATCTTGATGCATACCATTATATGTATGATTTGGCATATACTCCGCCGCTGTGTTTAGCCAGGAGCCATTTCCAAACAGTGCAAGTGCACTTGTCATCCAAGGGCCAGGTACTTTCCAGGTCTCAGTATCGGAAGGATCTCCGTCGTGCGAAGCCGGATCATGAATATTGAAACAAGTATCTCTGCTTTGCATCAGTACCTGTTCGTGTATCTCACCATGTTACATACGTGTCAGAGGGTACAGTATTTGGACATTGGCTATGAGGATCAGTCCAGTCATTGAAACTCTCCTCCATCTCTGCTGGATCAGGCCAGTGTCCTAGAAGTGGCCTGTATGTGTTATTATTCCAATTATTACCCAGCTCAAAATAGCCCCTAGTTGTTGTTGCCTTGCAGCAGAAGGCAGAGCTTTTACTGAATGGCGGATTATCTGTGTTCTCGTCATTCGACCGATGCTTGTATTCTTGATGTCAATATACACCTCTTCGGTAAGATCCTGGCGATTGCGACTAAGTGACCATGGGAAAGCGGTATAACCTCCGGGAACGCATACACGCACTTCTGTGTCTAGGAAGTGTACCCAGGACACGGTGAGAGGTCGGCCACCAGGACATGGTGATGGAAAGTCGCCAGCATCCACTTCTTCGCATGATACAGAGGAGTTGAGTCTCATTATGTGGTTGCGAAGAACTCCCGTCATGGTTCTTGCCGGAAGACCAGCCACAAAGAAGGCTGGAATTGGTTCTATGTTGTAGTCGAGGATAGAGATATGGTTGCATGCAAACACCCAATAATTTAGTGATGAAAACGGGAAAAATTTCGAGTTGACACTCGATATATAGGACTGTGGCTCGTCGACAGAGATTGATGCTAGTTCCAAGGCCATTCGGGACCGGAGAACTGAATGTCTTGCGAGAGCCATTCTTGCAGGCTCGATATCTATCCCAATGATTTCATACAGGGGAAACAAGTAACAACCACCACCAGGGTGTGGATTCCAATAAGGGATATTGTGGCACGTGATCACGGAAATTCTACCCACTTCAACCAGAATTTGATACAGAGGTTATTGTGCGGCTCCAATAAGGATGAAACATGCTGTAGGAAGTAAGAAACTTACGCCTGATTTTCGACCCTGTATCTTTTGTCGGCTTCGGATCGAGTTCCAGATGAGAGGTGCATTTGTCCATTCACGATCTGCCAATACAAACATATCTCTCAGGCTCAAAAACTCATTCGGCTTTCGCCTTTGACAGAACAGCACAGCCGCTTAAGCCAAGACCACGAACAAAATTGGAACTAGATAACTATTTATTTGATGAGCATGAGTAGCTGGTAGGGTCCCTTTCGGCATCGCTTACTTGTTATTAGCCCAGCGATCAGATTGAGCACGTCTACTGCAGTTTTCCAATTGCGCATACTCGACACATCATGATCAGAAAAGCCTCGTTGTCGCATGTATGAGCCTGAGTTGAATGGACGATGCGCAAGCACACATGTCAAAACTCATGGAATGAGGGTAAGTAAGATGTACAGACCAAGAAGCCATAGGGTCCAGGTGTGATACCGCAGCGGTTGTATTGCATGGTCATGGCTTCTCTCGTGGCGATGTCCGGCTTCTTGCAAGAATGATTCATTCTGGTGGGATTTTTGTCTGAGAGATAAGAGCATAGGATAGATGCAACAAAGAAGCAGATGACGAGATTCGTGAGCAGCGCCCCTGCGGCGTGGCAGGTCGTACCACTGAAGTATATAAGCTTCAGCAAGGCTGAGCTGGTAAAAGTTGCTCGGTCAATTAGCTAAATGCTTGTCAATGCTTGCTTTATGCAACCAATGCAATAGTTAACGATAAGCGCAGCGCCAGGCGCAATGTCTATCTCATATTTCCGCGAGGCGGAAGACAGCAACCGGATCAAATTAACGTATCCTTGCTTGCGAGCGGATGACTTTGCTTCAGAACGATCGACACGGAGGCTGTCGGGATCGATGCTGAGCGGCGTGAGACACTATCTCTCCTTTAACATTGCTTCTTATAAATGTAAACATCTTCATGAGGGATACTTGAATGCGTAGCAATAACGACGCTTGCTCCGATGAGGTGAATATGAGAAGGCTGCACGCGATCTCAGCAGATAACGACAGTAGGCATCGAAACCATTGGCTTTGCCTCTACAATGTCGTTGTAGCCCTGCAAAAACGTACAGATGTCGTTGTTGACCGAGTCCTGCTGTATTGCCTATGTACTTGTCGGAGGGAAAGAGGCGTGACAGACTGGCAGCACGAGGTTTTCCCCCAGCCAACCCACCACTAGCCGGCCACCTATCGCGCAGTCACGCCACAAACACCATCGCGACACAGCAGCCATTGTATTAAAAAAAACACGCCAATCTTTATAGTCGCACATGCGCGCGAGCTGAGCTTATGCTCTGACATCATTATGTAATCAACGCCGTGCAGCAGAGTCCGTCTTCGTTGAGGCGCATGCCGCTTCGCTGCATAAGCCCGCCTCGCACCCGCCGATACCCGAGGCGCAAAACCCAGTCATACCCGGGCTCCCACCCATCAGATTTTCCTGCGCCATCCGTTCGTCGTACCACCCTATCAATTACCATTTATTGTTCATCGTCACAATGGACGATTCCAATCCGAGCACTGGCCAACAGGATGCCAATTCGAGCTCTGGGTCAAGCAAGAAGCGGACCCACCCCGAAGACTTCAAGCGCGCATACAAGGCTTGCATCAATTGCCGGCAGCGCAAGGCAAAATGCATCTTGGGTACCGGGCCAGATGGAGGCGAGCTAAAGCCGCCGTGCCAGAGATGCAAGCGCGAGATGCGCGAGTGCATTTTTAGGTCGGAGAGGAGTTGGGTCAAGAGGAGGAAACCGGGGGAAGTAGCAAGGGAGGGTGAGGATGAGGAGGAGGCTATCAGTGGCGGTGGTGGTACTACGTCGGCGTCTGCGACGCGCGATCGACCTCATTCGAATCCCGCACCGCTGCCGTCACCAGGCCATAGATCGTCTATATCGACGCATGGGTTTACGCCAGGTACTAGTCCACATGTCAATGGCTCGAATCGTTCCGAGTTCCATTCTCCTCATGGACACCTACGGAGGATCTCGTCGTCCCATGGCCAGCCAGATCTTGCACATTCGGTGATGCGAACAGTGGTATCGAGCGGGAGCGATGCACTGAATCTATTGTTTGAAGCCGCGCATCATCGCGATGCTATCGACAATCAAGAACAGTCGGGATCACAAGCATATGAAACACCCAGGTCAGGTCCATCTGGCTACGACAATGGCGTTCCATCGTCGCCATTCCACACCTTTAGAGCACAGCCAGTGCAGATGTCGACGCCGTCACCGGAGACGCTGAAGACGTGGACATCGTGTCGATTCGTGCAGATGGGCTGGTTCTCTGCACATGAGGCAGTAACATATGTCGATTTGTTCTTCAAGAATTGTTCGCCGTTGTCGCCGATACTAGGGGAGTTTTATGCGCATCACGAAAATCACTATACGCTGATCGCGCTGGATCCTTTCTTGTGCACTACTATACTGATGATCTCGTCGAGGTACAATATCCTTCCTGGCGTGGGCGGCGCTTCGAGAGGCTACTTTGTACATGATAGGCTTTGGGAGCAGTGTCAGCGCTTCATTATGAAGATCATGCTCGGACAGGTCAAGCCATCCAAAGCGCAGAGTAGGACTATTGGGTCGATAGAAGCTCTGCTCCTGCTATCGGAGTGGCATCCTCGAGCGCTACATTTCCCTACGGCCGCTGATGGCTGGGATTGTGAACTTATGATTGGCGCAAATAACACCACAGAAGAAGGCGCAAAGCTGTTAGAAGGGGATGTGACGTCGAACCGATGGCTTGAAGATGTCATTGAGCCCGCGAAACGCTCCGACCGTATGTCATGGATGCTGATGGGTTGCGCATTATCATTAGCACAAGAGCTGGGACTATTCGAGGACAATGCGAGAATAGACAAGGACCAGGTGTCGTACCCAAAGTTCACCACGGAATACCTTATCCTCCGAAGGATCCGAGCTCGGAAGCTGCTATACGTGCTACTCGAACAACTTTCGTGGAGACTAGGCTGCACATCGATGATACCACAGAGCTTGAACCATGCTCTAATGGAGAAGATACCCGTTGACTCCGCGACGGGTGCTGTAGAGCAATGGCAGTCCTTTATGAGCGCATGGGTCGAGCTCACCAAACTCGCCCGGTCAATCTCCGACACCATCTATCCAAACACAGCCACAACACGAAGCTTACTACGCACCGGTCGCTACATAGGCTTGCTCGAGCACTTCCAACCACTGCTAGTATCGTGGAGGAAGAAGTACCTCGACCCCTGCAAACTCAAAGTTGGTCTGCACGATATGCTCCACATTGAATACCAATACGTTCGTATCTACACGAACTCCCTTGGCATGCAGGCAGTCGTCGAACGTACACTCGCGGAAACAGATCCCGATGTGCCGCAGGAGGATAATCTGCCTTTTAATCTCGAACCGCGGGACTACGATTTTATCCAAGAGGTTGTGGATGGAAGTTGTCAGATACTACAAAAAGTCTGTCAGCTATCTGAGACAGGAGCGCTGCGTTACTCGCCTGTACGAATCTTCCTCAGGATAACTACGAGTTCAATCTACCTGATCAAAGGCCTGAGTCTGGGATCAAGAAATGCAAAATTGCAGAATTGTCTGGATATCCTGGATGCGGCTATCCGGGCTCTTCGCGCAAGTAGGTCACTCCTCCACGTTCCACACCCTGTCACTAACAAGACGCTCCAGGCACCCTTGACGACATGCACCTAGCTTCCCGCTACGCAACCCTCCTCGACCTCCACGTCGCCCGCCTCCGCGAATCTTTCGTCGTCTCCTCTCGTCCCCCTCGCCTACCTTCCCGCGCCACATCAACCACCCACAACACATCCTCCAACAACAACAATCTCTCTTCTCACACTCCATCCGCTGCAACAGAGGGCATGGCCTTCTTGAACAACCATAATGCAGGCCAAAGCAGTTTATCAAGCTTAGCGGAAAACGTCACCGGCTTGATGCCGGATATGCCGGATGATGATTGGTTGGCGCTGCCTTTTGACCCGGCGATGGCGCCGTTTGGACTGGGAGATGGTGGAGTGGGGGGTAACGCGGGGTTTCAGGGATTTGATGATGGTACGCTGGATTTTATATGGAATTTGCCCATGTAGAGAAGTGTGAAAAGGGGTAATGTGATGGAATTGAGACTTGGCAAGGGTAATACGGTCTAGCTGTGTAGCTATAATACTAGGCTAACACTGCCATGGTAGCCCAAAAAGTAGACTAGATTTGTAAATTCTAGCGGTTACCTATCTGTCTGTCCCTTCGATGTATCCCACGTTGCTGTTGTCGCTGGTTTCACCGATACCACAAGACCATTCTCTCATCGTTTTAGGTTTGTTCAGTAGATCTTTAAAGGCGCCCTGGGTCATGGAGTATATGTAAGGAATCATCAGCTAGGTGTCCAGAAAAGGATGTAAGGAGTTATTTGATGTTCTACATGCACTTCGCACGGGGAAGCTAACTACCAGTTGAGAACGGTCATACCTTGTTCCAGAGTTGTGGAGTTTGTTGTTGAGAACTAAAGAGTCAGACAACGATGGGTGGGAGTTGAGAAGAAGATGACATGTAATCCGATGAGTCTAGTAGCCATGTACGCACACCTTTCATCTGGTTCCTAAAACTCCAAGGTAAGCGGCTTGTGAGGTATACACCATCGCGATACCACTAGTGTTATCGGAGGCCACCACGGCGGAGACCTGGAAAAACAAACGAAACGGCGGCGAATGAGACAAGGTGTTTCAGGAAGTAGCTGGACACAACTCCAGTGTTGCATTGCGAACGAAGACTTGCGATGCACTTGCCAGGCGCTTCTCGGCATGATCTAGTGACAAAGAAACGGTTAGGACAATGTCCGTTTAGCAAACAAGCACCCACACCTATCGTATATCACTCGATCGACTTCACATTTATCTCGTCTACTCTAGCCTCTTATCTCCAATTTCAGTTCACACGACAGACAAATAAAGTTCGTTACCAACATCCATTGCAAATCACCTGCCGCAACAGTCTGACAACATGGTCGTCCTAACTAAGCTCTGCACTACTCTCGCTTTAATCACCGTAACCACCCTGCTCTTAGTTCCCACAGATCTGGTCACGTGTACTGAGGACGGCGTACAACTCCGTGGAAATCTTTCTAGGCGAGCTACCGGAACTTCCACGCGTTCGTGTCCCGGTGACAGCTACAGGGGTAGGTTCACCAATTACACACCGTTCTACATCCTTCTTCTAAAGGATGATATTGCACAGCGGAAGGGTGATAACGCGACGTGGAGGATACTGTGGGCATAGGTGCAGATGCTGGGCCTCAGACTCTGACGGTGACAGTGGCCGCGGCTGGGACTGTTTATATCAAAGTCAGAGTGGAAGCTGCAGGAGGGAATGATGACATGGTGTAGATCCTTCTAGTCAAGACAGGTTCCAGATGTAGAGGAAAGTTTCTGAATGAATCAAAGGATCTCTGCCAATACTGTGGGAGCATGACAAAGTCCACGATTTGCATTGCAGGCTTCCTGGATATATGTTTGAAATATCTATACAACTAGGTCATCCGCTCAAACCCATCTCCTCTCTCAACGCATCCCTGACGATAACTCCACACATCTTTTTATACGGATTCGTCCTAACGCTCATCTCCCTTGCAACCTCATCCCCATACCGCGCCGCAGCTGCAAAATCTTTACTTGCTGATTCTTCCAACTCAGATGTCGTCATCCCCTTCCACCGCGACCCTGACTCCACAGCTTTCAGATAAAGATACGCGCGGTGCGAGTAAGCTGTCCGAAGGACCTTTGCGGCGTGCGGAGACACCGCTGGCGTAGAAGAGGATGTTGAGGAAAGATAAATCGTTTGCGCAAGATCTGAGAACACCGATTCGACATCTGATCCCAATGTCTCAGTCGTGTTTTGGAAGATGTTCTTCCCCACTTCCAAGTTTGCTTCTAGCTTCATCCTCCTCACCATAGCTCGGTTCACCCAGGCGCCCGCATATTCTGGGTACTGCTCTACCACCCTGTCCAACTCTTCTATTGCAGCATCTATCTCAGCGATGCTCGAGGTGCTGGATGTACGTGCTATGATATCGCTTTGTTGGCGCTCCAGCGATGTGAGCAGCGATGTGGGAATACTGGGATGAGCGGGTAATGAAGGGTCGATTGACGATGAAGTTTCTTTTTGTTGGCCGACAGATGATGGAAGGGTTTCTGGGTCGAAGATCGCATTCAGGATCCTGGTGTCGTTTGCGGATAAAGATGTGTTGGGGAGAGTGACTGCCATGATTGTGTGATGTCTGGTGTGGTCCTCGTAGTGATGGGCTTTGGAGCGATGGATTTGGTCACGAAGATCAAAGACGGGTCAAAGTTCAACTCGGGGTTTTGCTATGCGTTAAGAGCAATGCACGGAGAGTTTCTAGCACTATTAGTTTGATCATTTTAACATATGCAGATCACGTTTGCTCACTCGGCTTAGGCGGGAGTTCACGGCAAAGATTTAGGTCTGGTACGGAAGGCGGCTGGTGCAAGGCTGCCTGGGGTCTCGGCCTATGCGGGACCATGACACCCACCACAACGAATCTCAATACACGCTCGACCTATCAGGCACTTGAAGAGACAAAATTTGTAGAACCGACCAAGCGCATCAGCACAAGATGAAGATTGTCGGATCATAGCATGTGACAATGGACTTGCGCGGTATTGAGCCGTGCTAGCGGAAAGACAAAGCCTCGCCAGGCAATCGCCGGCTGACCCGCCACGACGCGACGCGACGAACACTCTTGACACAATGTCGCGACTGCGCAGCCTCACACACAGATCGCGCGTGGATGATTACTAGCGTCATGTCCTCGACACGCTCTACATCGTTGGTCGTAAGCCTGCTCCAGCTACGCGGTTTAGACGCGATGCATCCACGGCGGCTGCCGGCGGAACATCCATTGGCGGAAAGCGGCGGTACCAACATCTGCTTTCTTCTGGCGGCCACCACACGTGAGCTCGGCATAACCAACCTGATGACGCTACCAGGGTTGGATATGGCAATTGCTAGCAAAAGAGATCGGATAGCGGTTTGAGAAGGGAAGTGGATGCAGAGTGGTAGAAGATAAAGAATGGCTGCGCATCGGTGCCTAGTGTTGAGTTCACTACACTTCACAGTACTGCTCTGGTACCGCATAAGCAAAGGCTTGGATACTTTCGGTTCTACTTACACATAGTCGCTGTTCGCTATCAACTGCTCTATTATGGCGCCTGCTGCTATCTCTCCTCCTTCATCGCCACGGCCATCTGCCGCTTCTCCTTCAGAAGTCTCGGCATACCAAGGCTACCACCATGTACACTGGTATGTCGGTAACGCCAAACAAGCAGCCTCCTTCTACGTATCGCGTATGGGCTTCGAGCGTGTCGCATACCGTGGCCTGGAGACTGGATCAAGAGCTACCGCCTCTCACGTTGTACGGAACGGCAACGTGACTTTCATCCTCACATCACCTTTAAGGTGTCTAGAGCAAGGCTCAAGATTCAGCAAGGAGGACGAGCAGCTACTACGAGAGATCCACGAGCATCAAGAGCGCCATGGTGATGCCGTCAAAGGTAAGCGATAGCATCCCTTGTAACCATGGCGACCATTACTGACTAGATTCCCAGATGTCGCATTCGAAGTCGACAACGTAGATGCCATATACTCCGCTGCCGTCTCATCAGGCGCAGCTACCATCTCCGCTCCTCACGACATCTCCGACACCTACGGCTCAGTCCGCCTCGCTACCATCCGCACTTACGGCGACACAACGCACACGCTCATTCAAAAGAATGACTACACCGGCATCTTCCTGCCCGGCTACCGCCCAGAATCATCCGCCGCCGACCCCCTCCAAAAGTATCTGCCGCAGGTCAATCTCGAAGCAATCGACCACTGCGTCGGCAACCAAGACTGGGATGAGATGGAAAACGCATGCGAGTATTACGAAAAGGTGCTTGGTTTTCATCGCTTCTGGAGTGTTGATGACAAGGACATCTGCACTGAATACTCAGCGCTCAAGAGTATCGTCATGAGTTCGCCCAACGATGTCGTCAAAATGCCCATCAACGAACCGGCCAAGGGCAAGAAGCAAAGCCAGATCGAAGAATACGTTGATTTCTATGGCGGTCCCGGTGTCCAGCATATCGCGCTACGAACGGATAACATCGTTCGCGACATTACCAACCTGAAAGCGCGAGGCGTGGAATTTATCAAGGTACCCGAGACGTACTACGACTCTATGAAGATGCGACTCAAGAAATCTGGACTCACGCTCAACGAAGACTTTGAGGTGCTCAAGAGCTTGGATATTCTCATCGATTTTGATGAGGGTGGTTATCTGCTGCAATTGTTTACGAAGCATTTGATGGATCGGCCTACAGTGTTTATTGAGATTATCCAGCGGAACAACTTTGACGGCTTCGGCGCAGGCAACTTCAAGAGCCTATTCGAGGCGATTGAGAGGGAGCAGGATGCGAGAGGGAACTTGGTTTGAGTGGGATCGTGACGTTGATCGTTCGGGTGTTGTCGCATTTTCCGGTGTTCATCTTGTTACCTAGCGAATCAGTCTCTGGCTTTCCTTCCGCACATTAGCACAGCTGCTGTCGAATACGATACGCATTACGTCTATCGCAAAGTTCATACCTTATCTTTGGCATTCAAATCCAACATGACTAGTTCTCGTGTCCCCTTCTCAACCTGCAACGCCACCCCGAAACGCGTTTCATCCCCCTGCTTCAAGCGTCGTCAACACCAGCACCCTTTGAAACGCACATCCTCTCATATCACACCCAGCCAAGAATAAGTGACTCAGGGAAACTCACCCGAAAGGACGCTTGCCCAAGCTTGTTCATACCGCACCGCGACGGCTTGACCCAGCCAAGCCACAACCGCATTGTGGGCGAGCGATAGCATTTAGAATCCCGTGACGGGAGATCTTCCGGCCGCATTCGCACCCGGTCGCGAACGTTGTCGGCACTTGTATTTCCATCGGTGGTTGAAGATCCGTGAACATTGGGGAGATTGCGTATAAAGCAGTCGTTGTCGCTCGGCCATGGTAGAGCACAACGAGAGTAGCGCCGACTTGTGCTTTCTGAAGCCAACAGCGAAGCTCTGCCAGATGAACGAATTTCCAAAGGAACCTCTGCTTCAGCACTTCTTATCGTTTGAAGGCGAACCTCTGCCGCTGTAGCTCGTCGCGAGCTGAAAACTCCCCGGATCCGCTGGACTGTTCATCGTGGGTATTGGATCGTCCAGCGGAGACGAACCTGGGAGCGTCATGACGAGCGGGCAATGGCTTTGTTGTGGCAATGTGTCGTTTAGAGGATATCGGGCTTGAGGCTGCCATACATTACATATTTGCAAAGTTTTGAACAGCTTGGCATCTGGTCTAGTGTCATTACTTCGTCATGTCTACAGTCTGATAGCACATTGAGATCCAAGTACAGTGATAGAGTGAGAGACAAAGACATGGTGATGATAGGCAACGGATGAACATGACATTATGCACTAACAGAAAAGATGACCACGTAAAGAATGAATGGCTGCCCCGTTTTATAAGAAATTCTTGTTTCAGTTTAACGTGTGCCGTCATTTACGTAATGACGGCCTATTGTGTTCCCATACTCGTACAGTTGATCATTCTGCCAGGCTGTGGTGGCAGATCTTGTCTAGACATGAAAGAAAAGCGTTGCGTGTGATGTAGCTGAGTCCAGCAACGCTACTGATTGCTGAGAACAGCTGTGCCTGCGCGCACTTAAGCAAAGGCTCCAACAATGGACATACCAGCTGCACCCATGAGGACGTAGCAGAACGCAGTAGTCTTAGTCTTGCCAGTCATTGTGTGTTGAGCCTCTTCAGAGAGAAAGTCCTCAGCCAACAGATCAACGAGGGCAGCGTAGATGAGCAGACCAGAGGAAATAGCGTTGAATACTCCGACAATAATAAGTCCAAATGCCGAGTTCGGATCGTAAGATCCACGAGTGAAGAGTCCGATGGCCTGGCCAATGGGCGCGGTGGTACCGAAAGCAACAACGAGAGCCCAGGGCTTCCAGCTGTTCTTAGGGTAGGGAACATCCGCGATACGCGTGCCGAGACCGAGACCTTCGAACATTTGATGGAAGACGATGGCAATGAGAAGGATGATGAAGCCCTCGGCTGTGATGGAAATGGTCATGCCAACGAAAACGGAGTGGAACAGAATACCACCTTCAATCAGCGTGATCTGCATGGACTGCTTCTTGAGGACGAGAGGGTCAACGGCCTGCTCGACATCATCGTCAAAGTATGAGTTCTCTTGCGGCGCTGGAGCGGCCTGCTGCTGTTGATAATTGGGGAGAGCAGGCATGGCGCGGTTAATCGTGGCAAGCATCTCGTCGCGCTGGCGCACATACTGCTCGTAGAAGACGATGAACCATGGTGGCATTTCAGATTTGGCCTCGAGCTCGTCGCTCTCGCTCTTGGGGAACGGGAAGTTGTCGACGGGGTAAGTTGACTCCTGAGTCCATCCTCGCTTCTCGTCCCGCATAGCCAGCATTGTCTTTTGCGAATCGTAGCTGTCGACGCGTCGGATGGGGTTGTTGAACTGGGCCTGGATGCCGGTGGTCGAGTGTTGTGCGCCGTTGAATGCTTCGCCTGTTGCACCTCCGTGGCTGTGACCGCCAGTCTTCGCATGGAGCCACATCTCAATCACGAACAGAATGAAAAGAGAGCCCATCATGATAACACCTGGTAGAGCTGGGTACTTCTCGGTGAAAAGATCAGGTAGGCATGGGTCGTTGAGCGACGCGAAGGCGGTCGGCAGCAGATGAACGAAAGCAGTGGCAATGAGCACGCCAGTACCAAAGTGTTTGCAGAAGAAGAAGACCTTTGGTGGGATCTTCATCCACTTGATCTTCTTTGCCACTACTGGGAAGCCAGCACCGAAGATGGAAGCAATGAACACAATGACTGAGACTGTGTTAGTAATGTACCGTCAGATTGCCTCATGTGTACTTACAAACTGCAGCAACATGCAGAGGAAAGTCGTAAGCAGCAGCATCCGCCTCACTGCCACACTGCGGTTTCTCCATGTCGGCCATTGCGAATTACAAAATGGGTAAATGTGTAGTTCAAGGAATGTACGGAGTAATCCCAGACTTGCCAGCAGTCCCGTCGCCGGCGACGATGAACAAGAAAAAAAAAGAGATGAAGAAGAGAAAAGAGGAAAGAAAGCAACTCAACACACTCTCTCAAAGAGTAACAGAAACTCAAAATGCAACGAACTGATGTTGTGAGGTATGGGGCAATAGGCTCGGCATTGCAGACTATGTATTGCTTTGAGGGCCGGTAGGATAAGAGACACTAACCGCATCATGCTGATCAGCACAGTCTCCAGAACACCTGAAGACGAAAGTGGGACCTCCATACAGTGGCCTGTGCCTCAGATGGCGTCTCTAGTGATAGGTGCTTCACGCAGCAAACGCGGAGGTCCAGACGGCGCCAGGGCCAGCCAGCCTTGTGCCAAAGACAAAAGAAGCATTGCTATGAGGCAGCAAGGCTGGAATTGGAATTGCTGTTCGCCGAGACGACGAAGCTCATTGGAGACGGCTGTCATGCGCGTAGATGCTTGGCAGGCACGCTCGATCTGCGAAGGGGTGGGGATGTGATGCGGCTCAAGTCTCGTTTCCGTCGAGTGGGACAGCGAGTGGATACTGAGTGGGCAGCGGGTGGGACAGCTGACGAAGTGTGGAGGTGCCAATCATTAGGGGTGAGGCTTGACTGCAACCATCTGTTGCAGCTGAGGTATCGAAGTGGCTCAGCACACAAATGAGGTTGGCCAATGGCACGTTTCGCGATTGCGTTGACGTGTATGGGCCAAGATCGGCATGGTTTCGTGCCGGAGAGGAGAAGCTTGGCATCGTCCGACGTTGTGAGTGTTGAAACTAGGAGAGACGTAAAAGAAAGCTTTGTGGGGTATAGATGGCGTTCGCTATGGACCCACGCGTATAGCCGATGTAATCCATCCGTGACGATCACTGCGTTACGCGCTATTCCTGTTCGTTGTGTGACGACTTTAACCGTAGAGCGCAGGGGAAAGAATAGTCGGCCCTGAAGAACTTGCGACGTGGCCGAGTCATCACCACCGCCGCATCAACGACTCCATCAAACCCACTTGATCCATCGCGATGTATGCGGGGAAATACTCGTCTTTGGACAAGCTTTTTGCGCGTCTTAGCACCTAAAATTTCCGGTCAGTTTAGATCGCGCTAGCATCGCACATCCACAGCACACGCGTGCTCGTGAGCATCTTCAGCACGCCTCCGCGCATGCAGAGAGCCAAGCCATTTAAGGTATCAAGATTAGGCCAAGCTCTTCGAGCCTCTCCCCAATCAGGTATTGCCCTAACCTCAGATGTAGTAGCGAGGCGTTGAGAAGGCTTAGCGAGTTTCATGCTCCGCGCCGAGCATTCCTACACCTGCACCAATGTGCAGCATTCACACAATCTGACAGGAAATTGGCAACGTGCAAACGATCTGGCCATTCTACCATGACTTCAGGGCTCAAAGAAAGAAACTCAAGCGGAGGTGAGCGGGAAGAGCGCCGCGGGTGGCGTTCGCAGTGTTGCTTTATTACACATGCTTGCCCGACGCTGAGGCATATATCACCCACTTCGTAACCTCCTCGCACAACAAGATCCTAGAGATCGCCCATACACATACACAAACGCATACGCGTCGCTCAGCTCATTTTCCGGACACCATGTCTTCCGACACTCACAGTACGTCTCAGGCAACCCAAAGCCGTGGTTCTCTTGTCTGACAGTCGGATTAGCTTCACCTAATGGCCCAGCACAAGACCAAGCTGCCGGGCAAACAAGCGCTCCAGTGATCGCCGGCCCTACAGCATCGTCAAACCAGGCCAATGTCGGCGCCGAGCATAGGTCAGATGTCATTGAGCGCCTGCCATCTGTAGACAATGCATCGTCGCGGGAAGCCAAGGACGATGTCACTATCGTCGTCAACAGCGACCCACTCGATCTTGGTAAACACCGTCGAGACGATGTCACCCAGAAACAGATGAAGGCAGACCATCCGCTCGCCAAGCCCAGACACATGAAGAAGTTTTACACAAGACAGAATGCCTTGATCGACCAGTTCCTCCAGAGCGGCGATGAGGAGCGGTTAGCTGCTCTTGACCAGCTCGAGAATGGACCAAAGGTCCGGTTTGCAGTCAACGCTTCCTTCATCGTCAACTTCTGTTTGTTCGTCATCCAGTTGTATGCCGCCGTCTCGACAGGATCGCTGTCGCTGTTTGCGACAGCTGCGGACGCTTTCATGGACCTGGTCTCTTCGGTAGTCATGCTCATCACATCTCGCATGGCGGCACGGCCAAGCGTGTACAAGTACCCCGTGGGGAGGACCCGCATTGAGACGATTGGCATCATCATGTTCTGTTGTTTGATGACAACGGTCGCTATCCAACTAATCGTAAGTGCTTGTCTTGGGTAGATGAGGAGGCGGCTAACATGTAACAAGATCGAATCTGGGCGTGCCTTGGCTGGCGGTGCCACTGAATCAGAGGAACTCCACATCATCCCCATTGCCTTTGTCGCGACAGCCATCTTCTGCAAAGGCTCACTGTGCATCTATTGCTTCCTGTTCCGACGCTACCCAGCCGTCCATGTCTTCTTTATCGACCATCGCAACGACATCATCGTCAATGCTTTCGGTCTTGCCATGTCCATCGTCGGTAGCCGAGTTGTCTGGTATGTCGATCCTATCGGTGCCATTCTCATCGGTCTCTTGATTCTCGTCTCCTGGGCTGCCAACGCCTTCGACCACGTTTGGTTGCTCGTTGGAAAATCGGCACCAAAGGACTACATCAGCAAGTTGATCTATCTCGTCGTCACACACGACAGCAGAATCCAAAAGGTCGACACCTGCCGCGCATACCACGCTGGGCAAAACTACTATGTCGAGGTAGACATTGTCATGGATGAAGGCCTACCGCTAAAGGTCACCCATGACGTCTCGCAGACCCTGCAGAGGAAGCTTGAAGGCCTCGCCGATGTTGAGCGAGCCTACGTGCACGTCGACTACGAAAGCGAGCACGACATCTTCGAGGAGCACAAGCCACTCTACGAAGTCACGCAGTCGAAGACGATCAAGGAGCGTGTTCAGGCTATGCGCTTCTTGTTCAAGAAGTCAGAGAAGGGTGCTTGAGCATCAGACGATGCGCGTTTTGTATATTACGGTGCTACGATCACCAAAAGTTCACGTTTTCTTTAGAGTCATTTATACCCCCGTGCAGCAATACACAAGACTGCAGAAACTACTGTTAATGCGAATGTTATTACCATCAAGACGAGATATCTTAGTTCCGGGCTAAAAGTCTTTCCTTGCGTGTTTTCGCGATCCTTGTGTCTCACCATGAACTGTTCTTTGTCTATGTGTCTCTGATACACTGCTAGAAAATATGGCGCATTAATGGATCACAATATTCTTTGTCTCTGCATCATGAGATCTTCTTTTAGTCGTGATTCCACCACCGCCGTTCGTAATGCGTCTTATCAATTCCATCACGTTATCCTCCATACACCTCTCCAAACGTCTATCCACCGAAGCCGTAGGCATTACTACCTCGCCATGTTCCAAGCTTATACAGCACTGCCTATGCCCGTTTTCCAACTCGCCCTCAAAAAATCTTCTACTATCGTTCATCATCCATCGTCACGATCACCATCACCAACGATAATCCGATCTGACTATTCCGATATATCCATGCCACAATCTCTTATTCAGGAAGGGAAGTACGGGGATCCTCCGCGAACTGTACGTGAACTAGCTGCTTGGTTCGATGGAAAGACAAAGGGAAGGTTAAAGCTAGAGGTTCTGACATGGGATGGGAAGATTGCAAAAGTACCCATGAATGAATCGGGTGACACTTGGTAGATTGATCATCTGCGGCACGATAGTTTTGAAGGGAAGAACAGGGTACTGTAACAAGATCTCGCAAGTCACTATCATTTTCATATGCTCTACACGTTCTAGCCGTGGCCAGGGCTTGTGCGCTATACCACCAATGTTGCTGCTCAAGATCGGGGTCCTGAAGCTCCATTTCTTTCAGTTCTCGCCCACCGGAATCTTATCACCAAGTACTGGCGTCGGTAGTTGTCCGACCCAGGACCAACGGGGTCACGTTGTCGTATGTTCCGTTACAATAATCGCACTCTACAGGTTCTCTTATTAGTCGGTCTGCCAATTCCATCGATGAAACTCACTTTTCACTGCAAACTTAGACCACAATGGACCATCCTTCCCTTTCATCTGTGAAGGAACACAGCTTTCTCTGTCCCTCCTGTCGTGACCGTACCTCTTGAGATGGAGGTCATTCCAAGACATCATGAACCATTTGTCATTGGTCGCAAGCATACCGCATGGATGTTCGTTTTCGTCAACGGGCCATTCCTTTTTCTATGTAAATTTCTTAGTTTTTTCGCACTTGAGTTCGATTCGCATTCAGACTAGTAGCTTACCAGATTATGATACTTGAGCCAGCAATCAGTCTGGTCTTTCACTACGAGCAACATAGCATGCATCTTCTGGACTCCTAAGAGGCGAACTAAGTGTCCATCTCTCTCCTCGTCAGATAGCGGTCGGGTCTGGCAGTTCATCCTTCCGCCATTCTCGACCTGTTGCTCGATCCACACCTTGTTCTGCCGCACGATGTCTTCTACAGCGGGGTGGCGCCGTATGTGAATCTCAGGGCTATCTGTAAAAAAGGCATCCTTTTGAAAGATGTGTTTTTTCATATTTAGCGGTTGCAGGGAAGTGCTCTTAGAAAGTAGGTAGGGAAAAGCAGAAGAAGATGAACAGTGACACCACACAGCGCGACGCGTCTTATCTATCTACGCGTCTGCAAGTCAGCACGAAGTCACGGGACCAACAAGAGGCATCGAACTCCGTCGAAATCTGTGGAAGCCATTTCCTCGTGACCAGTAATATGGGGAAGAAGATCCCAGGATCGTAAAGTCCCTGAGCCAATCAACTGTAACGCCGGTTAAATCCATCTACCGGACATAAGCATGCGGTACGATAGCAAATACTTGGCTTGCAGATGAACCATGACCTAACACGGAGATAAGAGGTACCACAAGTTCAAGTATGTGATAACAGGAACGTAGAGTCAATGGAGTAGTAGTGCATCAGTGGTGCTGACAAACCGAGTTAGTTGAACGACAATAAGCACATATCACGAAGCTTGACTGTAGTAATGGTAGTGTTGTGATTTTGTTCATTGTAATGTGTGTTTAGTTACATGGTATCGCGTACCCAAAGCGCCCCATCCACCTCGACATCGGCAACCAAAGAGCATACATACACAGTCTCGTTCACCAAGTAGTAACGGCTGCCATCTCCCTTGATTCTTCCCAACGAATGACTTGGATTAATCCTGTCTTCTCCCTCTCAAATTTCCGAGTGGCTGGACTGGTTTGATGAGGTAATTGTTCAAGCTCTTTTACGTCGGGTTTAAAGTGAGATCCCTAGCCATCTCTTTTCTCAGGCGCGATGGCGGCAATCCACGATCCCGTGTGATTTGGAACGAAGGTGAGTGTCTCCAAACCATCCTTTGCTGTTGCAGCATATCGCAAAGTATACATCCTCCTTGCCTGGATGGACATAGACCTCTGGAGCGTCAATACCCAATGTATACCATGCACCTCCGTCAACCTTAGCAGTCTCATAGCGAGCTTCGCGGTTGACAGCGAAGAGAGTGGGGTAGCCGCGTGTTGACAAGATACTCAACTGTTTCTTCCCATCCATTTCTTCATGCTCATGAATGGTTACCGTGTTACCGTAACCTGTATAACGAGAACAATAATCTTGTACTTGCTCTTTCTGATCCTCTAGTGCGATAGCCCATATTTTGGCGCGGAGCTCGGCGGGTAGACGGCTGAAAGGATGGAATACGGTCTGCTGCGTGATTTTGGTCTTTCTGGTATCTTGGACTTGAGCAGACCCTTTAGTCTTTGCGGCTCCCTTAGCTTTTCCAGCTGCTTCGGCCATAACGGATGCATGTATATTCTCGGAGTTGCGAGCGAACCGATCACGGTAGACACGACTGAAGGCAGTAGAGGGATCTGACAAGTGCAACAAGTCAATTGTGTTGAAGGACGTGATATCGGCGAGTGGGTATCGATAAGAAGGCCTGTAGATAGTCGAGTCCGTCCGCTTTCGAAGTGTCTGGTTGCTTTCTTGTCGCGACGATGGTGTAGATGGAAAATCGTTAAAGGTTGGAAAAATCTGGTTTCATTTATGTACCGAGAATGCCCCTCACCCAAGGTGAAGGTGAGAACGTTCGCTGGACAACGCAATGCCAAGCCTAACCTGGTCGTCCCTTCCTGCCTTGTCGACTTACAGTGTATCCTAACCTATGGCAGTGGAAAAGGCTACATCATAAGTACCGAAAGAGGGAAAACAATTCGAGGAATGTTGGTTTCAGGTAGTTGCCTGGACTATCGTTTCTGTCATTCCAATCTTTCATTACGAGACTTGATCACCAGCAAAGGAAGAAAAGACAATTTAGGAAAGAGGCTGTAGCGTGAGCGTTCTCTCAACTCAGTAAACCTAGGGATCGTAGTTCCGAATCTGCAATGTATTTTTTTCTTCAATACAGGATGTGCATTGAATGCGTAAAGGACGAAAGAAACTGCCTTTAGCTACCTCTTCCGCTCACTGTAGGGTATCGCGCATGATCACTGCTTCTAAGTCGATATCGATGTCGAACGAACGAGAAATAACTCATGTAGAAGGCCTCTTCCTAAGGACGTAAGAAGCGATATGCATATTCCATCTCGAATCGTGAATAAACGTTGATGTTCCTCCTCCCCGAACCGTCAAAAAACCCAACCCGCTGACGCCGCACCCGCAAAATCCCGCCTCACCTGATTCGCCCATGCTCCCAATTCCGCCAAGCCCAGCGATCCCGCGCTTTCTCTGCCGCCATCAACCTCACCTACCAAATCCACATCCACACCCACGCGCGACCGTACACCCCAACTCGACCGCCAAAGATGTCTGTCTCATCCTTCGGCCACCATGGCAAGACGCCTGCTGCCGTCGTAAGTGTCTACCCTCTCCGCGCGCGCAATTGGAGCGAGAAGAGGAACAAGGGAAAAAGGACGCTGGAAAGGCCGATGACGAAATGAAACAAGGAAAGGAAAATTGAAGCTAATCGACTTGTCTACAGAGCATGCGCAGCCCGTACAAGGCGTACAGGAGTCCTTTCGGCCCTCAGTAAGTTGGTTTCCTTCCATGTTACGACATACACGGCAATGGCGTGGGAGACGGGTGGTGGGCGGACTGCGGACGACGGGGTTGGAGGAATGTTGTCATTGGTACAAGGGAGAGCTGTGGGAAGAAGAGGAGGATACACAGCAATGGTCTCGCACGAGCAATGGCATCAGCATCCAATGCTCTACACCGAAACCCATACGCCAAAGAAGGAGGAAGACGTCAACCCACCCAACAACCCGCGCCGTCCACTTACCACCCGTCCTTCCATACATACAAACCCCTCCCCTCCATTCCACTCAAGCTAACACCATCTCCCCACCCACAGATACACCATCCCCAAGAACTACCACGGCCTGACCCTCAACCAAGCCGCCAAGTACGGTGTCCTCGCCGCCGGTTTCGGCGGTGTAGCCGGCTTCTTCGCCCTCTTCTTCTTCGCCGAGGTACCCAAGGTACGCGACGATATCATGAAGAAGATTCCCGTTCTCGACAAGTTCTTCACCAACGAGATACCGCCCGAGGATAACCCTTTCTGAGCTTTCTACTCTCTTACTTGCTCGAGATACTGGGCAAGGGGAATATGAGGAGAGAGAGGCAATGTTAAAGTCAGGACTGTATAATTACATGGGCATTGCGAAAAAAGGGAAATTTAGACCGCTTTTGTCTTTGTTCTAGGGTTATTCGTTAGTCCCTTTATCATGATTTGAGACTGCTATGATGATTATGATTGCGTTTGTGACAAGATTGATTTGCATGACAGTTTGCCACTCGTAGGGCCCGGAGACATGTTTGGTCATTGCTTCATTTTCACATCACCCAAGCACATGGGCTCGAGATGCTATCATATGCCCATCTACCAGACTTCCTTCAGCCGGGGCCATCCATCTCTCAAGCTCCACCCCTGCGGCTATGCCCACGCCCCCTTCCAGAGACCAAACTCAGACCTCTGTCTAGTTCGTAGGCAGCCTTCCAACAACCTCGGCCATCTCCTCATCAGTGTAGATTCTGAATCCCTTGTCCTTGGTCACACTCGCCAACTGCACATTCTTGCTATCCAGCTTCTCCTCCATGACCTGCTTGAGCGTCTTGAGCGTGAGCACCTCGGCTTCAGGCAGGGTAAGCGACTTATGGAATTCGTTCTGGAGTTCGGCCTGCGCGCCCTCGGATCCGGAGCCGATGGCTTTGGCGTCGTAGCGGTAGAATGTGCCCGAGGGCTCGGCGTGGTAGCTGTGATTCCAGTTAGTCTCTTCCTTGTAGACAGCACAGTAGGAGTGGAAGTGTGTTTGTCAAGGCGGGGGGAATGGTGTGTGTGACATACAGACTCGGCCCGTCCTCATCATATCCCGCAATCAAAAGCGCCACACCAAACGGCCTTGACATGATGCTCTCCTCGCCCTCGGCACCCTCACCAAACCTCAGCGCCAGATCACATATCGCCTGCGTGCAGCTCTCCACGCGCAGCGGCTCCGCGTAGTTGAAAGCGTGGTTCTGGGATTCTACACGCGCGTGCTCAATCATGCTGCGGGCATCGGCCTGCAGACCCGACATGGCACAGCCAATGTGGCGGTCGATTTCGACAATCTTCTCCACGGAGGAGGTCTCGAGGAGGGTCGAGGTTACGCGCTTCTCTACGCCGAGGATTACGCCTTCGCCTGTTGCTACCTGTTGGGGATTGTGAGTTGGTCTTCGGGCTTGACGGCGGATTGCAGAGAGCAGGGTATGGATATGGGTATGGGTTTAGAGAAGACGCACGCCTATCGCTGTTGAGCCGAGCTTGATGGCTTCTAGTGAGTATTCGACTTGGAAGAGACGGCCTTCGGGCGAGAAGGTGCTGTGTATTTGTGAGCGGGCGGGCCTGTCGTGGGAGAAGAGGGGTGGACGAACTTGATACCACGGTCTGTCACACTTTGTTAGTACATGTTCTCTTGTTCAAAGCTGTTAGAGAGCTTACCATATTCGCTTCGTGCTATGAACTGGTCGTGTTAGTACAAGAGCTCCAGCGGGGTTCAATCAAGCGTACCATGGCGGCGGTGTATGCGGAGAAGTCGAAGGAGGTTGCGGGTGAAGACTTGTGCTAAGTCGCAGGAAGAAGAATGTAAGTTGCAGGGGTGAAGGCGGTGGTGAGGTGTTGCCGACTTGTCGTTGGCGACTTGGATGTTTCTCTAGCTAGAGCTTCAGGCAACATGAGCCGCGAGGTCGCGCTAGGGCGGGATGCCAAGACCTTGAGCTGGTAATCCGAATGCGCGCTCCTCATCAACACCGTGACTCCCACTGCTGGCGATTTTGTTTTGCCTTGCAACTGCTATGTCGAGTCATCCGTTCAAAGTCACGATCGAAGAGTCAAAGCAAAACTTTCAACATTACTTTCAAGCCTATTGTCGCTCTGCCAGGTACCTCACGACACCATCTATTGACAACAAGAGAAATTATGAGCCATGGCTTCCCACGGCTCTAAGAAATTGCTCACGACGTATCTTGATGGGAGCTTAACGTCCTGATATGATTGATGATTCCGTTGACCTGCTGGGTTTGCCGCCAAACTCCAACTGACGGTCAGTAGAATTGCCTTACAAATGAATGGCTCAAATATTTCGGAGCACTATATTGCAACACTCATAATCGCAATACTGAGCTTGACAACGATGGTCGTGTCATTGCGCTGCCCTGAGGACTCATCAAGTGCCCCTCGTAACGTGGTTATGTGCCAAATCACGCTTCGATGTGAGGTGGTACGATAATTTGGTGCAAGTACGCAGGCAAGGTCGGCTGGCTCTTTGAGCATTTCGCGTAGCCTAGAGACGAGTCTCGGTAATGTCAGGCCCATGGCGTTCATAAAGGCGAACGGTCCATCCCTTATTACCGTGCCCGTGGCTGGACTCCCGGCGGAACAAAGGGGCATTCGCGAAGGATTTCACAGCCACGATACCCACCCGCTATCTTCTAGATTTCTACATGTCGCAGAGTGCTCCAAGTGCCTGTTTGATTGATCAAGCTTCCGTCTCCATACCAAACTTCTGGTAAGGGTAAAAGCTTAGCGCTACCGAATCGCAACATTGGCGCATGTAGCGCCGGATCAAAACGCCAACCAAGAGACCAAACGGCTGGAGAAATGCTCCGCATCGTACTCTCTCTTTCCAGCATCGACTACGCGTCCCAATGTTGACATGGAGTTTTCGCCTCACCATCCGCGGATCGAAAGCCGATGATGCGCGTCATAGCTCGGATCAAATATCCCTGGCGTCCGCACCGTTTCTCCTGAGTTCGGACCAGCAGCGCTATCCACGTCACCACATTCTGGAATTTCGGCCATGAATGAACGACAGCCCCGATGCCGTCCTGTCTACAACGAATCACCAACCATGGTAGTGCGCGACGTCAAGTGATGATGACACGAGGACATGTGTCGACTAGACACTCGTATGCTGCAGTCGCACTCGCTAGCAAGAAAACTATTGATCAGTACAGCCACTCAGGCATCGACGTATTTCGATAATTCTTGCATGTGCCATGTTGCACGCAGGATAATCGAGATGTGCAGCTCATCTCCCGCAGCGGGGATGTTGTCGATTGCGAGTTATTTTTATCCGGATACGACGTTATACCGGGGGCTTGACGTCGCTGCTAGGCTGTTGAGTATTGCCGTCTCCACATGGACCAATGATTAGCGAGGCCGGGGCAAAACAGTTGTTCCTTGTCTTGCCACATCAAGCTTCCTAGAATGCTTGGAAGGCTACTTCAATCGATATCGCGCCATGAAAGCAGTATTAGACGATGGGATGTAAGGGGTGAACGCATGTAAGAAAAAGGATTGCCGTGGTGCATGCCAAGATTGCTTAACCAAGAAAAAGGATGGGGATCACCGCCGGCATCCGCGTTCCTGCTTCTTCGAGATGGCACTAATTTGCTTTGACCGTGCGGCTAATGCACGTCCGATGAAAAGACCTACGACGGCAGCGACGTCTAGAAGCCGCAAGACGTCACTGGCAAATAAATACTTCGCCATGCCCACCTTAATATCTCTCACGCACGCCTTTCTCCCCCAACCCTTCTCAAGACTTCATTCTACACTTTTAATATCGTCTTCTTGTACCTAATACCACAATCATGCGCGTCTCCTCTACCATCCTCGCCACAGCCGGCCTTCTGACCTCGGCCAACGCTGCCATCAAGGGCTTCAACTACGGCGCAAACTTCAACAACAACCAGGCCAAGACGCGCGTCGACTTTGAATATGAATTCAACGCCGCCAAGCAGCTTCCTGGTACCAGTGGGTGGAACAGCGCCCGTCTGTACACCATGATCCAGCACGGCACCCAGACCACTGTCATCGAGGCTATCCAGGCTGCTATCAACACCAAGACCAACCTCCTACTCGGCATGTGGGCCTCCGCCGGTCAGGCCAACTTCAACAACGAGATCACTGCTCTCAAGGCCGCCATTGCCCAGTACGGCACTGCCTTCACCGACCTGGTCGAGGGTATCTCCGTCGGCAGCGAGGACCTCTACCGTGTGACTCCAACCGGTATCGAGAACAAGTCCGGCGCCGGTGCTCAGCCCCAGGAGCTCGTCAACTACATCAAGCAAACCCGTGCTGCTATCAAGGGTACTCCTCTCGAGGGCAAGCCCATCGGCCACGTCGACACCTGGACCGTCTACGTCAACGCCACCAACAACCCCGTCATCGATGCTGTTGATTTCATCGGCATGGACGCCTACCCCTACTTCCAGACCACCATGAACAACAACGTCGGATCCGGCAGCCAGCTCTTCTTCGACGCCTACCACCAGGTTCAAGCCAAGGGTAAGCCCGTCTGGGTTACTGAGACCGGGTGGCCCGTTAGCGGCAAGACACTCAACCAGGGTGTTCCCAGTGCGGCTAATGCCCGCATCTACTGGGAGGATGTCACCTGCCAGCTCATCAAGGACAACGTTAACCTGTGGTACTACATCCTCCAGGATGTCCAGTACGGCAACCCCGTCCCCTCGTTCGGCATCAAGCCTGCAGGTGACCTCATGGCGGTCAAGCCTCTGTTCGACCTTTCTTGCCCTGCAACCTCCGGAGGCTCCACCCCGGCTCCTACCAAGAAGGTCTCTACTGATGGTACTTGCGGATCTCAGGGAGGTGCTACTTGCACTGGCTCGACATTCGGTAACTGCTGCTCGCAGTACGGATGGTGCGGAAACACTGCCGGACACTGCGGTACCGGTTGTGAGAGCGGATCTGGTACTTGCAACAAGCGCAAGTAGATGCTCCGACATCCCAGCCCACAATCGTCACCATCCCAGTAATTAGCTTTGATCGGTCAACCCAAACAATTCAGAGTTCAATTTCGACATCCTCGCCCGTCTCTTCCATACCTCTTCATCTTGACAGTCTTGAAAGTCTACCGCAACCAATATTTACCTCGCTCCAAGAACGATTCGAGTATCCGCACCAACTCGTTCCTATCGACAAGGTGGACTCAACTAAAGTCATTAGCAATGGATATACCGTCCAGCTACCGCCTACTGTATCAACAGTTTTCGTCTACGACGTTCGTCATGAGTTCGCTGGCAAAGCCTGTACGCTAGCTTTACACATGCCGCCGCCCTTCCCTATGCCAGAAATGGCACCTGTACATATTCGGTCTCAGGGGGGTGTCAGTGTATCGCGTCTCGCCAATCAGGTTTCCAATACTGTGTCTATGCAGAGTGTTGGCAACAATAGTCTCATTGGTACTGTATCGCTTGTTGAAATGGCGAGTCAGTACAACGTTGCTAGTTTTCCTTACGAGGCGGGACAGAAGGTGGGGTATTAGGTTGATTCTGTGGGCGGGTTCGAGGCGGATTGGTTCCAGATGACTTATCCGGCGTTGGGGTTGTTCTTGTTGGTCAGGTAGATGAGAGAGGGATTTGGGGTTGTGGATGCCTGGGATGTCAATTGTATTATTACGTATGAAAAGTCCTAGGATCCTATTAATGTAATATCTAAACTGCAAACTATACACTTGTAACAGTACTTATCGAACCCGTTGTTATGGGCTAGAGCCGAGAAATTCTCGACAATGTCTTAGTCACGGACTCAAGCGCACAGGTCGCAAGTATAAGCGTCTGAATAGTGCTCAAATAACACCCTATATCTGATTAGTTTCATTCAAGCTAATATAGACTAAAGAGCGACCTACTGGTATAAAGATATACGGAACTCGTTTTGTGTATGTCTCCCAAGCCCTGCCATACCTGTCACGGCATTTGGCATTGTCGCGTAATGCGCGGTGCATGATCATGATGGTGAAGAAAACAGGATAGAACCATGGAAATGGCGACGCAAAGCCTGTGATGAGACCCCAGTTGATAGCAAAGTAAATGTCGCAAGAGTAATGGATCTTGCGCGCCTTGCCATCTGTCAATAATCAGCAAAGGGGCAGATAGATCTCAGAATCGCAAAGTTTCTTACACCAGCCATCGCAGAGCAGCTTTTTACCGTAACTTGTCTCGATAGTCCTCGGGTTCTGAATCTTTCCCTTTTTGAAATACGGAAATGTGGTTCGTTCGTCTACTACACCGCGCTCCTCTTGTCGGAACTGATTCTTCTGACTGTTGCAAGTGTCCCAGACATAGTAAACGCCAAGATAGGGGATAAGCAAGGCAATTACGAACCACCATGGCCACTGGTACTGGCTGGGTTCGTGTTTAGCTATGTAGAGGATAGCATGAGCGTACGAGAATGGCACGCCAGCCATTGTCCAGAAAAGGATCATGAAACCTGTCTTCTCGTAGTATATATCCCTGCAACAAGTCAGAAAAGAAAAACGACTAGAACGTTCTTGCAGTGATTGTTTTGGACATACCAGGTAGTAATAATCAAATGCTCTCCTTTGGCACACGCTCCAGCATAAAGATACTGCGCTATGAGCAAAACGCACGCCTGTACAGACACGTATCCGTATTCCTCGAACTGCTTGAAACATGTACTCAACGCGAGGAAGAAGAGGATAAACCACGCAATGCGGACTTCAACCAACATCTTAAAGTCTAGGATGCCAAACATCCTTGGATTCAATTCCGCTCCCATGAAAAAGTCAACAATGTGATTGCCACTCATACGTAACGTTGCACCACGTGCAATAGCTGAGAAGTATACAACAAAAGAGCATAGAAACCCGGAGATGATCGCTACACTCATCAGTGGTCCGTACTCGCCGATCAACACATCCAGCCTGAAGTAACCGCTAAAGTGCAAGATAACACCAAGAGCGATACTCGTGTAAAAAGACCACATAGCCGAACAGTAATAGTCCAACTGCTTCCCACCTAGATGCGGCAGGGGCTGACCCTTGCGATAAACACCAGGAAGTAGAGCGTAAAAGGCGAGTTGCGTGAACCCAAAGGACCAGTAGATGCACCAAGCCCTCTTGGTAGGGTAAGCTTCGGTCCTAATCAAGAACCAGAGATGTTGGGCGAAAGCGGCGAAAGACTCGTTCTGCGCCGGTCTAGGAATCTGCCCGTCGTAGAAGACAGCGCCTGCCCACATAAAGTACATGAGTAGAGGAAATCCAATCATCATGGCCAACATGCCCAATGGACCACCAAACTCGCGAGCCGTGGATGCATCGGTAGGACTCCAGTTCTGCTGTCCCTTGAGTTCAGACATGTCGCTCTTGGTGACTGAGCTGTTGGCGGTGCGGCTCTTGGGTCTGGTGGCTCGCGACATCGATCCTTGACCCGTTCTGCGAAGGTAAAGATAGTATAGAATTATTGAGAGTCAATGGAGAGTATCTTTCGCTGATTCTAGCAGGGCGTGCGTGAACTTCTTCTCGGAGGACGAGGAATTTAGATTTAAAAGTGCTGTATGTTAGGTACGCTAAGACCGGGGTTTCGGCTGCCGTAGAAGTCCGTATCTCCTGCAGCTAATCTCCGCAGATCTCAACCTCACTCCTCTCTCTATCAACAGTCGCGGCTTCGTGTAGACTAATCCTACTATATCTACCTGTTTAGCTGCTTAACACCAAGGCACCTATAGTTTAGGTATAACAACGTGGAATACATCAAAACACTTAGATATTGTTAGACGGGTAGGTAGACAACTAATATTAGGTTACTATTGCGACAGACCTAGGTTAGGCGTTACCTAACAGATGCTTCAATCTAGTAGTGCTTCGTCTACGCTGAGGCCTTAGCGTTGCGTATCTCGTATTTCGTATCTCGTTCCTATGCTACTACGGGTAATATTTCAACCTAGCATGTAGATCGATCCGGCATATGCCGTTTCTCAATGTCTATATAACCTTAGAGTACTGTTTGTACGGTTATGCTACGAACGTTTCGTGACCACCTACTCTCGTTAAACTTACGCAATAACACCTTTAATTCGACAGGTACGATGCGCCTCTTCGCACTTGCCCTAGCACTTAATGTGCTAGCTGGCTTGGAACCTTCATCTGCAGAGGGATTAGCCAGCGATCCAACAACTATCATCGTTGGTTCTAATGGTACCATCACACTGAAGGGCAACTCATCTACTTCTGAAGTAATCCTCGACTATGGCGCCAACGTTGAAGGCTTTCCAACATTTGAGATTATTAGTGTTAGCGGCGACACTTCGGGGCTCCAGGTTACTTATAGCGAATCTCTTGCTGTGTTGCTGAGTTCTCCTACCGTAAGAGTTCCGATAGCAAATACACGTGTACAATTAGCTGATTCTTGTAGAGCGATGGCCCGCTTGGACTGGCCGCTGCCATGGATACCTATCGGATTAACAACTACAACATTACCGAGCCAACCAACAAAACGAACAGACTCATCCAGGGAGGCTTTCGCTACCAAAAGTTGGCACTGTTGACCCCAGGCGATATGGTATTAGCCAAAGTAGGCGTGAGACCATCAGTATCCACAACGCCCATCACTTCGCTTCCTGGGTCTTTCCAGTGTTCCGACGACCGAATCAATCAGATTTGGAACGTGGGCGCAAGAACAGTCCAAATGAACGAGATTCCTGCACATTCCCTTCCTGATTTCTGGGAAGTATCTTCCGAGGGATCGTTGGTGCATAGTTTAGCGCCGCAAAGCCTGTCCGGTGTCGTTGCGTCGTCGCTCATGGAGTACGAGATCGAGTTCGACGTCAAACCTATCGCTGGTGGTTTCTCATTCTCTGCCCTCGCAAGTACTCTGAACGATGGTGTCTACGTTTGGTGCAATATCGCCAATGGATCGATCAGCGCGAACTCGGGATCTTCAGAGAGTGTCGACTTCCTCGCATTTGCTACTCTGCCAGCCAACATCACGGTCGGGAACTGGTACCATGTGAAGGCTGCTATCAGCGCTGAGTTGATCTCCATTCACGTCGGCTCCACCAAGGTATTGGAATTCTCGCAGACCTACGCTTTTTTCGGTTCCTCTGGACTAGGCGCTGCGCTTGGTCAATCTGCAATGTTCCGCAATTTCACCTTGGCTAGCCCAGCAGTCAATTTTGAATACTCGGCACAGCTGACCGACACCTCGTTCCTTCCGGACTTTCTCATGGGCACTAATCCTCTCGCCGCCGCTGTGGACGGCTCGAAACGCGACCGTATCTCCTACGCTGGAGATCTTGATGTCGCTGTTGGCTCTACCATGGTTAGCACAGTTGGTGTTGAGTATATCATGGGGACTCTAGAGCTGTTGGGCTCCTCGCAGATGACACCCGGTTTCTTCAGTCCGACGGCAAAAATCCAACAGGAGCCCTATCCTAAGCCCCTCGAGAGCAATATCACTGGACTTATCGGCTACTCCTTCAACATGGTCACAGCAGTCGCCAATTTCTACCAGTATACAGGAAACACGAGCATTGCGAAGGTGTGGGCACCCAAAGTTATTCGCATGCTAGACTGGGCAGATTCTCAGGTCCTTCCTGGCAACGGGCTGTTTAACATCTCTAATCCTGCTTTCGGTGGCGACTGGAACTATTACGACCCTTCACAAAGCGGCGTTGTGACAAAGTTCAACATGGTTTACGCCTATGCGCTCCAGTCCTCTCTCACTATGTTAAATGATGCGGGCGTCAACACAACTACATATCGGTCTCATTTGGATGCACTCCGTGTCGCAATCAACACCCATCTCTGGAACAACGAAATTGGAGCCTTTTATATCTCTGAAGCACTAACAGATAGCTTTGGACAAGACAGCAACGCTCTTGCCATCCTTGCAGGAGTGACAAACTCAAATCACACTTCGTCGCAAGTGTTGAGCACTTTGTCAGAACTTTCCACACCAAGCGGGCCTCTAGCATTCTCCAACGATACCGTTGCTGCCGGTTTCCGAAAACTTATCAGCCCATATGCTTCAGCTTATCATCTCAGAGCAGCATTCGCTGCAGGAGACGCAACAGTAGCCAATGAGCTGCTCCATTCTCTATGGTACCCAATGGCTGATCCCGCTGGTGCGAACTATACCGGATGTTTCTGGGAAACCCTCGACGCAAATGGCGGACCTGGATTAGGAGCAATCACCAGCCTGTGTCACGCATGGGCTTCTGGACCAACCGGTGAACTCAGTACCTACGTACTGGGTGCGACAGCTATCAAACCTGGTTTTCAGGAGTGGCGGGTTTCGCCCATGACCCTAGGATTGTCTTGGGCAGCTGGCACAATTCCCGTCCCAGATGGCGGGATTTACGTTGCGTGGAATGCGACAGAAGGGCAAATTACTAACCTAGAGATCGAGAGCCCTGCTAATACTAAGGGTGTTGTTTCTCTACCCGTCTGCGGTGACGGCTCGACCTGGAAACTGAATGGACAAGCTATTAGTACAAGTAACGGCACTTTCGCCGTTAGTGGTGGGCACAAGCTTGTATTTACGCTTTCTTAGGTATCACTTAAGGCCCTGAGTGTCTTCACCAGATAGTAAATTCGCAAATAACTATAGCACAGCGTTGTATATTTGTATTATCTCAACTGCATCTACATAGGAACTACGGTTTAAAGGTCTAGATATTAGAAACTTCATTGTAATATTAATTGTAGCAATACGTATTGGAAATTCCAGGATTCTTCGAATGTAACTTCTGCATCTTGAATGGCACTTGAGCGGATTTCATGAGTGGTGTGACGTGATAGTGACCATGACCAATGAGGATACAGAACGCGCCTTGAGCATTAATCTTCCGTTACATGGCTACACAGCAGTCCTTCAGGTCTAATGCGTTGATCAAATAAACCCCTGTCTCGCCCGTTCCTAGCTCTTCATGCCTACTCTCCTCAGTTTCGGGCTTCCCCTCCATCTCTCCAATTTCAATTTTTCGTTGCCATATACGTAGGCTTTTCTCGCGACCGTAAGCCGCAGTCGAGAGCATGCAACCTACGAGAAGCACAGCGAGAAGGTAGCATATTGAGGAATTCATGGCGTACCAGCGTGTCATGGTCATGGAGAAATGAGGCGTCTGGGCTTCTGCTACTAACGTGACTGTAATGCGGAGAGCGGCGATGGTAGTCGAAGGGAAAGGCGATGGCCGCGATTGTTGGGCTTTGGGTTCTGGCTTCTCTTTGCGGGGTTGTTGAAATGGACTTTATTCGTAGTTGGAAGGCGATGCATAAGATGTCGGTGAGCTCGACCTCAATGTTTGGTTGATGAGTGATGCGGTACGTGCGCTTTGAAAGGGCACGAGATAGAGCGATCATGCCCAAACTGATGTCTGGTGTTCAAGTCAAATGCTGCACAGTCCAGACGGGTGGAGAGTGGAAAACTGTTGGACGGGTGGTTTCACGGTGGGGTTGGTTAAGCAAGGGGTTTCCTTCGATTTCACTCCGCCCTTCCCAACACTTGACCTTCTTGCTTGAGCGCCGGGCAGCTATATTGTCAGCGTGTCAAGATGCTCTTCGTCCTTTCTACCCATAGGCGTAGAGCATTCTTACAGCCCTGAGAATGCGGCAATCTAGACCAGCTACATTTCTTCTTTATCGATGGAGCCATCACTATTACAACAGCGTATCCTAGGTACTAAATTATAAGTGCAGGCCCTTGCAGCTTGTTCATCTAGACCAAACACAGTGTGCGCATTTCCCAGCCGCCTTCTCGCTTGACACGATTAAGCCAGGTGAGAGTACTTTCCCTATGCAAAACTCTTTTACGTTCGCATCGAAGCACACCAATTCGGCGCCATGTCGAATCGTCAACCTTCTCTACTACTAGTAATACTGCTGTCGTCCATTCTTCATCATCGGTGCCATTCGATAACTGGTTGCGTCCAAGGTATATCGTGGCCAGCCCGTCACCCGGTGGAGTCTCTAGATAATCTAGATTCATATAGTCTCTTCTCGTGAAACCCAAGGCCAAAGGCCAGCCATTCTGATATGGTTTTGCATCACATGAGACTACCCAGCTACTGATAGAGATCTTTGGCACAAGCAATCTATCGTCTTCTTGGGCCCACGCCTTGATGTAGTGGTCTAGTTCTACGCTCCTTCCGCTCTCATCGTTAATCCAAACTTGCAAACTTTCTTCGCAGGAAAAGTCCACTAGTGAAGCTTCCCAGGTAAGATTGCCATTGTAGATTTGATCGTCATGAGCTTTGCAGCTAGCCCAGCTCCATGATGGGAAGAGAGTATCCGTGACACCACTATACCCGTCATAACCATACACGCTCGTAGACCAGGTTAGACTATATGCGAACGTTGAAGTTGGCGTGAAAGCTGTAGGCTTACACTTCTTCTTGAATAGCAAGCGGAAAGTAGGCGACGCCTGGCTATAGAATATCGGCAAGCCAAATACTTGAGTGGCATGTATTCGATCAGTATCTTTTCCTAATTCGAAGGCATTTATGATGCCAGTGACAGCCTTGATGATATCCTCGCGGAATGATAGGCGCCTGCGATAATATTCCTGAATCTGCAGATATAGTGTCTGTACTGTGGACTTGATATCCAGATTGGGAAACACTATGAGATCATCGTGGCCTATTCCTGCATCCAGGGAAGGATCAGGGTTGGGTGAAGCCGGGTGCCGTGAAGGCAGATTCTCCAAATCATGCATGTTGTTACATTGAAAGTACATTTGTGATCTTGTGAAGACTAACCGACGTCTTGAGAGTACCAGCTCTTGGAATGTCCATCCACGAGTATTCCAGACTGAGTCTTGTATGTCGTATTTGGGTACCTCAAGGCCGAGAATCCGTTGACCCGATGTCCCTACTGCATGACTGTACTGCTGACCTCGAGGTGTTCCGTTGATACCAGGAAGACCATTATGCGGACTGTCCCCTGCTGCAGCGATAATTGTGAGCGTTGCTCCTCGATAAACGGCGCCCATGTTCATGATAAGGCGATGCTTTTCGGCATCGTTTTGTTGATCAATGCAATATCGATCGATCCATATGTATGAATATCCTAGTTGTAGCGTGACCCATATTGAATCCTCTATGGTCTTGGGCAAGCACCCTGAGAGGGCCGAAGAGATCTCATGAGCGAAAGAAGCGTTGCCCCAGACATAGCTCAAGCAGACATATGGTGTTCCAGGTGCAATTTCGCATAGCTTTCGTGAAGCACAATCGATCACCTTCAATGGGAAACCAGAAGAACTGTCTTGGCCACAATCTTCCTTGTGCAATTGCAGGCATTTGAATATCCAGCTCTTCGCAAGCATGATATCACCCAAATTTGCTGGCACGGATTGTAGGCTATCGCTCTGAGCAAAATATGCACTCCTTGCCGAGGTTACGATCGCGAAGCATAGGAATTTCGTTCCCTGGGACTCCAAAGACGACCAATAGCTGCTTATGTGCTTCTCCAAAAAATCTCTAGAATCGCCTGCGTCGTCTTCAGACCCGCTAGAGACCTTGAAGTAAGCCATCAAACTGTTACATAAAGCACACCCCTTTCGAACCTCATCCCAAGTGCCACGAAACAATAACCCACTACCTCCAGATCGCATATCGCGGAGCGATGCTCCAGATTCGAAAAAAGATGAGGTGGGGATGCCTTGGCATTCCCAACAAATGCCTGTGTCCGGAGGAGACGAGTGAGGGATAGAGTCAACCATGGTGAACAAGATAGGATAGAAGCTTGAAGACAATTTCAGGGATTTGTGGTATCAGAAGGCTGGTGCAGTTGCTAAAGAGCTGGATGTTTTATCATCTAGGCTGCCGTACTGAAGCTGAGCAAAATGCGCTAGCACGGGCTGTGCAAACTTGTATATGCAGCATAACTGCAAGGCTAGAAGGTGCCATGAGGGCCTAATGTTACCAGGATTGAACACCTGCCCGCCCATAGCGGGAACGTCTTGTCTCACTCATCAGAAGGTTTTGCATGTTTTGAATCCTACTTATGTCATCACTCAACTTGACGCCTTCCCTGTCTGGCCTCTCGTACTAGTCAATACTTTGGTGCATTCCTCCACCAAAACATCCAACCAGCTCCCTTTGACACTCTGTAATCCACGCTCCCGAATCATCAGACTCTCAATTATATCCGTGATGGCTGATCCGATTGCCCCAGCCTGCTTGTCCAGCCTCCCGGTGGAAATACAGTCCAGCATCTTCGCCTTCGTACGCGAGAGGACCACCCAGGCAGCCATATGTTCGACCAATCGCCAATGCCGAGACATCATGGCGTCTATCTTCTTCGAGAACTTCAAACTTCAAAAACGCAAAATCACCATGCAGACGATAGGCACACTCCTCAATCCTAAAAACGGTATCACACCTCACGTTCGCAACCTTTTCATCGTCAATGGATGTTGGGAAAAAGAAGAGTGTTGGAAAAATGGTGTCATTGTAGATCCCATACTTCAGCTGGTGTTCGGCGCATTTCCCCAAGATCGTCTGCGCGCTTTGGTTGGTGACGATGAGATAGTGCTTGATACGACTTTGCTGGTATCCTTGCCTCAGCACCAATCACGACTGAAGTGCTTAGCTGTTTATCATCGAATTCGACCCGATGGACATGTCATTAACCTTGAGGACAAGAATTTAGTGTCATGGGCAGCGTCTCGATGCGCGGATATCGACTCTCTTACAATTTTCTTGCCGACTGATCACATCGACACTTACACGCCAGCTGGGTTCTTGGTTCGAAGCGCCCTAAACATCAAGGACCATGGGAACAGAACCATCGGGCACTGCCTCTTTTGCGTCCCTTGGGAACGTGAGGAAGAGTGGGTTACAACGCTTTTGGAGGACTGACTGGAGAGGATGAAGATGGACGTGCTAAACTTGGGTTGTCCCAGATGAGCTTAGAACACGTAGCGTTAGACTCAAGGTCACTTGTGTCTATTCGAAAGCACGTCGAATTGCCGAAGCTCCAGAGTCTTGAAACGCTGCGATGTCCGGGAGCTCATCTTCTCCTGACGGCACTTCAATCGAGTTGTAATATCACGAAGCTGATCTTCGGACAGGCTAACGCCCACATTCGTACGGGTCTAGATCAACAAGCGATCGAAGGACTTTTGAAGTCGTTCAGTGGCCTTCGAGTGCTTTCGCTCAGTCTTTATGATCGGATAGTTGATATCTCCTGCATCGTCCACCACGGCTCTTCTCTCCGACAACTCGGTCTATACTGTTACTCAACATGCCTATCTGTAGATAATTTGGAAGAACTTCTTCAATCGAGTCCCCATCTTGAAGGTCTCGGGGTGGACTTCTGTAAAGTACGCTTAGGTGAGGTA
The DNA here is from genome assembly GCA_004156025.2 of Alternaria gaisen. Classification (NCBI taxonomy): domain Eukaryota; kingdom Fungi; phylum Ascomycota; class Dothideomycetes; order Pleosporales; family Pleosporaceae; genus Alternaria; species Alternaria gaisen. Next base: position 324,583 of record PDWZ02000018.1, on the reverse strand, counting down.
GAACACGCCATCTCAAACTTCAAGCTAGCACGGATGCATGGAGAAGCCCACACAGCATCTGAACTGGAGACATACTTGGTGAGCAATTCCTTGCATCATTCATGCATTAGTGCACACACTAACAGTGACGCTTCAGACTGTCATCGCAGCCCACCACACACTGAAATGCATTCGCGTCTATACCCCTCCCGTTATAGAACTCTACGACGAGTGGCGCCACGCGCCCGGTGCCGGACACCAACTGGACGACGAGTACGTCGAGATAATCCGGACTATCATGCAGCACTTCGCTACAGAGATACTGTTTTATATGAGCGCCTTAGGCTCGAAAATAAAATTCTGGGGTATGATGCCGAACGCCGTGAACCAGAATGAAAATGAGTCAAGTGCGGACGCGAGCGGGCACCAATGGCCGAGGTACTGCTATGTACGCAGGCGAGCCAGTATCGATGAAATGTTAGAAGGCGAGGAGAATACAAAAGTAGTTGCCGCGCCGACGACGCTAGATGATGGTCTCATGGAGGATACCGTGTTCACGCAGGTGTTCGATACCACTTGGAGCAGTGCTTGCGGGCAGGAACGCTGGTTCTTAGGTCACACGCGGAGCAAAGAACCACCTCCAAAATATGATGGTGAGGAGCAAACGTCGGCTGCTAGAGGTCGTACGCAGCGAACATAACATCAGTAATAAACATTCAGAAGCAAATGACAACAAAACTACAAAGAAAAGCGTCCTTTTCATTGGTAAAATATTGTCCGCACAGCGTACATATATACAAGAAATCAGCTATCAAAATATTTACACTTGAAGCCGTTAAAACCCCCTTTTCTCCATCCTCATTCACATATGTCCATGGATTTAAATTTTCCAAAATCCTGAAGATCATATCCTTCTAGCCATACCTTATAATACAACTCTCATCGCTCAGAACTTGAGGGTAACACCGGCAGTGCCAACAACAGCAGCCTTGACAGCAGCCGCCTCAAGGAGCTCAGGAACCTCGTACGGGACCTTGGACAGGGAGCCCTTGGGAGCAGTGTTCTCGCTGTCACCAAAGTCGTTGCCCTCGGCAACAGCGTTACCGCCATCGGTGCTGTAGAGCGCCTTCTTGGCCTTGACCCAGACGTTGTTCTGGACGAGGAGCTGGGCACCCTGGCGCGTGTTGATGCCATCGGAGACGTTCTCGTAGTAGTTGTTGTAGAGGTGGCCAGTTCCGAAGCGGAAAGAGGGGCCGCGAGAGTTGATGTTGAGCCAGTAGTTGTTGTTGTAGGTGACGGTCAAGTGGCCCTTGTCTTCGCTGCCGTTGCTGTCAGAGTGGCCGACTAGAGAGCACTTCCAGTGGTCGTGCATGAAGCTGTTGGAGATGGTGACGTAGTCAGCGGCGTGTGTGACGTCGAGGAGACCGTCGTAGTAGTCCTTGTCGTGGTCGAGGTCGGAGGAGAGGTCGACGTGGTCAACCCAGACATTCTGGGCTTCCTGGATGGCAATGGCATCGCCGCCGACGACCTTCTCCACGGCGAAGTTGCGGAGAATGACGTTCTTGACTGCCTTGACTGTGAGGGTGAAGTCGGTCAGGACGACGGAAGAGTCCTTTCCGATGACGGACTTGTTGCTGCCAATCTTGACGTTCTCTCCGCTTCCCTTGATGGGAGCGGTGATCAGAATGATAGCGGCATCCTCACCCTTGACAGCAGACTCCAACTCGCTGAGGGAGCTGACCTCGATGGTCTTGCCTCCCTTTCCTCCAGAGGTACCTCCGTTCTGTGTAGCGAAACCGGTAGTGGCGACATCCTCCAGGGATGCGGCGCGCTTGGTGAGACCGTCACGCTTGGGTGCGATCTGAGATGGCATAGGTGCTGCCAGAGCAGAGACGGCCATGAGGCCGAGAGACATGATTGAGAACTTCATTGTCGAAAAAAGTTTGTTGGTGAAGTTGGAAAATGAATGTGAAGGGAAAAAGTGAAGGACTGGAGTTGTTGGTGTAGAAAAGAATGGAAGAGCTTTGCTGCCAAAAACTTCAAGGGAAGGTTACACAAGACCTTATATATAACTCAGCGTCTGTCCACATCGGGTGCTGGTCGTTTGTAGTACCCCCGCCGCCGTGGTCAAGCCTTTGCCGGCGTCCGAAGGCATAGGCGCCGGGGGCATATTGTTTCAAGCTATTCGCACCAATCCTCTCCGCTGGGCGACCCACCACAGCGGAAGACATGGGCTATCACTCACGATCTTGGGTGAGCACTCTTCCCTAGCCAGGTACCGTGTGGCGGGCAAACGTCGCGAACATGTCAAGAGTTCTTGGCAATCATGCGGAAGGATTTTGTTTGAAACGACTAACCAAAACAGGTTTGAAACGGCGGCGGATAACTCCACTTCTCGAGATATAAAATTGCAAAGGATGTCGTTCGAAACAAGTGCGCACTCGGGCATCATAACTGTGCACTTGCAGGAATGTCTTGGCTACAGGATCTGTGGAGACATGGCGGGCGCTTGCTGCTATCGTGACCGATCGACTGGTGGAGGGGGCGGCTTGAGTCGTGAATGATCAGTAAACAACATGTATGAAATGTACGGAGACGTTCCTAATGCATGTATTCAATCTTGATAATATGGATCTGGTGTACCACACCATTCGATATGGCGTGGGTTGCCGGATGCGGATGCAGGGCTGACCGATGTGAAAGGCAGGCGTCTGACAACATACGATCCCTTGGATCGTAGGAACACTGGGTCGATTTATCGTGACGTGGGTAGTTGTATGCACAACTTTTCCTTTTTTTTTCTTCCTTGAGATTGTAGAAAAATCTTTGTCTTTACAGAAGCGTCTGGACTTGTTGATCGTTATCGCGATCGGCCCTTTACTTGTTCCAGCTCCTGAACACGGCGTTGCAGACAATGATGCTGCTGCCCGATGCCGTGGTAATGAATAGAGACAACTTGAAAATTCCCTGCAGCATGAAAGGAAAGGATCGAGGAAGGGACGAAACGGATGCGAAGCTTTTCTTGGATTTCTCGGCGATGTTTTGACTGCGCCGAACAACCGTTCTCTGGAGCGCGGCACAGCCACTTATTGATTGAAAGGGATAAAGGAGAAGTAGGAAAGAGGTATGATTTTAGTCATACCAGATTGCGTGATCTCTCTCATATAGATGAAGCCCGGGAGAGCCAAGTGTCAGCACATACAGCTTGTTGTCAGGTTGTACACATGCCACAATCATACTGTGAGACAAGCGTGAAGAAACCATAGCTCGACCGGCCAGATGAATCCCAGGTGCATCACATCGAAAAAGACGGTGTTGAGTGATATTGAAAGCCTGGCTGCAGACGTCCAAAGAAGGTTTCATGGTTGGAAGAACCTAATAACGTTTCACGTGCCAGAGTGACATCATCGCCCAAAGCAGCAACCACCTCCAACAGCTGAACCAAAGAGCAAGCCAGAGAGAGGATAGCAGAACATAGCACAAGGCAGCAACAAACAACTTCCACAACTTCCACAACGTGTTCACAAGTCTAGACTAGCTACTCAACAGACTCCCCCGCAAGTCATCATCTCGTCACCACGAATTACTACGCCGTCATACTCACCCGTCCTGACGCACAGCGTACGTTTGCTACTTGAGCAAAAGCCGCCATCAAATCCCTCCACGAGCAAATCTATAAAAGCCAACCCAAACATGCCCCCGATCCCCATCCACAAAAACGCTCCAATCGCACCTACCTCGACGACCGCCGCCAAAGCAGACGGTATAACCCCTTCGACAGCCTCCTCAAACGACACCACCTCTCACAACCCACTACCCACACGCACAACACCCGCCTACGCCCCAGCAACAACAACGCAACATGTCTCCTCTCAGCCGCCTGCTCCCCAGCCCGGCGCCCGCCCCGCCGCACCAACAGGCACAGGAGGAGGAGGAGCAGGAATGAGCGAGAACTACCGCGACGGCAGCACACCAGCAGCGCCCCAACCCGGTGCGACTGCCATGCCGACAGCAACAGTCATCACAACGGAGACGCGACAAGCACCACCACCACAATTCAGTCATCCCCCTCCTTCAGATTCCATGCTAGCCGGTCGCTCAACTACAACCTCTACCACTCCTTCGGCGTCGGCGGCGGCCAGTAAACCGGGCCCAACGGTCCTCAACTACGGTCCAGCGGCGAGCCCGTTCCAGACAGCTGATACAGCGCAAGCACAACCTACGAGGACAAGCTTGGAACACCCACCGGGTTATGTTCAGGCGCCGGATAATGCGCCGTACACGGCTGGAGGAGGCATCGGTGGCCCGAGTGGAGCCGGAGGGGATGGTGAGGGTGAGGGTGTTGGGGCACAGGCGTGGAGTATGTTGAATAAAGCGGGTGAGGCGCTGAAGAAGGGCGAGGAGAGTGTGTGGAGGGCGGTCAAGGGGAAGAATGGCGGGGGATTCTGAGCGTGTGCTTGGGTAGATGGGGGCATAAGCAGGGGCAGCAGATGGAGCAGTGCCGCACTGCTCCTATATCACAACTCGTATTGAACAACGTCACTCGATAGTGGAGATAGGTTTTGCGTACAAAGAAACCCATGACTTTCTATAGACCACTATTTTCCCCATTGCACCAAGCGATGAAAAGAGGAAGTACAGGCAAGAGACAAAAGCATTGCAAGCCGGATATGACGTGTGAATGTATAAAGTACAAGAGTGTTTTACCACCCCGGGATCGTGCTTTTCGTTACCAAGAACAACCTTCCGCCCGCAGGGCTTCTTGTCGTTCTCATACACGTACACCCCATCCCCATCTCTCACGTCGCGATTAGCTGCTTCCACCACATAAACGCAGGTTGGGGGTATCGAAGAGGGAAGAAAGGCGCTTAACCAGATCCACCCTTGAACTTCTTGCCGAAGAGGATGAGCTGGGCCTGGTCGTAGATGGACAGGACACCGGCACCGGCAACACCACGGAGAATGTTGGCACCAGCACCCTTGAAGAGAGACTTGACACCCTCAGCGGCGACGATCTGGCGGGCAGCATCCATGGTACCCTTGTACTTGACGGCCTCACCGGAGGTCATCATCATGCGGCGACGGATGGTGTCAAGGGGGTAAGAGGCGATACCGGCACCAGTGGTGACGGCCCAACCAAGAGCGAAAGAGGCCAAGAAGTTACCCTCGAGGGAACCGGTGAGGAGGACAGGCTTGATCGAGTCGTACATACCGAAGTACAGACCACGGTAGACAACGATACCAGCAACGGAGGGCATGAAACCACGGTAGAGACCACCGATACCGTCGGAAGCGAGGGTCTTCTTGTAGACGTCTACGAGACCGTTGAACTGGCGCTCACCACCCTTCTTGGCGGACTTGGCGTCGTTGGCAAGACGGGTACGGGCGTAGTCGAGGGAGTAGACGAAGAGGAGGGAAGTGGCACCGGCAGCCTGTTGTTGTTAGATTGTGCTGACAAGCATTGAGCGAGTATACTTACACCACCGGAGGCCAAGTTACCGGCCATCCACTTGGCGTAACCGTCACGCTCCTTCTTGTAGGCGAACATGGACTTGTAGGTGTCGCGGAAAGCGAAGTTGAGCGCCTGGGTGGGGAAGTAACGGATGACGTTGGCGGTGTTACCACGCCAGAGGGAGAGGACACCCTCGTTCTTAGCGGTACGGCTGAAGCACTCGCCAATGCCGTCGTACTTGCGGTCGAGACGACCGGACTTAAGCATCTCATCCTGCGGGGTGGATTAGACATTGTTGATGTGCGGGGTCCTGTTGGAGGAACTTACCTGGTTCTGGATGAGGAGCTTAACACGCTCGATGGGAGCGGCGGCGGTCTTCGAGACGGCGGCGGAAACACCACCCACTGATAAGCTGTTAGTATCTGTCACGGACGCAGAAAATCGCCGATGGTGCTCGCATCATGTCCAAATGCCAATGGCACTCGTGCTGATGGAGTTGTCGATGGTGATGGAACGTACTCAGGAAGTCGACCACGAAGCCCTGATTTGATCGTTAGCCCAAGTTCCAAGTAATTGACGCACACCAACCACACAGCCCAGCCAACGCGCGCAGAGCCAGCAAAGTTGAGTCCATCTCATGACATTGCCAATTCGCTGGAGAAAACCCCGTTGATGCAATTGAGATAGATCTGCAACTATTGCTGGCTCCACGGTTGTCGAACTGAACAGCTGGCCGAGTCCGAGGGCGGGTTACGTACGGGCATCCCCATGATGCTCTTGTCTTGCTGCTTTCCCGACATCTTGAAGACGTGTAGAGGGGAGATTGGTTGAAAAAGGTGAGGTTGCAGATGCTGGTGCTGCGTTGAGGGAGGAAAGGTGTATTTGTAGCGAAGCTGCGACAAATTCTGCCAGCTGCGCTAAGTCGCACTAGACCCATCACGTGCTAGTTCCCTTGCCCGCTATCCCGAGCGCTCCCTCATCAACACCTCGGAAACGCGGAGTGTGGGAGAAAGTGAATACGATAAGGTCGTCATGATGAGTTTTGTGATTCACTTGATTCTGAATATGTTCAGATCGCTGCCGGTAGAACTACCTGACAAGAACAACAATGTATCTACCTCTCTCACGTTTCCCAACGGACACCCACAAGCGTTGCCGTAGCAGCCACAAAATGAATAGTCTTTGACGGAACCGCGTCTACTGGCAGCCCGCAGCCGTCAATTCAACATGGAAAATCCACTGTGGGGATGTACAAGTGTTCACATGCCTCTTCCAGCCCAAGTCTCCCACGCCTCTCCTTTCTGCGAGCCACCACTGTCAGGGTCCGCCATTTTTAGGTCGGGTAATCTCGGGGACGGAAGCTGGCTCGGGCCAACAACTAGCGGCGAGGGCTTCAACGAGCGTGGGGCCCGGACTCCAGAGCGGCGAATTTTCCATCGCCCTGCCCCCTATTGGAAGACGTGCCGTAGTTCGCGAAGCCTCGATGGCTTCTAGGGCTGTCGAGGGCTGGATGCGTGACGTTGGTGTTGCAGTCTTGTTCGGACCGCTTCGTGAAGATGTGTAACATCGCACGTCGCGTGTCGGTTGTCGCTGGTTGGCACACTTCCAGTACCCCTCCGATAACAACCGTCAGGCTGACCGCCACTACAAGTTACCCGATTATGTCGGGTTGGCTCAATGTTGTTTCGCCAGCGAACGGATACCAAGTCAAGACTTTAACTCCAGTCGTCAACGCGGCGATATCTCGTCTTCTCACCGCAGTCAGATTGCGTCATGTCTGATGGTCATGGTCCAGCGAAGCCGATGAGCTCAATATGAGGGCAAGTACATCCTATGATTTTTCTGGTCGACAATTTCACCCACCGGGTATCAACGTATGCTGAAAAAGAAAGTTACATACCGATCCTCTGAGATGGTGGGTTGCTTACATCCATTCACCAACAATGTCCCTCACTAGCGTCGTTTGCATCTCATTGCCAGATGTACCACATTTACATACAACTTCACCTTTCACAACGATATCCCCTCTACACGTCTATCATACATCTCCGTAGGTTTTCAGTACGCAACTATCAGGCTCTTATGTGCAAGCGGTATCCCCCCTGTCGGGGAAGTGGTAGTTTACCTATCGGTTAGTGCGTTAACTTCAAAATATATTCCAAATGCTCAATGACGATGTGTGTCGCGCCTTCCCGTAGTCCTACGCTCCTATTATAACTATACTATCAGTTTTACCTCAATCTCTACAGTGCAAGAAGCTTATTTATACCTAGTATATTTGAAAGACGGTCTGAATTTCTCTGTAGTCAAAAAGTAGTCAAAATAATGCAATTATTTTAGATCATCGTCTTAACGGTACCTGCAGAGTTCGGAATGAGGGATAGCAGGATCTATCATGCCTGGCTCCAAGATCATGATTCGAAGCGAAGACATCGGCATGGTAAACAGAATATCTCATTTACTTTTGGTTCCTCCGTTATACCGTTGTTGCTGAGTTATAAGAATGCATACTCGTGTCGAACCGTTGTAAAATAAACCACCGCAAAGAGCACGCAGTACATGACCGCATTCGAGATAAGACAATACAGAGGTGGAGGTATGGTGCCATCAAGCTCGGGAAGAAACCAGCTTAGGATGCTACCAGCAAAAGTGGAACCGAAAACAAATACTTTACCCCACAGGATGTATGTTTTGCGGGTTATGCCGGTGAAAGACCTCAATACGTTTCCCTGTGCACAACCAATATCCTCGAGCAGTGTCAAAACCATGATCAAGATCCAAATAGACAGAGTCGTGTAGATTGGAAAGTATGATAACAAAGATGCGAAGTAAGTCAAGTCCCTGGGAATCACGGCATTCAGTAAGCTATTGTAGCCCAAACCACCAAATGTCAGAATCCATGCCGCATTGCTAATGGCAAAAGTTACCATGAGACAGATCACTGAGTGGGTCCAGGTAGAGTTCTGGTAGAAATCTCGATCCGGATGATCGCGTGCCTGGAGTGATGTATTTGACAAGGAATCGTCATGATCGAACTCAGAATAGCCTGTGTGAAATTGCGCAAGCGCTATCGAAACCGTGTTATTCGGTTGATGGGCTATAGCAATCAGCTTCGTGTCCTCGCTAGAAAAAACTGGAAATACCTTTATGAAAAGATTCAAAGATAGTGAGCAAGGGGGCTGCGAGAAGGACGAGAGGGACGACCTGGCCAAAAGACCAATCGCTAGAGCCTCGGTCCTTCTCTATCCCAAGTGTTTGCAGTAATTTGATGAGACCCCACGAAAAGCTTCCCACCATCCAAAGAATCTGTTTGTAAGATCAGTATCGACCACACAGGTTCAGATGTCTCATACCTCGATGAACATGGAGTTCCAGAGATCTAGTAAAGCCCGAACAGTGAGAAATAGTGCCAGGAGTGGTCTATAAAGGAACACACGCTTGAATGTCAAGCCCGAAGTTTCCAGATCCAATTTTTTATAAGCGAGACGAAGGAAATGGCGAAGCTTTTCGCTGCAGACTGTCCTCACACGGCCGACAATGACAACAGAGAGTGATCTGTGCAGCCGGATGACTCGGTGAATGAACGCCAGGGCTAAGAGGAGAACAGAGATCACCATTGTCGAAAAAGTCAACCGTTCTTCTTTCCCAGCGGGTCGCAAGTAGCAGATCGCATAGTCGCTAGGCGCTGGAGTTGGAGAGCCATCCATGTCGTAGTAGATGTACGCCCAGTTGTAACCACCCGTGGGTATCAGAGCGACGAGCAACATTACCATCATCAAACCCATGGCAATCAACCTCCACACTCGTTCGGCAGGCCTATTGTACAAATGATTACGGAGGAAAGTAAGGCAAGATAAATGAGTTATGCTCGAGAACCAAGCTAGCAAAATGATAATCTGCCAATGGAAGGCCGAGATACCACAACGTAACTGTACGTAACCACTGATAAGAATGGATGTGCCGGTAAGAATCTGGAGGTCGCTCATTGATTGGACGCACTACACTCTCTTAGCACAAGTATAAGTCTGGAAGGAGAGGGGCATGCCTTGATGAAAGATGCTTCTAATCGAGGGTATGTCTTTGCTTTCCGTGGATTTCGGCGCAGCCTTAGCCATGCTAGGGCTCTGGATGAAGAACTAAGATGAACGACGTCTATTGGGTTTGGTCGTGAATTGCGACATCCAGGAACGCTTTCTCTATAGAACGGGTCTTTTGTTGGGTCATGTGCGAGATAGTAATGGAATACTAGGATCAACACGACTATTCCAGCAGTGGCTGTATATCCAACGAGGACCTAGAGACCATTAGCACAATCGATGTGACCTTAGCCTTCTGCAGTGACTAACACCGATCCCAGTGATGTCAGGGTAAGGACACAGGGGAGGGGGCGGCTCCGAACAGTTGTAGTGACAATGATTGTTACACGCCATGTTTGTCGGAACTTCGTACTGTGGAAAGGCTAGAATATATACCTTCGAAAAAACCACATGACAGGGCAGACAGGCGCAAGGCTGAGACGAGCATTGCTTTTAGCCATCCTTATCGTTCATGACATAGCCACTCCTTTGGTCCCAGCCTATTGTCGCATCGGTCAGGCAGTGGCAATCGATAATCAGCAGGATGGAAACCGGTGAGCCTACTGAAAGGCACATTCTGCATCCTCGCGGCACAGACTGGGACACTTTGAAGATTGGTTCGTCGATACTGGCCCCCAACTTTCGCCGCCACAAATGAAAGAACAACGATCAGGGTTACACTCAACTCACTCAGGGCTTGATGTCTGCCTGGGTCGGAACAGATGCGTTAATAGTTATGGATACTTGCCTTGGGAGTTACCTTGCTCATTTCACGTGTCTTCGTGCCCAAGCGTCGCGCCTTCCCGCGCTCCCGTCGCGACTGCCCCACATACGTCATTCACCACAAACCAGCATCAACATACAGCCATGCACACACAATGGCTACTCCATCACCAGTCCTACCAACAAGCCGTACTTTCATAACTCAACTCTTTGACTCGCTATCAACACTGCCAGGTGACCAAACCGTTGCTGCTACCAACGATAATGCCAAAACCAATATCAACCCGCTGAACAACTTATCCGACGCGACGAGAAAACAGTTGTTGAGCTTCCAAGTAATTTTCCCGACGGAATTCGTACCAGCCTTGGATTTGTTAGATCGGCGTCTTGTAACGCGTTTCCATATCCGCAATGAGGAGCAAATGGCCGAGCTGAAGACGGTTATTGATGCGGGAGAACAACAGCAAGATGTGCAGATGATGCAAGACACCACAGCAGAGTCGGAAGCACCACCACCACAACAGCAGCAGCAGCAAGAAGATGTCCATATACGCGTAAATCCTATTTCCACCAAAAGCGCAGAGCCAATGCACAAGGGGAAGATAGATGACTTGAACAACAACACGATATACTACGTCCGCTCCGCGCAACAACAACGCTCCTCACGCTTCGCCACATCCTACGACACAACAACATACTACCAAGTCCGCCTCCGCGCCTGGAACTGCTCTTGTCCCGCATTTGCCTTTTCTGCTTTCCCTGCTACTACTGTTACGACGAGGCATGTTGAGAATGAAGAAACAGCAGCAGAAGCAGCGATAGTCCACACCCCATTACACAATCATCCAACAACACACCAGGAGGTGGATAATAGTAAGGATAGCAACAGTGATGATAGCAATGCGGATAAGAAGTGGATGTTCGGAGGAATTAGTCTCGAGAAAGAAACGCCGCCGCCCGTGTGTAAACACCTCCTTGCATGCGTGTTTGTGGAAAGATGCAAGGGGTTATTTGGGGGGTTTGTAGAGGACAGGGAGGTTGATGTTGAGGAGGCGGCGGGGTGGGCTGCTGGGTGGGGTGACTGATTGATTGATTGATTGGTATTCTGGCTTGAAAACAGTATAAACCATGGTTTGTAGTTGCCATCTGAGAGACGGTCACACACACAGACTGTTAATACCCTCGGTATGTGCATTACAGCACAAGGGCAAAAAGAAGACGGGACATGCCGTTTATAATTTGATACCCCGAAAAGCCAGGTTGCATCAACAGCTTAGAACAAATGGCAAGAAAAATAAATAAGAAACGGATCGAGCTTGTATCATGCTTCTTGAGTCATATCATTTCCATCATGCTATTATGTCGTAACATAACACGGGGCCCAGGTCAAGCAGAACAAGCCTACTTCAAACCATGGGTATTCTAACGTGGGCGGCTCCGAGAGTCTGGGGGTTTGTATATAATACACATACCTATGCGCCAAACGGCATCATGGGGCAAAATATCCTCGGCTCTCCAGCTCTCCCGCATCATCATCATCATCCACCTACCTCGCTTTACTTCTTCGGCTCATCCTTCTTCTCTTTGCTCTTCTCCCCCTCCTTGACCTCGCCATTTGTCGTCTTGTCGCCGCCCTCCTTCTTGTCACCCTCTTTGCCCTCCTCCTTACTCTTCTCCTTGTCCTCTGCCTGCTGCTTGTTCTGTATCTTATTCTCAATCAAATCATGGAACGCAGTAATCGCCCTAATCAGACTAGACAGGTAAATCGTCATGAGCTGGTCGTTCGTCTTGACACTCATTGCGCGCGCAAGCTCGCCATTGTCACCGCCATCTGCACCGTTTGTTGCCGCAGTACCACCAATGGGCGTTGGCTTGGGCGTAGAGAGGTTGGGGAGTAAGTTGAAGACGTCTTGGAGGTTGCCGAGGATGGCGTGGTTGACGGGGAGGTCTTCGTCGAGGACTTTTTGGAGGTATTGGCCAATGTCTCGTAACCGTAGGTGAAGGCCTTGGAGGGACTGGAGTTGTGAAGTTATGCGTGTGGAGAGGGTGCCGACAGCGACGTCGCGGATATCGCGGAGGAGATGTTCGACTCCAATCTCCTCAGCCTCTTCGGCTTCGATTATTGAGGGCGTGTGGACAAAGGTCTTGGAGGTGGTTGTGCCATCCTGGATAACCGTCTTAGCACTCACCCGGAGAAGTAACATGGTGGATGTTGCAATGTTGACTTACATCCTTGATCTCCTCCACCGCAAAGTATGCATCCGTCGGTACACCGACCTCCTTTGGCTGTACATCGATGATGACGAGTAGCGGATTTGGCGTGTACCGCTTGAACAGCTCGTTGACCTCTAGATCCGACGCCCGCAGCTTAGGCCCTGTGTGATACCAGCCGATGAGCTTCTCCCGCGCGTTGACCTTCTTGAACATGTCGTTCATCGACTCGACATAGTTGTGATCCAGAAACCATACTGACGGATCTTTTTCATCTTCCTCGAATGGTACTGTGCGTGTGTCAGTCAGCTCGCCAAAGGTGGCTGTCCAGGCGGCAAACTGGACAATGGAGGGGCGGAGGGACTACATACCCGCAAAGCTGTTGGATACTCGCACGTTCTTGCCGTCGTTCTGTCCGAGAAGAACACCGACTACTCTCCTCTTTGTTCCTTTTGCTTGGCGGCCGTAGTGGTCTGCTGCGGAGAGGAGGACGAGAGGCGCGACGGAGACGTTGCGGGTCACGAGCGACAGCGTCTCGGCTGTTGTGGCGGGCATCTTGGTGATGTGGACTCGGTATCGCCGGGAAAGAGGTGTTGAGAGGGTGACGGCGACGTTGGTCGAGTTTGTTGGGGAAGGGCCGTGGTCGTGGTTGTTGATGCGGCTCTGCGGTGTCCAAAAGCTTCGGAACTGCTATGGTGATAGTGGGTCAGAGCTCCGCGCTAGTCATTCAGCAGTGCGTCAGTGAGCCGCATGGATGGACTCTCGTTTGTTCAGCGCGTCTGACTACAGTACATGACACATGTCACTCAGAACTCCGCGTGTTAGGAAAGAAGTCGAATATTTGGTATCTGAAGAAAGGATAATGTACACAAAATGCTCAATGTAAATGACAGAACCCAACTCCCCGATCAATCCAGCGATCTTAGATCATCCCATAGTCGAGATCAAACATTATCGCATCAGTCCAGAAAGTGCGTGATTAGGATAGTATCATAGCGTGGCTGTCGGGAAGTAGTACTGATCCCACAGGAACTCATAGTCCTCAATAACACCGCCAACCATATCGAGCAGAGGCTTGCCCTTCAACTTTCCAGTAATGCTGTGGATCCAAGCCCTATCCGTTGTTAGTCGCCAATCAAAGCAGATAGGCACCAGACTTACTTGGTGATGTTCTCGTAGAAAGCGCCGCGCATTGCCCACCACCCCAGGGACCAGCCCCGCTTGCGCAACTCTTCCTTCTCCAGTCCAGTCAAGCCCCTCAGACCTCCGGCCAGTCGCTCTTGGAAGTCTTTCTTGGCGAGTTGCCTGGCGCCGTACTCCATGCTGACACCGATCAACCACGGCCTCCAGCTCTTTCTGTCGCCGCTGAAGTGTTGCATCGCCAACGCGTAGACAACCGGTCGAAGAATGTACAGTGCTTCGGCCAGCTCGCCCTTCCCGCTGACTCGATGGAGCAGTGCCTTTGGGGGCTTGATGTCGTCTGCAGTCAGTACCTTGGAGAGAAGGTAGCTGGAAATATCCGACGAGTCCGGTAGGCTCGGCATGGACAGGCCAGTTCTAGGCATGGCCCAGTTCTCTGCCTCGACCGAACGCTCACTCGGTGGTGTGTTCATGCCGTCTGCCGATGCCGACGACTCTTCCAGTGAGCTTGGGTCGATCTCTCGTTGTGGGAGTGGCGGCGACAGGAGTGGCCGTGAGTTGGTCAATCGAAGCAGCAGCAACCTGCATACTGCTTTGACAATCTCCAACAACACCACGACGCGCCATCGCACCTTCTCGCCCTTGCGCTTCGCCGCCATCTCCCATAGCAGCTCTGTATACTGGATCATCTGAAGTACCAGCGCGATGCGCTTGTATGTGGGCGAGTTCTGCGTCCAGAACTTGGTATAGCGATGATGCGGGGTGAGGGGCTGCCGTCGCGTTCCGGGCATCTGTGCCATGGCTTTTGAGAGGAGCGAATCATGGTATAGGGAGAGCACTTGGACGCCGCTGTGTACTGTGGCTTTGTTAGTCGTGACGGGCGCGCGACGGCCGGGCGCAGTAACCTACAAGATTCGGATGCGATTTCAGACTCTCGGAAGCGGCCTATGCATAATCAGCAAGATGCATGCGTGTGCACGTCGAGATACTCTACCGGGGATAATGTATGTGAGTGACCGCAGCGCTGACTCTATCTGCGTCACGGCGCTGCTATTCTTGGTGATAAAGTCCGAGTACATGCCCAGCCACTGCGACGGCATGGACAGCACCTCGCCCGTCTTCTGCGTCGCTTGCCTGTACATGTCTTGCAGTCGCACTCAGCAAAACGCGCCGAGATGGAGCGATTGCGCGACGTCGATGTGGTGGATGCCGAGGTATGCACGTGTAGATAGGAGTGATGGGCGAGGGTGAAGTCATGGATCCATTATCGCGTGCGCTACTGAGTACCGAGGCAGGTGCGGCTTAGCTACCCCGGATGTTCCTCTCCACTCCCAACGAGCACGCTGCTCCCCTTTTCCACCTACTCGTAGCACCTGACGCACGCCATGTTTTCCTGACAACGTCTGCCTCCAACTGTAGTATGCTAGTGTTGCGAGACGTGTCTATAGCCTTTGATGGCGTGGAAAAGGGCGCTACCTGGTCCTAAAAGGAAGGGCGTTAAACATGTGACTCCGCGTACGCAGAAAAACGCGTTACACGTCCACCTACATTTTTTTCCCCTCAAATACACAAGCATCCGTCCTTGAAGTGTCACAAGATCAATCCTGCCACTGACTGTCTTTTCGATTCCAACTTGCTCTTTCGACTCTCATTCTCATTATTCTCACTACTTGTTTAAAAAAGCGTGCAGCATGGAGAACAAGACACCAGACCGTCTTCCCGTACCCCAACTTCCCCTCAGAGAAAACGACAGACCACTCTTTGCCTCAATCAACGCTTTCGTCTGCAACTACATGTCAAAGTACGACAACTCCCACGACTACAACCACATCCTGCGCGTCCTTTCCAACGCCCATTACATCCAAACATTTGAACGCGTTAGCAATCCTTCTGTCGAGTACGACACAACAGCCCTCTACCTAGCCGCTCTTCTGCACGATGTAGGCGACCACAAATACGCAAAGCCTGGCGAAGATGTCGAGAACCAGATACGAGACACTCTCCTAGCCCATGGCGCAAACCCCGAGCTAGCCGAAACGGTCCAGACGATTGTAAAGCACGTCTCGTACACGCATGAAGTTCGCAACCCTGATGCTGTTAGGGAGGTGCTCAAGGTACATCCTGAGCTAGGCATCGTACAGGACGCAGATCGTATCGATGCTATCGGCGCAGTCGGTATAGGCCGGTGCTTCTCGTTTGGAGCGGCCAAGATGCCAGATCAGTCTATGGAGAGAGCAGTAAACCATTTCGAGGAGAAACTGTTCAAGTTGGTGGAGATGATGAAGACGGAAAAAGGGAAAGAGATGGCACGGCAGAGGCACGGGGTGCTAGAAGCGTTTGCCAAGCAATGGAAAGAAGAGACGAGGTTAACTTTCAACATGGAGTGAGCAGGGGTACAATATTGAGGTGCCAGGCATCCATATTTGTTTTGTTCAGGACACGGCGAGTATCTGGATAGAGATTTCAATGCGCGTTTCGGATGAACTTCCACAGCATTTGGATGGGTACTACTGCAATTCCCCAAGATGTTCGACATATTCTCGAGAAATCACAACGTCAGGTTTTACTGCGGCATAGGTACAAAAGACCAAAAATCAAAGATCATCAATCGAAGAATGCATGACGTAGCTTTTTTTGATTTCGTTCTCGGTTCTGGTCATGTGAATGTTGAGCCAAGGTTTCGGAATGGACTCCGATGGAAGACATCTGATTGCTGAGTTTGTGGAACATCACTTTACATGTCTGAGTTCAGATGCTGAACATAGGACTTGCAGCAAAGAGATGATGAACGGCCAAGTCTTTGAATCATGACAATATCCACCAGAGAAATGTAGGATAGTGGGACTCCAGGAATTTTGGCAGTACGATATGCTAGTCATATCTAAATGCATTCATCGGCGGCCCTAGAGGCATCGAGTATACTTTGACTGGACGGCCTTCTTGATGCGCACGCCTAGATATACGGGCCGAATAAACTCGTGTTCCATCCACACGTAAGCCACAAGTGGAATGTATCGTAATGTCGAAACATCTTTACTTCGCTGTCGGCTGCCCAATCGGTTCGCTGTGCGGCTAATATTGAGATATAGCGAGGCCATCGTTTGTGGATGCGACTGACAGCCTCGAATCATCGAACATGTCATGTAAAGAGTGTCCGCGGAGTCGATAAACAATGATGATGATGATAGTATCCAAGAATACCAGGGACAGGTAGATCAGGGCCCGCGGATCGGACCCCAGCCAACAGGTATTTTGCAGCGTGCATCTGCAAGCTTACCAACTTCCATCTAAAGCGCGTGTACGTATGTGCTTCTGTTGCCAGACCATCCTACTATTCGTCGCACACTCCATCTACGCCGTAACCTTACCCACTTTAACTAACTGAACTGCAGCCTATCTCCGTCAAGTAACATGTCCGACATACAGCGATAGTGCTAATTACGCGCACCCCGCCCAAACGTTGGAACCTGCAACGCCCGGAGTAGGTGGTCCGAGAAAGCCACATTCATACTACCAAACAATCCGCGGAGACGGCAAGGGGCCGTCTTAAAAGTGGAAACAGATGTGGATTCTGTCCACATAAATTTAGCCACGAGAACTTTAATGCGGCTAATCGTTGTCAACGCCATGCTTAAAAAACTGCAATCGAACGACTGGTACAGCCAGATTTGAGACGGCAACCTGGTATCTAGTACGCTGTTCAAGTCTCTTCGTTGTATGGAACTCCCATCCTATGCATCGGCACCAAATCGCATCCAGTGTTGTGTCCTATCGCGGGTATTGCGGACGCTGCCAAAGGAGGCCATAAAGCGCAAGCAATGCCAGAAACCATGACGAACATCAAGGCGCACCACGAGAAGTGTTCGTGCTGTGTGTCGCTATGACATGGCGCTGGACAGCATGCGCGCAGCAAAAGATGAACCGTGTTGGGCTTGCAAGTGACGGACCAGTTCGCCGCGTCCCAATCAGCATCGAGACCTTCTAGCGCCGATCTTCTCAGCATCGGTTTTTTAGAACCCCATCTTAAAAGATCGATGTTCACCTGAGTACTTCTGGATCCTTAAAAAGAAAAGAAAACAAATATTTACACCGATAAATATCCGTGTCCAAAAATTCTCCTTCATCACAGTCTTCTGTGTAACAACCATCTTTGGAACCCCTGCTTTTTTTTTGTTGTTCTCCTCCAAGGAAAGACAGGCATGGTTCGTCCCCTCAGACCACTCCGTCCGGCTGCCACTCGTCCGTCCAACGAGCCGCTCCCTCCTCAACCTCGTGACCGCGTCTCCTCAGCATGCGACCAATGCCGCATCCGGAAGATAAAATGTAACGGCGAAAGACCTGCATGCGCTGAATGCACCACGCGCACCATATCCTGCCACTACGCCACGCAGTCAGCAGAAACACAAAACCAGGCCCTGAAGCGCAAGTTTAAAGTGCTGCAAGCTGAGAACGACGCATACGCCGAGCTCTTCGAGTTGATCCAGACGAGCTCGGATAATGAGAGTTGGGAAGTGATGAGGAGAATTCGGATGGGGGGTGAGGTTGAGGATGTACTGAAGAGAATTAAAGAGGCCGAGTCACTTACTCAACTGAATCCAAGAGCGGACGACGGGAGTAGAGTACAGTATACATTGCCGAGTTTGGCGAGTGTGATACCGAAAAAGGGCATGTTCATGCCTGACAATCCATACTTCGCTTCGTCGTCAGGGTCTCAGGCAAAGTCTTATCATAGGAAAGGTTCTGAGTCCGGCGATACAGCGGCGCAGTATCCAAGTCCACCCGTGTAGTCGCTGTGTGGCGATGATTTGGACCGAGACAATTCCACGGGCGAGTTGAGTGAGCGTCAGGCGTCCACAACAAGCCCGAACACCGAATCTCTCCGGACACACCCGTTCAACCCCCGAAAGCGGTTATCCCACGTGCCGCATGTTGCGAACATCTAGCCGCTCGACATTACCGGCCAAAAACAGACTGCCTGGTAAAGTTGTTGTAAAAAAACGGGATAGCCACTCGTTCCGTAGCTCTTGTTGTCTTTAGTGTTGGATCGACTAACATTTTCAGCACACTCACAAGAAGCAAAGCCGCTTGGCGAGCGTGTAGTGTTGTACCGGGATCCAACCTCATGTACTGAAGAGTATCCTTGCGTATGATAGGTTATTCCTAGCTGATATAAGCTTGTCCTGAAAAGGCTATGGGAAGATTGGAGAAACGGAAGGATATCTCATTGTTGATAACCGAATCATGACTTCGCAATCGAGGGCTACGAACGCAGAATCTGACAAAGAGATATTAGTCCCTGTTATGCTATAGGGAATATATCTTGACCATGTAGCCTTGTCTTACTGGCCTTCGCTCGTATCGCGCGTCTCCGCTGCCCAATCAATTACTTGACTCTTTCGCCGTTTCCCCCACCCATTGTAGGATCCATGCCAGCATCAAGACAGCGGTCGAAGCAGACTGAAAATTCGCCAGAGGAACGCTATTGAAATAGTGCGTATGATTGGGGATCCTAGTGACATGGAAGACATGGGGACATCTCTGTCCGCTCAGGTCATCTAGGCAACATTCAAATTTGGTTGCGCGGCAATGTCCATGGCTGTAAAACTTGACCTTCCTTCCAGCACGATCATGGAGTCTCCTTTACCTTCTCTCCTCCATCGTCGTTCTTCCAGGTTCCTGCATAATGATGCGTCACTAGTTGCGGCGGCAACAGTTTCTCTTCCTCCGGCTGATACGTGTTCGCAGACGCCGCAAACGACCTCCCCGGCATCACCAAAACATCTCCTACCAATCTTGGCCGTACGAGCTCTTTCATATCATACGCGTCAACGGTTCTATTGAGCATGCTTCCCAAGCTCGTGTACACACTGCGCGTCATACGCCGCGGACCGGTGAAGTCGACCGTGTCGCCCATCATATCCATTGTGATGTTATTGACGAAAACGTCAAATTCTGCAGTCTTCTCCTGCAGTGTCTGGAGGATATCCTCGATGACCTGCATCATGTGTGGCGAGCGCGGTCTGGCCATTATAGTCCAGCTTTCGAATTGCCGCTCATATTTGCCCGGCCAACCCTGGTCAAACTCCCATCCTACCACAAGCGCAGCCTTGTCCTTGTATATCTCTGGCACCCACTCATCGATTCGCACATTTTCTTCGCACGAGACGTCCAGGTCGGACCAGACTCCGCCTTCGTTCCAAAGCAGGACATAACGCAGAAAGTCGGCTTTGTAGATGGGGATGGGTAATGCGAGGTAGGTGTCGACGATATCTGGGCGGGATTCTGCAAAGGTCCTGCGGATGTAATCATCGCCGTCGTCCTCCGTCAAGAAGCGCGCTTCATAGTCGGGATTGCTCTTGACGCAGCTGTCGGTCCACGCTTGCGTCTCTTCAGAAAGACCGTTGGGGCCTAATTTGTACCAGATAAGTTTGGGGATGCTGTTAGGTTGTGGCTGCTGCGCGATCGCGGGCGCTCCCGGCGCACGGATAATGAAGCGAGCCTGAACGAAAAGGAAATAGTAGACCAATACTATTGTGCATATCGCAACGAACAAGTAATAATTGAGCGCCTTGGGTAGCTGTAGTGAGCGCGACAACATATCAGAGGCTTGAACGAGGGATCAAAGAAAAAAGAAGGAGAGTGTGAATCCGGAGAACGAATGTAAGACGTTTGCTTACCTTTCTTCAGTAAAGGGAGATCCTTATAAGACAGATAGCGAAGCGCCGCAATATCTCCGACACGGCGGTACCAGCATCGGTCACTCACTTTGGATGCAGTCGTTCTATTAATTCCCCGTTGGTGGCGCTTAGGTGTTCGCATCACCCTTCGCTAGATGTGGCACGGTGCCATGAACCAGGGTCGACA
Source organism: Alternaria gaisen (assembly GCA_004156025.2). NCBI lineage: Eukaryota > Fungi > Ascomycota > Dothideomycetes > Pleosporales > Pleosporaceae > Alternaria > Alternaria gaisen. Next base: position 304,138 of record PDWZ02000018.1, on the reverse strand, counting down.
AGATAACCCTGAATCACGACTAGTTCCGGGAAACCATTCACCGGCTGTATTTAGTGAGTCGGCTCTCGGACTCCGAACGCGCTTCTCTTCCCATTTCAATCACTGGATTGGCGATGCTTCAATCCAACAGCTCTTACTTGAATGCTTCTTCCTAACAGAGAATGCGGACCGATTGCGGACCTTACAAAAAGCCTCACCATCATCTCGAGAGCAGAGAAGGTCAACACTAGAGGCCAGTGGCAGAAGTACGAGCTCTAGGTGAAGTGTGTTTGATCTTTCCCACCTAGTTAACTTCCGGGTTCATGACCGCAATAGGTATGTCCTGAGGTTTCAGCCAGCAACACGAAAAGTACAAAGGAATTCCGTTTCATAAGCCACATCATGGGAATGCGCTATAACCACTTCTTGATCTGTTACACTCTGGGATTAGCTAGCATGTTCGAGGACTCAAGTACATTTACTCATACCCAAAGTCACTTTCTCATCCAGCTTCTGGCTTATGATTTCATCAAATGTTTCCTTTCCTTGGCCGGTCGTTCATCGGTTATTATTATGTTTGAGTGCATTCACTCTGATACTGAGGCCAACCCGTTTTGCCATGGCTCGTCCGGCCGCACATGCTTTGCTCACTACGGTCTTTGCACGTGCGATTAGTGCCAGTTTGGAATTCGTCAGTCCACAACCTTACAATGCAGACGACAACGTTAGCGACTTTTGAACATACAAGAAAGGTCAAAGTATGATGGTATTATGGTCTGGAGGCGACCCATTGGAGAATGTCTCGATATCACTGGTTCAACAAAACTTTCATAATTTAGTGTATCCAGAAGCGCTGCGGGGTATACATTTCTCAGCTCGATGATAGATGGAACACCAGCTGACTTTTGGTATCAGTGAACTTGGCAGGTGTGACAGGATTTGAATGGCTCGTAGACACGGACAGAAATCTTACAGATTCGAACTTATTCTCACTCGCTATTACTGAAGGAAGCACCCAGAGCTCAGCCAGCCAATACTTTTTCATCGAGGAGGATTCTGGTGAAGGGAGCGATTCTGACTTGTCGTCGTCTTCGGCGATATCTCCTACAACAACGTCGAACGGCGCATCAACTGCAACAAGGACGGCAGCCTCAAACTCAGCATTCGAGTCAACACTAGAATCGACGTGGATCTCAACACTATACGAAACAGTGTCGACATTACACAAGACACAGTCCACGACGAGAATTGCAATATCAACAAGCTCAGATTTGCCGACCATTGAAACAAACAGACCTAACCTCCCCACCGAATGGATCATAAACAACGGCTTTCCGCTGGGAGCAAAGCTCGGTCTCGGCATAGGGATACCCGTAGCTATTGTCCTCGGGCTTTTAGCTGGATGGTTGATCTTCCGTCGTCAAAAGAGAGATATTGCGGCGCACCAGCTACCTACTAGCGTGAATGAACAACTTGAGCCCGAAAGAGGTCATCACAATCGTAACATAGACAGGCATGAAGCGCCAGACCAAGGTCTCCACGAAGCGGCAGCTACTCATGTCCACGAAGCACCCCCAAACCAACTCCTGGAGATAGGACAGTCAGAGGAGCAGGGTTTATTGAAACGGGGAGGCGAGGTAGACGGTGATCCTACGCTTGAGTCGGTACGGTATGAGATGGACGCCGGCTCCCCTATTGAAGCTTACAACCAAACTGTCAACCAAGGCGGATAGTTTGCTAAGACTGATATTTGATGTAATAATCTTGTAAGATCAAGCATTGAAAGCGATCAGTGTAGTCTTCGAGTACACACCACGTTCATAACATAACGCTTTACTTCTTCTCATCAAAAGTGCCCATTCCGTATTAACTCGGTCACCACAATTTTAATAGTAATGTCCACGATTCTCCCGAAGCCCTGTTGCTTTGAGAGTCTCTATATTCCAAAAAGTCTCCAAGTCAATTATGGCCAGACTTGGCATCGAAAGTTTGACTTTCCTTAAAAGATGCCACACGTCCGCTCATGATATCACACCTAGCAGTGAATCACGTGTCAAATTCCACCTCCAAGATAATCACGCATAGGGCACAGACTCCGTTTCCGTTTCTCTCTGCATTACAACGATCTCTAGTTTAGTTGGACCTGAGGAGAGAGTATGCGTCGCGCGCGCATTACTTCTTCGGAGTATACATTGAAGAGCCTCAAATTCCGTATCTCCGAAGTGTACTTCCCGATTCCATACGCTGGGAGGCCCACTTCGACCGACACAGAGGGGGCCGGTTGGTGCTGACTGAGCCCCGCCCACACGTGACGTCCGCGTATTTTTTGCAAAAAACCAAACTCCCCACTCAACACCACCACAATCGCGACACTCATGACGACCTGTGCAACAGCAAAAATGCATCGGCCGGGAATCGAACCCGGGGCTAGCCGAAACTGTCCTGTGAAGGATGGCAACGGCTAATTTTACCACTAAACCACCGATGCGAGAGATACTAGGCTTGATGAAACTGTTGGTCTGGCCAGGGGTATATATACCCTTGACACACCACACAACTACCAATGTTCGTGTGCTGTCGAATACAGCCTACGTCCATGAGGGGAGGAAGCACTACTGATGGACGAGGGGAATCGATACTGTCGTGATCTGGTGACTGGCATGTCGCATGATACTGGCGACGCAGAATATCAGACTAGTGAAGAATAGCGGAGTCAACACCACCCGTTGATCCAGTTCCTCAGTGTTCTAGATTGCCAATGTTATATCTGACGGCAGGATACATATCTCGTTTACCAAGGAGACGGTCAATGAAGCATATGCCAGGGCCTTCGCGGATCATATCCTGCCTTGCGCATCGTACAGGACGCAGATCGTCTCGTTGATCTTGGGGCTGTGGGTATGAGTCGCCTGTTCGTCCACGGAGGTGTGGATCAGGTCCGGAAGAACGGTTCCCTCGCCAGCGGCGTCAAGCTTATCGAGGCGAGGTTCAGCGAGTATTAAGGCTGATGAAGACGAGGACTGCGAGAGATGTTGCAAAGGAGCAGTATAAGTGAATGGAGGAGCGATTTATTGGTAGGTGGACGGTAGAGGCCGATACGGGTACTGGTTAGGTGGCCGGAATGGGCATAAACGATTGCGTCCAGGACAAACTCGTGCGACGTAAATACAAACAGGTACACTGGAAGAGGTTGAACTACTGCTCTTTCAACCGGGCGAGGCATTCCCGGCTTTCTGTAACGTCCAGCGGCTCCTGCGCTTTCGATTTTCCAGATGGCCTGCGCTTGATCAATTGCATAGCCTGTTCGAACAAACCCAATTTCTTTGCTTTCTTTGCCCCATGCTTAAATGTACCTTTCGGTGTCGCACCATGTAACTCAAGTAGCTTTATCACCTCCTTTTTATGTCCAGGCGTAAATGTATCTTCCAAATGCTCAACAGCATCCAAAGCTGGGATATATATCCACCTCCCCTCATCAGCCTCATGCCCCAGCTCCTCCAAACAAAACCTCAACAATGCTACATCACCCTGCGTCGCAGCGATGCCTACCAGATTCCCAGCATGGTTGCAATCCCAATGTTTGGTTTGCGGAAAATGCTCCACGAATGCTTTGAACACTGGGAGGCCAGATATGGCGGCCTTGTCGTGTGGGTACGCGAGTTGTCGTTCGATGGGAGGCCAATCAGGGTTAGAGCGCAGGATGCGAGTGAGTTCCGCATCGTCCTTGTCAAGGATAGCGGATATGATGGCGTCGTCAATAGAAGGCTGCGGAGACTGATTTAAAGGAGTTGTCATGCTGCGTGCTTAGATGAGAGAGGGTGGTCGGGTGTGTGAGCTGGTGGTCCAGCCAATACTCCCAGTATGGTCTCTGTATTTGGATGAGCGCTGTGCTACACCAAACTACTGCAGAACGTTGTTGACCAAGTACTTCACGTAAGAAGCCTTGCGTGATTTCAGCTGCTAAACTAATGCCAGTCGGCGTTCTGGGCTACGTTCTCATAGCGAGATCAATGTCAATGACAGCTGGGCAAGCCACGTCTGTCAGACCCCGCACTCTGTCGAGGACAATCTAACGATATAGCGTACACAATTTTGCAAAGGCACTGCAACACGAATGGGGCCGCGCTGAGAGCGTCCAGGACAATGGCACAAGAACTCCACCGATGCATTACAACGTTGTCAGTAACACATTGGGTTGTCGGGTTCATCGCATTTCCCTTACTCGGATATCGCGTTGTGCCAAAAATAGGCGTGCAGGGGTCATCATCGCTTCCAGCCGATAGGGCGACCATGCTAACTCAACTAGGCCTACCGGACTCCACATCAAATGACAGCAGATTCATGCCTGGAAGGCCTAACCCAGCGCACGACTTGCACAATTACCGGAAATGCGCTCGTATCATTAGCAGCTAATGAGTAGTGCCGTAGAAGCTAGCAATGGAGATGGGCGAAACACGAGAGTGACAGGCACACAGACGTCATTTCCCCGTTCCAACGAAGAAGGTTCAAACTGCCCTTCCGACGCCACCAGAACGCCGTCGAGTTTTCCACTGCAACTTCCCCACTAGGCCTTCCATCAGCGTCCGCATCTACCATGTAACGCTGTTGTGCACCAGGGTCCTCGCACGAGGATTGATCGTCGGCACGTTAGCAGGAAGTGTAGATTTGCTTTTCGTCGCGAGCGCAAGGGTTACCAGTCTTCGCATGGTAAGCTCGTGTTAGGACCAAAGTGGCACATCAGCAGACGATCGACGCAGGGTATCCTGCCTCGAATCCCTGGTGGGTCTTAGGGCAGATGAGTTTTCGTTCGTGTTGAGTGGATCGAGGGAGTATTTGTGTGTAGGACGTGCGGCTGATGCAGGTACGGGAGTGATGGACGCAGCCAGGGAGGCAAATGTCTCGTATTGGTCGAGGTCTTAAGAAGATAATCTTCCCTGTGTACGACCTTTATTTACCTACCTTGGCAAGTCTTTGATCGTTCCTGCCGTTCAGTCAGCAGGCGCTATTACATCCGGTGATTGCCTATCTACGATCACCTCCCCTGGTCAACTTGAGACGGAAGTGATATCTCACTCTATACACTTACCATGAAGTTTCTCATTTCCCTCACAGCAGGTTTGCTGTCCATCGGCTTGGCCTCCGCCTCACCAGCTGCACCGCTCAACAAGAGAGCTGTGTCGACTGACGGAAGCTGCGGAGGAACAAAAGGCTTCACTTGCAAGGGTTCTTCGTTCGGAAACTGCTGTTCGCAGTACGGATGGTGCGGAAGTTCGGTCGACCACTGCGGTGCTAGCTGTAATTCAGCATTTGGCACATGTACTGGCACTACTACATCAAAAGCAACTTCAGTAACAGTCAAGCCCTCTTCGACAAAGGTTGCTCCAGCTCCTTCCTCCGCACCCACCAAGAAGGTATCACCAGATGCAACATGTGGTGGCGCCAATGGCTACACATGTCTGGGTTTCGCTGAGGGCAACTGCTGCAGTGCGAACGGATGGTGTGGTTCGACATCTGCATACGTGAGTATTTGAAACGCACATCCTGACTGGACGTATACTGACTCTGACAGTGTGGAAGCGGTTGCCAGTCCGGCTTTGGAAACTGCGGCAGCAACACCGGCTCAGGATCCAGCACCATCAAAAGCAGTGCTAGCAAGACTTCCTCAACAATCCCATCGTCAACAGCATCTGGATCTGCTCTCCAATGCTTGAACGGAAAGAATGTCCCTTACAAGATGACCTCAGATGCTGAGTACTCTGAGCTTTCAGAGCCTTACAATTTGCGCGTTCCTTTCAAGCCGGCTGTCATTGTCCTCCCAACCACCAACCAGCACGTTCAGGATGCAGTTGTATGCGGTGCCCAAGCCGGTCTCAAGATCCAGGCCAAGTCAGGTGGACACTCTTATGCAAGCTTTAGCTCTGGTGGCAAGGATGGTGCTATGCAGATTAACCTCCAGTCTTTCCAGACTATTGAGCTTGACAAGAGCTCCGGGGTTGCTACAGTTGGGGGAGGAGTTCGTCTCGGCAATCTCGGTGACGGCATCTACACCCAAGGCAATGCTGCTGTAGCCCAGGGTACCTGCCCCGGTGTTGGCATTGGAGGCCACTACACACACGGAGGTTACGGCCATACATCGCGCAATTGGGGATTGGCCATGGACCAGGTCATTGGAGCCGACATCGTTCTCGCCAACGGAACCCTCATCAAAGCCTCGTCAACACAATCCCCCGACATTTTCTGGGCTATCAAGGGCGCAGCAGAATCCTTTGGCGTCGTGACAAAGTTCTACCTCCAGACACGCGCCGCGCCCGCCAGCATCACATACTTCCAGTTCGCCTTTACTGGAATCCAAGACTCTAAGAGCGTCTGGACCAACACCTTCTTGCACATCCAGGACGTCGCGAAGAATGCTTCCGTCATCGACAACCGCGTCTCCTTCGGCATCTACCTCGACAACTACGGCTCCTACAGCCTGTCCGGTGCCTTTTTCGGATCGGTCTCGGAATTCAACACCAAGGTTAGACCTGAGCTGCTCCGCACCCTGCCTACCGCCGAAGCAACCGTCGAGTCCATGGGCTGGTACGACTACATGGTCAAAGTATCTGGCAAAACTAGTATTAAAGAACCCCTCACCGGCTACGACGAGCACGAAGACTTCTTTGCCAAGTCAGTCACAGTCCCTGAATCTAGCGGCTTGACTTCAAACGCCCTCAACGCTCTGTACGATTACCTCAAGACAGCCGGCTCAACAGAATACTACATCATCATCAACCTGTACGGCGGTCCTGGATCAGCGATTAACAGCAAAAACACTGATTTCGCGGCTTACGTCGACCGCGATAGTCTGTGGGTGCTACAGAACTACGGTTATGGAGGCGCGTCGATGAACTTTATCAACGGCATCAACAGTGCTATTATCAATGCGCAGCCACAGACGAGCTTTGGCGCGTACTTGAATTATGTAGACCCGAGTTACGATGCCGCGACTGCGCATAAATTGTACTACGGCGATGCGGTGTATAGCAGGTTGGCCGCGTTGAAGCAAAAGGTTGATCCGGCACAAGTGTTTTGGAACCCGCAGGCTATTGGTGCGTAAGGATTGGTTAGTTGGGCTTGTCAATGGTGTTTATGGGCGTTTTTTGGACAGTAGTTGGAAGAGCTCCTCTTGTACATGTCTGATGATTTACAACTACTCTACAGTAGTAACTATAATGGTACCTCTTGTTTCGACAGATTGTAGAACAGTGGGTTACTAGACATTTTGTGAATCGAGTGTAGTGGCTCCAGAACCGGAAGCAGGTATCAAACGCATGAACTAATATGGCGCTCAGAATCGGTCTCATACAATAGTTCTGTGACTGAGTTTGTGTTGTATCCTATATCTGACATGTGCAGTGTACGTGCGAGTGGATGCGATTGACATGGCATTCAACAAGCACTCCAGATGAGTGTTGTATCCACACATGGCCGCCTGTCACTTTGGCTACTAGGCCGCGAGTTTTGACCACCTCAAGGTCTGCAGCTTGCATGCCCGGTCGAGCTGTGATATCTCTACCATGGCTCGGTGTCTCCCCGCGCATAGCCTGCGAAGGGTATATATCCTCTTCCGCACTGATACACGCGTCGTGACCTGGACCCGTAGCACGATGCTGTGCTCTTCGTGGTTTGTATAACAAATCGCGAACGGAACACATAGTCACCCACCCGCCGTCTTACTCCTCTCCTCACCTTCGACCAGCTCTTCCTCTCCCCGCAATTCTGACCCCTCTTCGCTACCACCCACACTCTCCAGGCCTTCCCCTTCTCCCTCCTCTCCCTCTTTCCCCTCTGCAAGCTTCCTATACTTCCTCCTCGCCTTCTTAGCACTACTAGCCTTCTTCTTACTCTTCTCCCTCGCCTTGACCCTCGTCCGCGCACCCTCGCCCAATTCCATCTCCTCAATCCGATCCTGCAGTATCCTCCTCGCCATCTTCCTGTTGACCTCTCTGGACCGTGTGTCCTGGTATTTGACTACGATGCCAGTGGGTATGTGTTTGAGTTGGACAGCAGAAGAGGTCTTGTTGATCTTTTGGCCGCCGGGGCCTGAGCCTTTGAGGAAGTTTTCGATCAGGTCGGTGTCGAGAAGGGGCGTGCGTGGGGGCAGGGATTTGCCGTTGAGGAGAGTGGTGGTGGTGGAGAGGTAGGCGCATTGGATGGGGATGGTGGTGCTGGGGAGAGGTGTGGCGGTGGTGAGGCGGGCGAGAGCCGTGATGGAGAGGAGGCGCATCGTGGAGTTTGGTTAAACTAGGGCTGCAGACGATTTGGGTGCTGCGCCATTCGCGATGGAATTAGCATTGGGATTGTCCGTTGGTACAAAGTGGGTTGTTGGAAACTTCGAGTATTGTTTCGCTGGTTATCGATTCGCGCGTCATAAGACTTTCGGAACGGAGCAATGCAATCAATCGCAACCCCTGCTCCGAATCCACCGGTCCCTGAACTCCTCATCTCCCCCAGCATCATTCACACCGCGCGCACGCCCAAATCATCATTTCACGACTCTGCAGTTCTGATACCCTCATACAAGCTTTTTTTCTGCGCACACAAAGCATTCCTCTACGGATTCGCAAGTCTATGCTTGATACTACAGTTTTCTTGGCCGCTTTCCTCTTAGCCAGCGCATTCACGTTCCTCCTTGCCGCAATGCTTTACCCATCCGCCTTCCTCCGCTGGTTCCAGCGCAAGAGGTACCAATACGAAGTCACATTCTCACTATACATGTTGACTTCGACCGAGAAGTTCATCTTCAGTACGTTCGCCCCATGAAGTCGTCGCATGCAAAACCGCATCTTGTCTTGTTTTCTCGAATGCGGAGATTCACCGCCCCTATCCTCTCTCTCTAAGTACCACACTGCCTCTACACACACACATGCCTTACCTTCAGTACACGCTTGCAAATTTGAAAAAAAAAAAACTAACAATTTCGACAGACTCGGTACTCTTTCTCCTCCTCTCCCTCCTCATCATCGCCGCGTCGCTGTACCTCCCCGAACACCTGACTATCATCGCGAACCGCATGTCTTACTATCTTTCTGGCAATCGCGACGCGCTTGCAAATTCTACGCCGAAAGATGTCGGGATGCCGAATGCGCCGTTGGGCGCGGGTGCCATGGGGAATGGGAGGGGCATGATGGAGTTGTAAGGATGGAATGGCAACAGGTGGGGTTGGGAGAACGCCCTGACATGTTGTTCTGAAGGGGGGAATGACAGGGCGGAGACATGGGCTTGGGGCATCGATTCTCGAATGTTGAGCATATGTGCATAGTGACGGGGCGCAAAGAGGCGTTATATCTGCTTTTCGTCGGACGAGCAAGGGCATGAATTATAGACGTACGAGAAGTATAGTAATGTTAATAACTACATCACAAGGTTCCTTCTCATTCTTCTTAACCCCCATGTGTCGCAGCCATGTCTCGTCATTCTGACAGGTCTATACGGAGGCATGCGTATTAACAATATGAGTACGTTGTTGAAAGCATCGAGGCGTGTATGCAATGGCCGTCTCACGTGGGCGATGCGGTATGCACTCTGATTGCATGACGCACAACGCACTGCGCGCCTAGGAGCACACATCACAATCATGTCACGCTGTAACTGCATGATTCGCATGGTACATGGGCGGCTAGCATTTGAATAATGAGGTTGGAAGATGCCTGTGAGTCATGTTTCTGGCCTCCAGGCCCAAGGTTCTTTGGAGTGGTGTGAAACTGTGTTGAGACTAAGTAGTAATAAGGCCGTCTGATATGTCTGCAGGTGCAACGATGTCTGTAGTTGATGCTGGATTGGACGTAAGCCAGTACGTACGCGATTGGAGTAAGACAGAAGTGCACCATCAGCATTCCCGTTGCGTCGAGAAGTGATATGTATGAGCGAAATTGGGTCTGATAGAGAAACAGTACACCACGCCGATTGCAACGCGAATATGATATAAAGTGATCAAGGACCAGCGCCGAAAATATGAAGGAATGTCAATGTATGTTCCACCCAGTAATCATGGTATCTTGCGAAGCTGAAGGTAAATACCCGCCAGACAAAAGGATTGTCCCTCTCAGATCGTGCTCTTTCAATCAGACGCGGACGTATACACGGTTGTCGCAGTATAGATATCGGCTGTGAATTGGTATGGTACCAGGGCGGTGATGCCGTTCAGTTGCCAAACAAAACCCGTACCACATTCATGAGCGCCGCAGTAGTATAATCGCTGACCGTAACGACAGCGGGGAAGCTTTCCAACGCATTAACATATCCTTGGGTAGTAGCGTCATCATCAACGAGAAGCAAGATAGTCGGAATACTGGCTATAGTGTTGTTGTGTACTATCTTCTTCGACGTGTCTCGCGCGAATTTTAGTTGCCGTTCAAAGGCCTGTCCATGGTGGTTGATCACGTTGGTAGTGGCGCAAATGACAATTACTACTGCTCCGCTGGCTGGCAGAAAGTCGACATGCATTTCTGTCATGCCGTAGTCGAAGCGGTATGGAACGTGTCGTACTTGTCGTGGCAGGGCTCGGCCTAGAGGTTCGAAAGGATCTACGTCCTTCGCCAGTGTTGTCGATGGGGGATGAGGTACAAATGGGGTGAAGAGCGTGATGATTTCTGCTTCGTTCAGGTGCCGCAGCCGCTCAATAGTTTCTGTGGGACAGCGTAGGATCTTGGCGGCGTTGGTAGATGAGATTTGTGTTGTCTTCGATGCGCAAGAGGTGGATAAGGCCATTTGGGAGCGGTGAGTTCTGGTTTTCGCCAATGAAGGTTCGACTGTCCCCAGGCTGGTTGAAGACAAGAAGACGATACGGAGAGTTGTAGGTAACCCGGGCGAGACAGAAGACGGTGAGTTATCTAAGCATGCTCTACGACAGCCTAGCCCTGAAATTCTGTCTACTCAGCCTTTAGCTCTCATGGTGAATCAAATATTGTCCTGAGTGGGAAAAAGCACCGCAATGACGCTATACCCGTTGACGTACCAGTCCGAGGCGAGCAGCCAACATGTGTTGGGTGCTATACTCGATAGCGAAGTAGAACGCTCAGGATTCAAAACCCAGGGGTACAACAAAGCAGCTATCCAAGGTTGCATGTAGCCATCTCAGAAGCCCTCTGATGAAGTAGCAATGTTGTGTGGTCATCGATCGCCGAGTGGACTGCAACCTTGCTGATTGTGCCTGACGATACGAACACCCTGTCTAACTAAAGACAAGCTTCTGATGGTATATATCAGCACTATTGGCAGCAATAATGGGGTGGCACCAGAAAGAAGATGAAGAATGTAGTACAAGACCTCGGCCATGCTGTCTCCGCGTGTAGATAGAGCAGTGCATCCCCAACCATGATAGGTACGGATCCTGCCGATTGGATTACATTATCGAGTTCGTGGCCTTGAACGGAACGACAGAAGCGTTGCCGAGGCGTGTTGGTGTATATCAGTGAGGAGCACAACAGGCGTATGATTGCATGGCGACGGTTGCGTCGGGTAGTAGCGGAATCGTGTGTACCGAGAATAGAAGACGCCACATATGAACGTCAGCCGAGGATCCAGCAACAGTATTGTTGTGAGTTTAATGACCTGGAGGGAACGAAGGGCGATTCTAGAGGCCAATTGGCCGGCGTGATAAAGAATGACAAAGATCCAAGGGAAGCCGTTCCACTCAACATGGAGCGAGCGCCAACAACCGGGTCGACAACATAGTTCAACACCCATTGCACGTAGACCACAGGTCAAGGGGAGTGTAGCATGCCGGGGCAGTACGATTCGCGTCAAGGTTGCAGAAGGCGTGCTTGGGCTGATCGTTGACCTGCAAGGCGACCATCCTTTTTTGACCAGTAGGAGCCGCGCGAGCCGCTTCCATTACACCCAATGCTTCTCGTGTAACACAAAAGGTCGGTTCTGATGTGGCAGCGGGCGACAACTGCGATGCATGCTCCAGTGATGGCTCAGACATGCGGGTGATATCTGCACGATTAATTGAATCAAGCACAAGTAGCGTGGACGAGCTGCGGATAGCTAGACCGGCTTCCGCGCTGTTGTGCGCCTAGACTAGAGTACTAGCATTGAACACCAGACCTGCAATACACCAGATGGAGGTTTGAGTCAATGCTGATGGAGGAAATGTGGGTGAAAGACGCGTGAGTTGCGCGGCGGTAGTTAGTGGGGCTTGCTCGCTTGATCGGAAGTGGGAAGGCGCGATCAGGGTGTCAACAACCATCGCGACAACGCGCCCACGTAATCACCAACGGCGCATACAACAGGCTGACCACTGTCTTAGCATATGCATGTTGCACTGACAATGTAATGCTATCCGTCACCCGTAACTTCACATCGACATCGCTCCAGGCCCGCTACTGATGGACTCTGCAGAAGAGCAGCCGACGCTGCATGAGACGCTAAACCTACTGCATCAAGGTAAGTGTCGGTATGCGGCTATGGATTCCATTCAGGAACAGTGCTTACACAGGCCCGCAGCATCTAGAACGACAGCAAAACAACGTACAATCAAGGTATCTAGTATAGTCGATGTCATCTGCCGTTACGCCTCAGAGAATGGTCTTGACCAGGATGCTCTCCGAGACATTGTTCAGCTCGCGTCGGTGAAGACATCACTAGATCAAACAACCATTACGACCTTGATCAAGAACCTGTATCCATCTCAAAAGGTTCCAAGCGATGTTGTCATCACCATCATTGGTGCTCTCGGGCAGGGCAAGGGCAAACCATCGCCAGGTACACAAGACAGCCTTGTAAAGTGGCTCATTATTATTCACGAGATTATCGAAAGCCCGACAGTGCTGTCTCGCTTGTACGGCGTGCTGTTTGGCATGCTTGATATGATCAGCATAAGGTGTGTCGCTCCAAGCAGATACTACACCGATTCGTGCTAATTTAGAAGGACTTCCGTGTGCCATCTACTCTCCCTCATCACTCGTAGAAAGCACGTAAAGCCATTCCGGATACAGCAACTGTACGCATGACACCACTAGCAGGAAGAGAATTTCGACACCGACGACTAACGCTACTACAGGCTCGAGCTATCTCGCGGCCTCGGCAATGAACCAGCGCTCCAAGGTCTTCTCCGTGTTTACAAGGATTACTATCCAGATATCATTCTCGGCAGCACATCTACAAGCCGAAAGTCGTTCGCTCCAGTGAGTACCCGTCCCTCCTGTCACCATAGATGTTACCTTGGATCCTCCACACCATTTCCCCGCAATGCACCGTCACACTGCTGAACGCGGGCTAACTTGATAGCGACCGGATTCCGAATGGCAAGCCAGAATTCTCGCAATCCAAGAGGCCAGTGTGGCGGAAGATGACTCCAACACGGATGGGCAGCACGGGTTCAAGGTGCTGCGAAGGAGAGTCAAAGGTAGCAAAGAATCGGTGATTCCAGACGTGCATACCTATCATGCGACAGAGGTACGTGAAAATGTGCTTTTTTCACCATGAAAGCATTGACGTTGTATGACAGAACTCGGTAACACTCGAAGGTATTGATGGTGTGAACGACTTTGTCGAAAAGCTCGACAGGATAGAGCCACCGGGTCAGCTGGTAGCAGTTCTCACGGACCCACTACTACAGAAATACATCGCCCTCAAGCCATCGCCGATCAACACCGCTCGACTGAGAACGTGGCTCGCAGCATGTCTAGAAGAACAATTCGAGGAATACCGACAAGGTACTGTGAACGCTCAACATCTACCTGAGATCCTCGATGGGCTACTGAGGTACGCTCGATTCACGAAGAAACTACATCGTCCAGCACGAGCCTTTCTCCTCAAATATCTGCCGGTATGGAACGGACAGCAAGACCGTGCTACTGTGTTGGGGCTTGTCTCCTACCTCCAAGTTTATGACTTCAATGCGGACTATAGATCCTATTTCAAGCATATTGAATCTGCCCTAGCAACCCAGGGAATCTCAGCATACGCGACGCTAGTCGACTTCTACACAGCCCTACTGGTAAATCAGATCAACATGACTTCCACAGGCTCCGAAGACATACGAGAAGCGGGCCAGGAAGTATTGGAAGACATGATGGAGCATGTGAGGGACTTGTTCACCTCGGCCCTTCTGTCCGTCCCACCAGGTTCTGGCATCGACCTTACATCATCCATCCTCTCCTTCTACGAACACCTCAGCGCCTCCACGAACCCACGCGTCATCCCGATCCATTTACCGCCTATGCATCTCGTCTACCTGCTCGCCCAAGACACGTCCGCGACGACTCTTTCCCGCATATGCGGCATCATCGGGACGTACAAGTCAGCCTTTGACGCGCATCCCAAGCCAGTCAAGGTATATTACCCACCGGAAGTTACCGATACGTTCAACCAGTGTCTACGCGACTTGTACAACCTCGTATGGGTAACTCGCGGCCTTGTTGCGCAAAAGGACAAGTCAAAGGGCTTGTACTGCCATGACGGACTTCGCTCCACACTCGACAACTACCTCAAAACTGTGGACCGAAACTATGCTATTGCAGGTGCATTTACCTTGTCATTCAATCCGTGCTTGACGTCGCTATCTGCTGCGGCGTGGCGTGCGATGGAGAGGCGGGAAATTGACAAGGTGGGCGAGGGAATGATCAACAAGTATCACACTGGACCTGTTGGTGAGAAGAGCCTGGCATTGCTTAAGAAGCAGGGCGGTGTGGGCGTGGACTGGGAGGGTGCAAATGGGTACAAGGTCTTTGTGTTGCAGTGGTTGAATGAGAGAGGGTTGGGTGGGATCAAGAATTTGATGTTTGCTACTGTTACTAACTTGAAGAACACGGGTATTGAGTAGTAGTCGAAAATCTATCGCACAGTTGCAGAATGCAGTCTTGTTACGTATGCTCTTGAATCTGCGTAATGAACGGTATGGTCACGGAGAGGGAAAGATCCAAAGTCACTTTTCGCTACAATTTTGTGGAAGGTGACTTGCAGGAGAGCTGTAATGCTTGGATGGAGACAGAGGGTGGTGTTAGTGTCGAGGGCGGACTGAGGCTCAGCTGTGTTTCGGGCCGTAAGGAAGAGGATCGCGCCGATGGCTGCTAGAGCATGAGTGGTTTCCATACTTATGCTGTTCTCAGCAGTGTGCTCTACTAACATAACATGTTCCTTAACGTTATGCAAAGCATCGTCCGTTAAAGATCTGCAACCAGCATAGATGACATTTTCTCCCATTCTAGCCTAGTGCATCTCGAATTCAGGGCCTCCCTAGCTACACTTAGAGGTGGCTCGACAACAAGCCGCCGAGGAGCGTCACGGAGCGAAGAATGCGCGCAGAGCTGGCTGCGCAACGGGTGCTCAAGAAGCAGCAACGCGACGCTGCCACTGCACCAAAAAGTTACGATACACACGATAAAAGCAAGCGGGAGGCCTTCCATCCACATGGCTAGTTGAAATCCGAGGAGGCGTCGTTTTGTTGTTGTTACAACAAATGGTGTCGACGCTGGTCTTCTGGCTGCGTCTCCCCTACCTAGAGTTACTAAAAGCGGCCGTACAAGCAAGACACCAGCGAGGTTAAGATAGTGTAAAAACTGCGCAAGCTTCTAAATAGTAATACATTAGAGATTCTCGCGATAATAGCCTTAGCGTAGCGCTATTCAGCATCATCTTTTCAGTTGTCCCACATCCGTGGGATGGCTCACATGGCGTACGGGCACTGTAGCACCAAATTAATTCCAGGGCGATCGAGACCCCGGATCGCGCTTCATATTGGATAGGGCGGTCATAAGAGTTGCACGGAGTATGATTTTGGCTCGAGACTCAGTCGTGTGCGCTCTATCTAGATTGGCGTAGTCAGCTCTGGCATAATATGGTCGACCGTGTACGAGGGAAGGCTACATTTGAGCGTATGGCGATCTGTGATGAATGCAGTGTCGAGCAGTTCAAGACACCGATTTCGGCGAGTGTTGATCAAGATACGAAGACTCACTTGCCGGGAAAATAACACAGGAGAGATGCAGGGCGTGATCACGAAGACGCAGTGTTTTGAAAACCAGTAAGAATTAATGGGCATAAGTCCAGACTCGTGTAGTTGAGTGAAGACCAACGGTAAACTTGTGAAGTATCAACTGGGTGTGAAGGCGAGGTTGAAATAGCCACTTCAAGAATCTGGGGATCCGTTCCAGCTTGGAGAAAGACGGGTGGGGCCAAAGACCCACTTTGCGCAGTTAGCCGTTAGCTTCGGTGTATTACCTGTTCGATTATTCATCGTCCAGGGATCTTATAGATCAATGCACAGACATGAATAGACTAGACACGCAAATCAGACGATCTGTACAGAACAACTACTGTTGAATAAACCTCAATCTATGTGCCAAAATGATTCATTCGTACCATATGAGGCGCCGTAAGAGACGATCTCGGACACTTAGCATTGCGGGACGCACCGTACGACTAATTGGGTTCTAGGATAGCTTTCAACGCTCCGGACGAATTCCTAGAGGTACGTATGTGTGACAATCATATGATTATACTACTTGAAAGTACATGTGAACACTAGAGCAGCTGTTGTGGGGTCTATTTTGCACTCAAACCTACAAGGAAACGCACAATGACAGACATGAATGTTTTGTTTTGATGTAATGGATTGAAGACAAGATTTCTTTTGAGGCATCGACTACCATATCTCGCTGAGATACTGCCATTCTGTTCTGTGTACTCGTCATTCACAACATGTGGTACTGAGCCTTGGCTACGTCTGTGTTTCTGATATACCCTGTCAAGACTTGCCTGGGGAATCCATAATCTCCCGGGTACGTTCGAAAACAGCAAAACGTTTTACACTTGGCAATCTACGCTACAGGGTCAACTGCATGGTGACGCAAGAGATTTTGTCTTGTATCACCGAGCTGACTATCCGCGGGTTCTTGACTATAAGAAGCGCCAGACTTTTGCTATCTAGGAAGTGCTCTCATCAACATTTTGATCAATATCTCTGTTCCCAAAGATGACGAACCCCAAACCCTCCTTGAATCCTCTATCGGAATCGCCATCCTTGGATATACCCACGATGTCGATGCCAATCATTACTACAGTATCACTTGGTGTTGCAGCTCTGATTTCGCTCGTCATTGTCGCCTCCAGCAAATCGAAAATTCCTCTCGCGAATCCCCCAGACCGCTTCAAGACAGCGTTTTCTCGTCAAGTTGAATTCATAACACACGGGCTCGACGTCGTGGAAAACGCCAGAAAGCGATACGGCAAGCAGCCTTACAGACTAATCACCAATGTTGGAGAGATGCTTGTCCTCCCGCCTTCATACGCTCAAATGATCCGTAATGAAAGAGTTTTACACTTTGGCACAACTTTTGCACAAGTAAGCCACACAGACCTGTTTTGCGCACAATGTCATGCTTACTCAGGCGGTAGGATTTCCACGGCTATCTGACTGGCTTTGAGCCTTTTGCTACTCTTGGCGATAAGAGGGATCTTGTACAGAAAGTGATCAAGAAACAACTCACTAAACAATTGAGTTCGTGGAGACTGTACCAAGTAAAGCGCAGCACTAACTGTACCGCAGATTTCACATCGAAGCCACTCTCTGATGAAACCTCTTTCACCCTCGATGTCGTCTTTGGCGATTCTTCAGGTATGAGTGAAAATACCCACGCTATACAAAATCTAACAGTTCGCTAGAGTGGAAAGAGACTAACATCACAAACGACATACTTAACGTTGTGTCCCGCCTGTCATCAAAGATATTCCTTGGAGACAAACTTTGCCGCAATGAAAACTGGATCAGGTTATCAAAAGAATACGTCGTCACTGCTGTCGAATCCACGAAAAGTTTTCTTGCATGGCCTAGGTACTTGCACTTCATGATCCCATGGGTTTCAAAAGATGCCAAACTAGTCATTCGCCAGCTCGATAGCATCCGCGCTATTCTTAGCCCGATTTTGGAGGAGAGGGAGCTGATGAAGGCTGAAGCCAGAAAGATGGGTACGCCAGTCCCGATCTTCGAAGACACATTAGAGTGGCTTCAGGAAGAGAGCCAGGGAGCTGCGTATGACCCTGCTGCATACCAAATGCTCCTTACAGTCGCCGCCATCCACACGACCTCTGACTTGCTTAGTCAGGTTATTATGCGTCTTGGAAACGAGCCGCATCTTATCGACGACTTGAGGGCGGAGATTGTATCAGTTCTCGGCGCTGAGGGGTTTTCCAAAGCCTCAATTGCTAATTTGAAGCTCATGGATAGTGCGCTCAAGGAAACACAGCGAATGAAGCCGTTACAGATGCGTAGGTGATGTTCAACCTCCAATCTTGTTGGAGCATTAGCATCCGGTTTACTAACTGTTGCAAACTAGTCGCCATGAAAAGGATTGCAGAGAAGAAAGTTGTTCTCTCGGACGGTCTTATTATTAATAAGGGCGATCGTCTTGCTGTGGATGCGCACGCAATGCTTGATCCAGAGGTTTACCCATATCCAGACAAGTTCGACATTTATCGATACCTTCGCATGCGCGAAGATAATAGTAACTCTACAAAAGCGCTTTTTGTCACTACTAGCCCCGAAAACCTCACCTTTGGCCACGGAATTCACGCATGTCCTGGACGTTTCTTTGCTGCTCTCGAGGTAAAGATTGCGCTTTGCCACATTCTAACAAAGTACGACTGGGAGCTTCTACCGGGATCGAACCTGGAGCCGTTTGTCCAGACTGGGGACCAGACGTGCCTTGATCCTAGGAATATGGTGCGCTTTAGACGTCGCAAAGAGGAGATTGACTTTGATTCTCTATCCTACAAATAAGCGTTATGTACTTGCAACGATTAGGTATCGCTTTTTAGGGTCTAGGTACCGTTGGAAACATCTAGTGTTCCGAAGACCTATCTTTATAGAAATGCTATACTAGGTTGTTCAATCGCATTATACTGTCCTGCATTGGCATCACCACTCCTTCACTGTGATGAAGACTGTTAAGATAGTCTATCTTTAATGACTGCGCTATCCTGATGACTTACTTGTCGATTAAAAAGAAAACCTGGACCATCCCCAAGACATGATGGTTTTTAAACACTCCCCGCAGAGACCAAGGCACACATAATGGAGCAGTCGCGACGGGAGCGCGGGAGTACGGGAAGGCGCGACGCTCAGTCCACAGAACCACGTGAGATGGACCAGGTAACGTGATCCGGTAGCTCCCGGTGTCCAGACCTACAATGACATTATCGACATTCTGATCTCACGAGTACGTATTCCAGTCTTGGTATCTGCCAGCAGGCACGTATATTGCGTCATTTTAGCAGCCGGCTCTCCAATGCCCTCGCTTACATCGTATACGTTGAGATTGTTGGCCAATTCGACACGACGTCTTACCACGCACTGCGTATGTGCCTGCAGCCTGCTTCTGCTGACAGGTCGCCTCGCCGTCTATTTTCGGCGGTATTCAAATGCAATACCCATGCAGGGCGAACCTGGCGCCTGCATGACATCATCTCACAACGTGTGGTAATCAAAGGACGCCAACAAACTGCTTTTGCGAGAACCATGTCCACCATGAAACAAGATCCTGCAGCACCCCCATTGTTGACAACTCAAACAGGAATGGCATGTCTAGCGGGGTCAGTGATGCAGGGACTGGTGCCCTGCTGTGTAGTGTGGAACTTGCGAAGATGGGGCAGCAAGTCATCTGGTCGCATTGTCCTATCGGTTCACAGTCGGCTGACCAGATTTGGGAGGGCAGCGCTGGGATGCGCAGATCTACCCGCACGGCGCAGAAGCGCACATGGCCAGACCTTCTAGACTGATGAGACGTATGTGATGGTGTTCGATCATGGCGTGGTTTCGCATCGCCATCGATACGCTTTCATTCGCACGGGCAAAGTATATCGAGTCAGTTGTCGATTAGCATTGTATTTGCTTTGGCCGCGGAACCTACTCGGCATCGGTCTGGGCCGTGCAGTTGTCCGGCGGAACTATACAGATGAGTGAGGGGTATGGCGGAAGCGATGTTCCTTGAATGTCGATATGGAGCGAGGGCTGTCAAGGCAAAAGACGGTATCAGGCGGGCTGAGGTCAGATGGCAATTTGGGCGGTAACAGCGCTGGGCGGGGAGAATACAAAGAGAGGTTGAGGGGTATGCTTGAACCCCCTCCCCCACAGACACGATAACGACGATAAGACACCCTGGAATGTTCTAAAGGATGACCTTGGACGGACCGGGAGATGGTGTGTGGACTGATTGCCCCGTGAGCTGCTGTGTGCGGAGTTGTGTGGGAGGTGTTCAGATGATTGAGGCGTCATGGTGTAGATGACCTACTGGCTATTATGTCCTGCTGAGCTCGGGGACTTTCACATGCAAAAAGGAGCGACATGAGCAATCGATAACACATGGGCGGGAACGTACCGCAGTTGGTGCTAACGATGCAGACATCGCCTGTCTACCCGCTGCGAGACATTGGCGTGCCCTGAGTGAACCTTCTAGTCGGCGCTGGTGCAATTGTGCAGCGCCTGCGCCAGTGGCGTTGGCACTACAGCCGCTTGAGAGAGAGGCCATGTCACAAGACCATGAACGGGCACCGCTATTCCACAGAACTCGGTGAGCAAGTCTTCGGTAACCGCCGCTGACGGAGAAGGGGGGGTCAGATCCATGCAGAAACAGACCCAATCAGTGCGCCACTCGCCTTGAAAGGCAGTTGCAGTGAATTGGGTTTCTCTGGCAGGTCAAGCGCAGGGTCAGCTAGGATGTGGAGCATGCGGAATAGTCATGTTTGCATTATTGACGGCGGTCAGACTGCGCATAGCGTATGAGGCGAAGATCGAAGATGACGGAAGCGGTGACTGTCCACCGGAAGCGATGTGTAGAGTGGTATGGGATTGGGCGCTGCTGTGACACGCTGGCTGGGAATTGGGCGCCCAATGGTACGGCAACGGTGGGCAATGGCATGCAATTCGGTACCATATACATGCAATGGCAAGAGGCCAGTCACAAAGCTCGTCAATGGCAGCAGGAAACGTGTATAGTCTACTCATGACGAGACAATGCAAATGTCGGGAATGCATTGGTTCGGCCCCGACTCGTGCGGGCTAGCCGGGTTTGCATAGACGGAGCGACAAGTAATTGCTCAGCAACTGTGCAGCTACAGTGACTCAACTCTGACTGCGACGAGCCCATTGCTCGCTCCATGTCCGCACAAGCTCCGCCTCAGGCGTCGCCCTGCAATTGGCCGCTCTAATTGGAGCCCCCTTCGTCTTCCTTCTGTTCACTTCTTGGCCGCCCGCATTCGTCAGCTGCCGGCCGCGCGCAACGGGCGCTCCTCATATGGATGATGCCTGGCCTGGGGGAGGAGGAGAGCCTGGCACGCGCCAACCGCACACCCTCTTTGTCTGGTTCGCTAGCACATGGGCCGCAGTGTCTCAAAGGCAGAGTCACACTGGCCCTGTTCGCAATCCTGTAGCCTGCTGAAACCCCGACGACCTTGGGTGGTGCTTCTTATAACTCCGCCGCCCACCCCGTCTGTTTCGGGACGACTAACCTACCATCCAATTCAACTCGTCCTATCTCCGCACTGTCAGTTCGCAGCTAGGGTTACTAATTCATCACTGAAAAAGCTGGTCTAAGCAGTCGGTCGGACCATTCTGCCGGATTCCACGGTCACGTTTGCGCCCGCTCGCACCTGACGATATAACTGTGGCGAAGCCGTTTACTCAACCAAGGCTGCCTGCCACAGCTTCCACTCATACCTCGTCCCAATTGTAGCATCCCCCCAACCATTGTTCACATTACCAACGCAGCATTTTCTTGTGGCTGCCTGGACGCATCCAAGTAGTCAAATACCGCTACCGCCCCGGACGTTGCGCTCTTACCAAGGACAAACTTCCCACACGCGCACACACACCTACGCAATGGCAAACTCGCCCTACAAGACACCCCCGAGCAATCGACTCACCGTTTCCTCGCTTCTCTCGCCCCCTGAGATGAAGCGATCAGAGTCGTTTGGCACATCAATTCCGCCTGCATTTATTCAATCGCCCTTCTCCTCGTTCAATTCAGGAGCTTCCAAGTCCACCAACAGCCCTGACATGACCCTCCAGGCAGCAGCCGCGCACCGCATCGCCTACG
The DNA here is from genome assembly GCA_004156025.2 of Alternaria gaisen. Classification (NCBI taxonomy): domain Eukaryota; kingdom Fungi; phylum Ascomycota; class Dothideomycetes; order Pleosporales; family Pleosporaceae; genus Alternaria; species Alternaria gaisen. The sequence continues at coordinate 282,083 of PDWZ02000018.1, read as the reverse complement.
CCTCTCCGCCAATCTCGCCATACGACACACAGGCACAGAAGGAGAACATGGAGAGCGCCGACGAACAATGCACACGGGACCCCCAGCTGTTCGCTCCGGCCGATGCAGCGGCTCCCATTGCTGACATGCCGCTGTTCCCCGAGGAGTCATCCGAGTCAGCCTCGCAAGAGGCCATCACCGCGCACATGAACTCCAAGGATTACGCACAGCTAGAGAGCAAGCCGAGTCGCGCAGACTACGAATTGACCGCCACATTCGTCTCCAATGTCTTCGCCTTGGCTAAGAAGGATCCGAAAGCGTGGTGGGCTCAGGAGCGACGCTTCGACAGCTACTACGGCAAGCCAACCGGCGTGCAAAAACGCTCGCCCTTGAAGAAACTCGCACCTGCCCCATCGTCGCGGTCCCGCCAGCCCAAGGTCGCTGTTCCCCGGTTGCCTCCTCGCACTCCTCGCGCCGCACCCAAGGCCAAGCGCACGCCTCTCACACAAATCCACGACTCTTTCGACACGACCATGACCATGACTACCACCTCACCAAAGTCAGCCTCTCCTAAGCCTTCCCGACCAGCCACCAATCGCGACGACTCCGACTACAACGCGATTCCAGATTACTCGCCACCACTTGATACGCTGCCCAAGGGCAACACCAAGATCCTCAAGGCTGAGTGGAAAGGGCAAGCGCTGTCGCTGGCCGACGATCCCGATCGTGATCTTCTGCACGAGGCTGAGTTGAACCTCGCTGGCACGCTCCGCCTCAACTGCGCCACGTATCTTACGAGCAAGCGACGCATCTTCCAGGCACGTATCGAGGCACTCAAGATTGGCAAGGAGTTCCGCAAGACGGATGCGCAGCAGGCGTGCAAGATCGACGTCAACAAAGCTAGTAAGTTGTGGCAGTCGTATGATCGTGTGGGCTGGTTTAATCCGGAGTACTTTCGCAAGTATCTCTGAACGATTCGCATCGCAAACATGGGATAAAGCATACGGCACCCCTTTTCTTTATTCTTCTTTTTTTTTAACGTTTTCCTTTGGTTACGATGCATCAATTTGTTCATCGCATCTCGCGGCTCAATGTTCGAGTCCGCTTTTCTTGGATAAGACTGATATGAACAACACGGAGGGGACTCAGGGTTGTCTTCCTCTGGCATGATTTACGATGGGCGTTATGGATATCACTGTTGGCATGGATAGGTGTTTGGGACTGGGCACTGCTCTCCCATGGCGTTTTTGGGCTTCTCTACTATTACTTTGGTTTTATTCCACGGCATGCGATACCCCTCAGCTCACACCCGTTGTCGCCGCAAATGCAGGCTTTGTTATGAATTGGTAGCGATAGATCAGAATACAATCATGTTAGCATCATGACGATGAACATGCGCCGTGCATTGAAAGTGACTACTGCAATCTCTGCGTGGAAAAGCCAATTGGGCAGAGTAGTGCGCATTTGCTCTAGGTGTGTAATGACGACGAGTCCGTGATATGTCCGTGAGAGCGGTTCAAGTTCAGGGTCCCCGGAAGCGGGGACGTGTAAGCTCCGCAGGCGTGCAGGCGTGGCGCGGCCGCTCGCTCTGTCACTAATTTGGGACAACGGCTTGGCCGACCTCAAACCCGCGCGTTCTCACCAACTCTCTCCGGTGACGACCGTACAATCACTCCCTCCACCAGTCGACCGCCGAGTCGCGCGGATACACCACCATGTCGCGAACAGACCAGGTCGAGCATACCGACTCGATAAGCAGTCAGGACCCTAACCGCGAAGAGCCGAAGAAGACGAAGAGCAGGAGGCCGCCGAGTAAGAACAGTCCTGGGCGCGCACACATGTGCGCATAGTATGCCGGAGGAGGATGTGCTGACGAGGGTAATAGATACCGCGTTCAGGCAGCAGCGTTTGAAAGCATGGCAGTAGGTGCAAGGCACGGAGACGCATTACCGTCACGACTGACCGCGCAACAGGCCCATCTTAACGCCCAAGACCGTCCTTCCTCTCTTCTTCATCGTCGGAGTAATCTTTGCGCCCATCGGTGGGCTGCTGTTGTATGCTAGTGCGCAGGTATGAAGAGCCAAACGGTATGCGTGAGCACAAGGGCGTCGATGCTGACAACCTTTCCCCCCTCCAGGTCCAGGAGATCTCAATCGACTACACAAACTGCAACACCACCGCGCCCCGCCAAGACTCGACCAACTTCGACCCCACGGCCGAGAACCAGCTCGAATCCATTCCGTCCAGCCGAGTCTCCTCGACGTTCAAATCGAATGCCGACCCAGCGGCCATGTGGGGATGGGGACGCGAGAACTACACGTTTGAGTCTGGCGTCTCGCTCGAAACAAACGTGTGCATCCTGAGCTTCACTATCCCGGAAGCCATCAAGCCGCCCATTCTCTTCTACTACCGCCTCACAAACTTTTACCAGAACCATCGCCGATATGTCAAGTCGGTTGATATCGACCAGCTTAAAGGCGACGTCCGTAGTGCGAGCGATCTCAGCTCAGGCGACTGCTCCCCGCTCGATAACGACCCGGAAACCGGCTTGCCATACTACCCTTGCGGCCTCATTGCAAACTCCATGTTCAACGACACGTTTTCCAACCTGACGCTCGCCAATCCCGCGGGTGGATCTGATTCTGCTAATGGTCAGAACTACACCATGACTGTTGAAGGGACAAGTTGGTCGCACGAAGGGGATTTGTATGGCAAGACGAAATATAAGCCCGAGGATGTGGTGCCGCCGCCGAATTGGCAGCAGCAGTATCCGAATGGGAGGTATAATGGGTCCTTGCCGGATTTGCATACGTGGGAGCAGTTTCAGGTTTGGATGCGGACGGCGGGGTTGCCGACGTTTAGTAAGTTGTATCAGAGGAATGATCATGATGAGTTGAGTGCGGGGACGTATCGGTTGAAGATTTATGATCGTAAGTTTTTGCATCTTACTTAGTCCCCTTTTTCGAGGACAAGTCACTAATGTTCATGGGTGTATAGGCTTCCCCGTCGACAAGTACAGCGGTACCAAATCTATCCTCATCTCTACGCGCACCGTCATGGGCGGCAAGAACCCGTTCCTTGGTATCGCGTACCTTGTTGTCGGCGGTATTTGCATCTTATTGGGCGCGGTGTTCCTGGCTACGCATCTCATCAAGCCGAGGAAACTTGGTGACCACACGTACCTTACCTGGAACAACGATCAGCCTAGCACTGCTACTACGACCGGTAGGCAGGGTGGTGCTTGAAGAGAAGTGAAGTTGGGGATTTGGAATCATTGAGATGCCGTATGTATACCATAGGTGGTTTTCTTTTTTCTTTCCTCGAGAGACTTGGGAGTTTGGGTGTTTAGTGAGCGCGAGGACTAGAGTATAGTCTGTTTTTTCTATGGATATCATGCAACTTCGTCATATCATGTTCCGGGGCTAGTTTCTGCTGTTGTGAACTGCGCGAACTTCTCCAACGTTAATGGCCGCGATAAGCGAATCTTATAATGACCTTTGTATTATCAGCCCTCAGTGATAATGTGGCATAAATCCGCTGCGGACAGTGTACCCTGGTGCAGACGTCATAGTAGTATAGAGATTTGCCAAGACTAATCATATGGTAAGAGGCTCAACCTATCCCCAGACGAACGCAATCCATGAACTTGCTGACACAACTCAAAGTCACCAAAAAACCATGCATCGCGTTGTCGTACCATTATGTCACAATCTGACGCTCTCAGCCTATGAAATGATGCTCTTGCGCAATTATGCTTTCTCAGCCTTGCACCGCCTTCTCTGGTGGACGCCACGGCGCACGCGAGCTGCGCCTTCTGCCTTGGGCGTCGGAAATGCAGCCTGGACCAACAGCTAACCCCCAGAAGCCAGTCTCTCTCTCTCTCTCTCTCCTCCATCTTAGCAATTCGTTGTCGGCGCTTGCAATAAGATCGATAGCTACGAGGTCTACGCCCTGCATGCGAAAGTTGTGTATTACTCATTCACTTGACGTTTTGCGACGTTCCGAGACCTCTCTTTACTGTTCGCACACGTGACGAGGAGTAAGTGCCTTCAGCTTACCCTGGACATCGAGCACAATATGCGGCTGCTCCGCACTACAGAAGATGGGACACTCGAGTTCACACCGGATATCGTTGATGTAAAGAAGATCCCCCGCTATGCAATCCTCTCGCATACTTGGGGAGAAAACGAGGTGGTCTTTAACGATATAAAGAGTCTGGATAGCACGAACAATGTTGACGAAAAGAAAAAAGATAGTTGGAAGAAGATTGACTTCTGCGCGCAACAGGCAAAGCGTGACGGCCTGGAGTACTTCTGGATAGACACATGCTGCATTAACAGGGCCAACAATACGGAGCTTTCGGAGGCGATCAACTCGATGTTTCGCTGGTACCAAAAAGCAGATAGGTGCTATGCCTTCCTCTCGGATGTCGAGGGCAAGTCATCAGAAGGTGAATGCAGATCGTCCTCGAGATGGAAAGCGGCTTTCAGGGTGAGCAGGTGGTTCAGCCGAGGCTGGACGCTCCAAGAGCTTCTGGCTCCGCGCTCCGTTGAGTTCTTCTCTAAAGATGAAGCACGGCTGGGCGATAAAGAATCACTTAAGGAGACGATACACGAAATCACAAAGATACCTATTGACGCTCTGACCGGGAGTGATCTGTCCAAATTTGATATCGATGAACGATTTTCTTGGGCACAAAATCGACAGACGACGCGAGAAGAAGACGCTGCGTACTGTCTGTTAGGCATATTCGCCTGCCACCTTCCCCTGATCTATGGTGAAGGCAAAGAAAGAGCTTTGGAGCGACTAAGGAAGGAGATGCCGGAGGCGTCCGAGAGGCTTAGCAAAATCCGCTGCTGGCTATCAGCACCCGACCCTTCTACGAACTATCACAAAGCAAAGAAGCAGCGGCAGGCTGATACTGGGCTCTGGCTACTGAACAGCGCACAATTCGAAAATTGGAAGACGGCCGCAGTGTCGCGGCTTTGGCTACACGGAATCCCAGGATGCGGAAAGACCATCCTGAGCTCCACCATCATCGAGCATTTGCTGCAGCACTGCGAAAACGACGTTCAAAAAGTGACAGTCTACTTCTACTTTGATTTCAATGATTCGCAGAAACAGAATCCAGAACTGATGCTTCGCTCGTTGCTTCATCAGCTCCTGCAGTGCTTGGCCATGACACACAAGGACGTTGACGCTTTGTTCTTGTCCTGCAAGAACGGAGAAAAACAGCCGTCACTGCATGAACTTCTAGACGTAATGCCGAAGGTGATGCGGCAGTTCACATATGTTTACGTTGTTCTTGACGCGCTCGATGAGTGTACACAACGCTCGGAACTGATGAGCATGCTTGATTCAGTGATTGGGTGGAAGCTTGACATGGTACATCTACTTCTGACTAGTCGTAAAGAGAGGGACATCGAGATGTCTCTGGAGAGTCACATCGAGAAAGATAATGTTGTCAGTCTTCAGAGGGACATAGTGAACGAAGACATATCACGATACGTTCGAAACAGGCTGCATGAAGACAAGGCCTTGGCGAAATGGAACAAAGACGCTGATATCAGACAAGAGATTGAGACAGCTTTGATGAACCGAGCTGGCGGGATGTATGTGTACTTCTCCAATCATTGAGTGGGTTACGCCTAACCATAGTCTAGGTTCCGATGGGCTGCATGTCAACTTGATATGCTGGCTAAGAGCCGTAATCTAGCCGCGCTGCGAAAGTCGCTCGCTAGTCTACCACAAACTTTGGACCAGACATACGATCGCATTCTCACTGCTATACGCGAAGAAGACCGTGTGTACGCAATACGGATCTTGCAGTGGTTGACCTTCTCTGAAAGGCCGCTCACCATCGAGGAAGTTGCCGAAGTGGCTGCAATCGATATCGAGGGCGAGACGATCTTTGATCGCGATGAAGCGCTGATAGATCCGCTAGAAGCGTTAGACATCTGTTCCAGTCTGATCACTGTCACCGGATCAGCAGAAAAGAAAAAAAATATATACGGACAACTAGCTGACCAACGTATTCTGACTCTAGCACATTACTCAGTGCAAGAGTACCTTGTTTCAGACAGGATCAAGCAAGGGCCAGCAAAGCAATATCACATGCAAGAAGATGAAAGTCATGAATCGATCATGAGAGGCTGTATTGGTTATCTCAACCAGTTCCAAGGACCTATCTCTACCGCACAATTCGACATCTCTGCGCTCGCAATGTACTCAGCGGAGTTCTGGCTTTCGCATTTTAGAAAGGCAGGAGATGAGGAGGAAAACATATGCCGGATAGCGCTGAGTATCTTTTCGATGGACAGCCCTGCATATCAAAGTTGGTTACGGTTGTGGGATCCAGAACAGGCTGAGATGGATGTTGATCCTCTAAATTTGGATCGAGAACTAGATGACATGGCAACACCCCTTTACCACGCAGCAAGATTAGGCTTGGGTAAGATTACGGAACTTTTGCTGGATCAGGGTGCCGATGTCAACGCGCAGGGCGGGGTGGTTGGGAATGCGCTTATGGCAGCTTCAGATGGAGGCCACATGGTAGTGGCTGAGCTAATGATCAATGCTGGCGCAAACGTCAACAGCATTCATGAAGTCTGGGGCAGTCCGCTATGCTTAGCTGCAGAAAAACGCCACGAGGCAATGGTCAAATTGTTGATCGATGCAGGCGCTGACATCAATGCGCCTATGCCCAAATCATGTGCTTGGGGCAACGCGCTTCAAGCTGCTCTCGAATGCGCACAAGAAGCCATGGTCGAGTTGTTGCTTGAAGAAGGTGCCGACTGTGGCTTGAACGACAGACTGCGAGGCCCCATTCATTGTGTTGTTCAGTACTCTGCGTGCACGTCATCACTAATCAGCATTTTGCAGAAATATGGCGCTTCACTGGACACGATCGATGCCGATAATATGACGCCACTTCATTATTGTGCACTCTTTGACCACCAGGCGATCGCGAAACAACTCCTCGACGCAGGTGTGCCGATCGACTTAGGTGTTCGACGAAAGTCGTGGCCCAGGGATGGTGACACATCGAGTCCTATTAATGAAGTGGACACAGTACATCCAATTCCAGAATCCATCGCAGTTGGTCTGACCCCTTTACACTTCGCAGCCTTGACCGGTAATCTTACGATGACGAAATTCTTTCTCGATCACGGCGCAGATCCCAATGCTCTTTCCGAGTATGGCGAAACTCCTCTACATCTTAACCAGCGCACCACACTCTATGAAACACGATACAAAGATAGCTGGACGGATAGGACTTCCAGGATAGAAAGCCATGAAAGGTCATGGTATCGGCATAAGATGGATCCAAACTTTTCTTCTATCGCGTCTACGCGTGAAAGGATACTTGACGCGTTATTGGACCATCCCAATGTTTCCACTGCAGCACAAGACTACCAAGGCGAGAACCTCTTACATTGCATCAAATATGGGAAACCAGAAAGCTCGACCTTAATCCAGAAAATTCTTTCCCGAGGAGCCGACCCTTCGTGTATCAATTCCAGTCGAAAAAGCCCACTGCAGCTTGCCAGTGAAGCTGATGACACTGCATCGATTGCTGCTTTGCTTAGAACAGGTACGAAAGCGGTATGGACTGAAGAGTGCTTACTTAGTGCACTCTTTAACGCAGTTCGACACGGAGATCACAAGGCTATAGTTGCCATTCTCGAGCTGAAAGAAGCACGAGCACTCAAGCTTATAGCCACGAAGGACAAGCATGGGCAGAATTTGATTCACCGGTTATTCTGGGGGCAATACATTCGGGTCGAAACCGTACAGTGGCTTCTTGACAAAGGACTGGATGGTTCAGAGCTTGATGATTCTGGTGTCTGTCCCCTAGCAAGACTTATCCAAAATTACACGTGGTACTCCAACATTGAGGAGATCTGCAGGTTGCTCCTCAAAATCACAGGGAACGGGTCATTTGTGGACTGTAATGGACAAAGTCTCGGACACTTGTGTGCTGCAACGCCCAACTTTGAGATTTACATGTTGAAAGCTTTCAACGACCACGGTGTGGATCTAGCGAGAAGAGACTGTGCTGGAAGAACTGTTCTCCACCGCGCTGCCATATGTGGCTCCCTCACTGAAGAATCGCTGGAGTTCCTTGTAAACGTCATCGGCATTCAGGCAAACGAAGAAGACGCACATGGTCGCACTGCCTTGCAATACGCTATCGAGGAAGCTTCGAAAGAACATGACTCGGATATACTATATCCTGAACGCCGGGGAAGAACCAGGGACATGTTATTGAAGCATCATGCCGATCACAAGAGCTGATTATCTTCATCATTCGCTCGGTTCTTCTGAGTATATGTAGGATCAAGCAATCTGGCCCAGGCGATTACCCCACATCCCTGAGCCAAGTACTTTGTGCGACTTACTTCGTATGCTCATTGGGCCGGGCCGCCTATGAATACATCTCGTTCAAGCCAGCATATGCAAGTTTGCACAGCCCACACTAAGGCGTTCTCTTCAGCTTCATCTTCAGCCTGGCAGCCTAGATGATTAAACACTCTGTCCTGTACCCATTTCGCCAGTCTTCTCAGTTCTCAAGTTTCTACCACCGTCTTGGAGTAGCTATATGATCTACGTTGTTATAGCTTCATCTGTGATTCACTGCCTTATAACGTTTGTATTACGTAGTCTTATAGTTAACAGTCAGCGCAACAGAATCTATAGGCACTCGAAAATGATCAGGTATTTGCCTGGCAAGTCTATCAAGGTGACGGAACTTTTCGGCAGGTCTAATTCCCAAACCTCGACCAGAATATGTTGGAGTAGTAGAGAGATGTCATCGTCTAATACCCTCTTGATGCTCGACTTGTAGGCCTCTGTCGATGCTATGTGGTACCATCTATCAAGTTGATCCTTCTGTTTCTCCAGAACCTTCTTGTATCTGACCATCGCCAAGTTCGTGAACTGTTGGTCAGCTACTGTCGCTTCTGTGACGTCCAGTCGCTCTTGTTTTTGTTTTGTCGGATCGGTCCCTGACAGACGTTCCAAGCGCCGGTATATGTCGCGCGAAACCTCGACTAATTCGATGATGTGTCGGATATTTCCGCCAATGTCCTCCTTTTTGTCGTTGTTGTAGTACCCAGCAAACGTGGCAGCTGTTCAGTTCTACTTAGATCCTGAAAAAACCACTCCTCATCTTAGTCATCGTCTTAGACCAGTCCGTTTTTTACATAGCAGCTTATCCTAAAGGTCTTTCAGTGAACGGTTCCACCAAGATGATAAAGTCACGTTCACCTCCGGTTACGCGCGTAGTTAAACACAAGGGCTCTCACCCTGCTTCTTCTCTCGTTCCCCACCCCTCTCCCGCCCAACACAACACACTCTACAAAAGGACTGCCTGAAGCAACGCCTGAGGTAGGTCAATAGTGGGAGGCAACGATTGCGGTGCTAGACGCCAATCTCGAATCCTCGCTACGAACGCTCCTCAGGCTCGTCTTCTTGCACGACTACGACCAACTTTCGCGCCACCATGCGAGCGCAGCCCTTTTAGAGGCACCGAAAACCAACAGAAAACATAAAACTCTATCCAAAAAAAAGATCAAGCTCACTTTCACCTTCACGACAAGCTTTCTTGCGACCTCGCAATCACCTCGACAACTAGGACTAGGACGGTCTTGGCAGTCACTCACTTACAGAGCCATATCCTCACGACGGGCTGAAGCTCTTGCTCTCTGTCCTTCTTAATCTCACGAACTTCTCTTCAAATCGCCACCGTTACAAGCTGCAGTTTCTACACCTGTTCTACCACTTCCTCATCACCACAACCACTCATGATGAATACATATCCACGGTACAAGGTAAGTCATGGCTGCTTGAAATAAATGTAGGACTCACGCTGACTTTTTATGTCCATAGGCTACTCAGTACTCTGCGATGGTCTCATACTGTGTGGACATGGAAGTCAAAGATCTCCGAACTGCGAGCGTTATCAAGGTTGTCGACGCCAATCCACCTCATGCCGTCATGTCGCGCGAGGACTATGAAGAGTACTTGTGTCTGCCTGTTTTACAAGATGCAGATGACGTACCCTACATGTCTTCTAAGCCTGGCGCGTACTCCGATGACCATGCTTGGTTCTCACCGCGTCTGGAGTTTGCTTGTCTGTTCCCCAACTCAGTATGCGAGACCGAGACCTTTCCCAAGGACGGTGAGTGCCTCTTCACGACAGTTTGGGAAACAAAAGCTGACTTTTTTCTACTCGATCAGATCACTGCGTCTTCTTGCTCAACGGTACCAGCTCCTGGGATGCTCCAGCGCGCGTTCCCGGCGAGACTCCAGACTTTTCCGCACCCGCCATCGATCCTCTGCGCGAAGAGTACTACGAGCGTGGATACGAGCGTGAACGCGGCACCCCGCGCATCTACGACTCCCAGAGTAACTCTCGCCCTCGCTCTCAATCCCAGCCTGCGTACCGCCCAGACCTCGTCAACGTTGAGCACGGCTCACTGACCAAAGAGTTGCGAGATGCGGCATTCGATCGCTTAGCCGAGAGGTATCGAGCAAAATACAAGGGCAAGGCCCCCTATGAACCGACCGACCATGAGATCCTCACGGAATATTACAAGGTTCTACACACTCGACCACACTACATGGAAGCTACCGGTGCTATGTCCAAGAACAGGCTCAAGGACTTCCGCTTATACCTCCGATATCAATGCTACTGGGTAGTACCGGAAGCTCGCATCAATCGTATTGTATTTAGCAAGGTCCAGCTCGTCACGACTGGCCTTATCCCTGACATTGATACCACGTCCGCGCCGCGCAAAGGAAATTACCACTCTCTTGTCAAGAAGGTCATGGGCATCAAGCAGGAGACCAGCAATGCTGTATGTGTCACTCTTCATCGGGACCCCATCTTCAAATCATCCGTGGAGATTGCACACACAATTAACTACGAGAACCCCGACACACCTAACGTGCAATCAAAGGAAGTTGCCTACGTCGAGCTCACTCACCGGAACGCTCGCATCCCAAAGCTCTCTGACGACGATGCTAAAACCTGGGATTTGGACGTATACAAAATATCGCATAGGGTCTTTGACGTCTCCGACCGCATTTGGAAATCGACATTGCGCAAGTTGTTCCCACAGACCTCTACACAGAAGGACTATTTCAAGTATCTGTATGGTAGCCTCAGGTCTGGAGCCAAGCTCTTCCTGATATACTTCCGACACAACGAGCTTCCATGCACGACCAATGTTTTCACCCATCGTGAGCATATGCCCGAGTTGTGCGACGACTTGCGCATCGTTATGCTGAACTCACCTTACATTTTCATGCTCATCTGTAGCTCCGGCGTAGACTCAGAAGTCGAATCCATAGTTGAAGCATGGAAAGAGCTTACGGGTATGATCCCTAACACGGGATATCGTTATGCGCACGTATCGTAAGCCAAACACCGAGGTATATAGTGGGTGCTTCCCATCTTAGTTAGCTCGTTAGACCTAATACATACGTTGAAGCCCCATTTCGACAGAATAGTAGCTGCTACAAGTTCAAAGACATCATGACTTACCTTGCAGCCTACATGGATTTCTGAGCCGACACCTTATATATACTGAAAGTATTGTAAACTTCTAGATTCTCGTGCAGATTGACGCGCTCTTGCCACGTATCCTGTGTTGAGTGCTTTTTCGTATACCGCTTTGTGAGATCTCCATTTGCGGATGCGCCATTGTGGTTGAGTTCTTCACTAATATCTAACAGTCTCATGTGTTGATCACGTACGATGTTAAGGAGATCTTCAGCAGTAACATGACGTAGATCATGCGATCCAATCAACGTGTTGGAATTGACTATGCTCGTTATTGATCTAAAGATCCAAGATGCCGATTTCATAGGTTTGTTCCTAGCCACGATGTAAGCCGAAGTGACGTGGCAGATCACGGGCACATCTGGATTAACCCATTCAATTCGCTGCAGTGAATGGATAGCAGCATAGGCGAGGATTTCTTCTATCGTATTGCCTTCAACGTTGCTATGACAGATAGCATTGACAAGGATAAGCATAATGGGACATAAGCTGTTGTCATCGTTGCGAAGTATAGCGTGCTAGTCTAGTATATATACTATAGCTGGGTCAATACCGGAGGTTGAGTTAGTACAAACCTAAGGCGCTCTTGTCCGCGATTGGAATGCTAGCTGGCGAGAAACGACAGTCTGATGATAGAAGCAGGTACACAAACACTGTGCCTTACCTTGAAGCGCACATTGATTCCTAGTACAAAACCGTATATAGATTAAAGGCATTATAAGCTTCGAAATCATTTAAATCTATACTACAAATCTTAACATACGTTATTGTAGTAGGGAAGAGTAGAATATACTCTAAGAACTGTGCCGTACCTCAAGGCCTACATCAATTTCTGGATAAAGACTCTGTGGAGATCAAAATCATTGTATGATTTTGGGTTCTTTACGTCTATACTATAACTCCTAGACCACATCATTGTAGTAGGCTGGGGTAGGAGAGAACACACCAAATGGAGCATCGCCGTTGAAGCTGCCAACGAAGGTTCTGATCACTATCAGACGTTACGCTGTCGGCGGCACATATGCATTCAAAGACAAACTGCATCTGAAAAGACTTATTGGTGATAGTACTCTCATTGGCGGAAGAATGGCCAACTCACAGAGAAGAAACGACTGCGGCAGTTTAACCCAGCGCGACTGTCGCCGCTCTCACATTCCCCACACCCTGGACAGCGCGCGGGCACTTGCTCATCTCCCGCCGTCACATGCACGATGAATTAGTAACAACAGTAAGGGCCAAAGAGCTAACTTGTGGTTGAAACACATGATATTGGGAGAAGACTAGACGGGTAAACATCTACCCAAAGCAGCTGTCCGTAGACAAAAAAAGCTGCCAACTCCAAACACCATGCCATCGAGAAAAAAAAGATACCCCCTAATCCTGTAAGCTGGGGAGAATATCTCAAGAGCGATAAAGCCTGCTAACCCACATCACCCATGACGATACCGCACGCCCCGTCCCGAAAAAAGGAACAATGCAAACCCATATCAAAATAGATCCAGCGCCGACTCCTCCCTCCAATCACCGTCCCATACCCTATTGAATCCTTACCGCCAGATGCGCGTATTCGTAGCTCAAGCAGACCTATACACCCTAAGTACTCCATCCCCTCAAAAGACATCAACGCTTTCTTCACACTTCTACACTCTTCCATTCAGTCTCAAGGGGTAGAACTTACCGATTACCAGCCCCCCTCCTCCCCGGCAGCGGTGGTGGCACAAGTGGATTCCCATACGCATCTGTTCCCAGCTGCGCCCTGCAATCAGGACAATACCATTTCGCGCGGCGGGAAGGTATGTCGTCTTCTGTCATGTTCATACAGGGAAGGTGAAACCACTCTTTGTCGCACTGTGGAATCGTTAGCCCATTGTCCACCATCTACCATCTACCTCTCCCTCGCTGCTGTCGTAAAAGTTGTAGGGGTATATAAAACTTACGTTATTGTCACAACTGATCATCTGCCCATAAGACACATCATCACAGATACAATACCGCGGCTCATCCGGATCAATCTCATCCGCCGCCTCCACCTCTTCGGAAGCCTCTGCCCTCCCCTCCGTACGTCTGTTGGTCTTCTTTTTATTCTTACTCCCTTGTGCACGCTTGACGTTCGTGACAGTCTTTTGACCATCCTCCGCAACAGTAACTTCGCCTTTCGGAGGCGGTTTCCTTCGCGAACTAGTGCGTGTTGTGGGTATGGCTGATTGTTGTTGTTGGTGCTGCTGTGATTGTTGGTGTTGGGAAGAGGGGAGAACTGCAGGTGGTACTGCTGTAGAGGTAGACGCAGGTTGGCTGAAGACACTAAGACGACGAGTTTCTCGTGTTATCCTACCTTCTTCGCTGCCAGGCTTGGGCTCTTCACTTTGCGCTTTGGGCGTCGGCACGTGACCGCGCGCGGATCTCGGACGTAGAGTTGGCGCCGCAGGTGTTTCTGGAGCGGGCTCAGGTACTGGCGTCGGTGTCTTTGAGAATTTTGCGGGGGGAAGAGAAGCCACAGGCGGGGTGGGTGCTTTTGGTGCGACGGACCCACGTGTTGACCTTGTCGAAACTGTAGCTGGTGCTGTTGAGACTGCGGCTGGAACTGGACTGGGGGCTCGGGCTGGTGCTGGCGATTGCAAAGCTTCTAACATAGCGGGAGATTCCTCGGGCGCTAGTGGTGAAGTTGTGATGGGTGTGAGCTCTGGGCTCTGCTCTTTTGGTACAACTCTGTCAACTTTCGGTGTGCTTGGACCTGCCGGGGCGAGGGGCACTTGTACAGGGTTTCCATTTGTCGATGGCTTCAGAGAGTCTGGGAGGGGCACAGGCGTGTTAGTTGCCGGTGAAGCTACGACAGAGGCAGGGATATCTCGAGGGGTGGAGGCGGTAGAGGCTGGAGTTGGTATTGGGGAGGAGACAGTGTTGGTCGCTGGCGCAATGAGCTGCAATCGTGTGCGCTTGGGCTCTGGAGGCCTTGATGAACTGTCTTGAGTGGCTACGGACGCTTCTCTCGTGGCTTCGGTAGCGCCGTCGGTGGTGGGTGCGGGTGACGTATCGCGCTTGCGTTTGTTGGAAGGATTAACGACAGTTTTCTTCTTTTGGCTTGCGGGCGTTGCCACAGTCGAGTTGAAGTTGAGTTCTTTGAGGCTGTTGGCAGCTTCTCTGATCTTCTCAGAAGCACCTATGAGCTCCTGAGCGTCCTGCATAGCCTTTTGGCGCTGAGATGTGCGATCGAGCTTCCTACCTTCTTTGGTCGCGACAGGCTTGAGACGGATGCTGACTGGACCAGTCTCGTCCTTGGCGTCTTCGTCGACAGGCTCGGTCGGCGGGGGCGGATTGGCTGCCTGTGGACCATGCGGTGCCAACAGGCCCAGGCCCGATGCTGTCATGATCTGCTGTAGCGTCTCAGGCTCCTCGTCGAGGAAGTCTTCGCCCGTGGCCTCGCAACGAGCCTTTTCCCTCTCGTAGTCTGCCTCTGTACGGTGCTTCTTTTCAAGCTCGCGAATCATCATGGTCTGGCTAGGCGTCCAGACAGCATTCTTCTTCATCTGCTTGCGCAATACAGCCATTTCATACTCGGTCAGCTTCTTCCACGGCGCCCATTTGCTACCAGGCTTCGCGTCGGCTGGAGGTGGGGCGAGTTGGGCAAGCGCGTTGCTAGTAGAGATGCCCGCAATCGAACTGTGTACGTTGGTGCCGAGTACGCCAGCAGCGCGCGATCTGCCGCCAGTTGTCCTTGAATGTCTGTCCCGGTTGTCCTTGCGCTTCCTGGGCGTTATTACGTCGATGCCTGAGCCAATTTCCGAGTCTGACGAGTCCGAGTCACGGCGCATTCGTCCGCGTCCTCTTGGGAGAGGGATGGCCGTCTTCTTGTGCCGATCTCGGGGCCGCGAGGTGTTGGCGCCATGGCGGCCGCCATCAAAGGTCAAGCGCAGATGGGGGGCTCGTTCGTAGTTGCGGTTTATGGGTCGGTGGGCACTTGGAGAGACTGGCGGGGGCGTAGGATCGCGTGACGGCGGCTGTGGCTGGGCTTGAAGTTTCCTCTTGATGACAGACGAGCGCTGGCAGTGGCGCACAGTGACCTCGTATAGCCGCGAGGCCTCTGTGTAGGCAAACTCTCTCTGGCTGATGGCTTTTTGAAGATGCTGGGCAATCTGTTTGCGCAGCAACACGGGGTCGGGGCGCTCTCGCTCGGCAAGGGCGGGCAGCTTGCCATACTGCACCGTGAGCGCGTGCACATGCTGGACGGCCTCGGAGTAGGTCGAGTCGAGGTCGGCAATCAGCGTCAACGAGCGCACCAGGTCCGAGGGAAAGAACTCGGTATAGTCGAGGAAGTCATTCACCGTCGTCTGAGCATCCGGGTTCGGGGCGGGTTGGGCCATCTCAGGCGCATCGTCGGCTTCAGACATGGCGCATCGCGGGGAGGCAGAGTGGATGGAGGCTTGCGACGCACGCGTCAGACTCTCCAGCCACGCGTCAACCAAACTATTGAGGAGAATCAGCGCGATAGTGAGGGCGCGAGTTGCGACATGCGCTGATAGCGATGGGGTGCCTGCTGGGAGCTTGTCGCAACGTTGAACCACTGAGGTTCGCGCTAGTCCGCCTTGGGAATCATCGCTGCACATCACTCAGGAACGCCTGGGAGAGCCGGGAGCCGCCGCCCCACACTCCGTCTACACCACCACAGTACATGGTGCGTTCATAGTTGGACCTATGATGTTATGAATTAGACGTATCTTAGTCGTGTATCACCCCCGCTCGGTATGTGAGATTCAAAAGTAGCAGACACGCTCTCCGTATCGTGTCGGATAGAGATTCATACACGCTGTCGCGCTCCGACAACATCATACTGAGCGTCCTTTGGTTGGGCATCTCGTTTCCTGTGTGCTCCTACATTGCAAGGCGTGTCTTTTTATCGTCCCCCTCCAACTCTCTTTCACTCTCTCAGTTTTCTAGTTGAGGCACTCTCCACTGTCGTTTCCTGTTTGCTCTTGCCTCGTTTGTCTATCCAAGCGCGGCTACCGTATATCCTCTGTCACACTTCGCTCGCAAACACATTCTATTCTATCAAACACTCACCATGGCCTCAGCACGGTTACAGCGTCTCCAAAGGTTTGTCCAAGTAGACCTGAATACCCTGCCAGACCGCCCTATCTCTCCACAACGTGAGTCTAAGCCAGAGCCCGAGCCTAATCATGCCAACAGCAACTCCTCTGGCGGTGTGTCGCTCAGAAACATACCTCCAGATTCGCCTGCCAGCAAACAGACCTCACGCGATCGGACTGTTGCAGCTATAAAGACACCGCCTGCCGAGAACACAGAACGCCGATTCGTTTGGATTAAAGACGCTTACAGCTCCTCCAACCCAAACCTGGACCCGATGCGACCATCTACCGCCCAAGCTCCGGCACCTCGTACTGATGCCGCTGGGCTTCCGGTGTCTGATCTCCAACGTGGCGACCTAGCCTCGCCTCGCCATCACTTCACCCCGATCCAGGCACTGGCAAAGTATCCCTACAAGTACTGCAACAAGATCCATATGCAGGACATTGCTTCTGCTTTCTTCGATCAAGGAAAATTCTGGCAGCGAGAGTGGGATCTGTAAGTCTACTTCACCTCACCACTCACTAGTCATCATGGCAGAAGTGAGAAGACATACACTAACCTCACCAGATACTACATCTGGGACATTGAAGAGACTTCCAAGCCTTTCGTTCTCGTCCGCGAAAGCCAAGTTCAAGCATTACTTGCTGAGATCAATAAGCACTTGAAGCTTACTTTGAGAATCACCGACCAACAGCGGGAGGAAGTAAGGCTGCATCATTGTGCTATCAGTTGAACACTCAAGCTAAGTCTTACTAATAGGGCCTACTCGTGCAATTCCCTGACCACCCACGCTGTCTGCCTCGTTATCTCGGCCGCTCCCAGTCGCGCGAGGACGTTGACAGCATGGCCGAAAACGCCCCCAATAATACTTTCCGTGCAGCGGGAGAAGCTTCCCATCCACCACTGGAGTCACAAACTCTGGAACGGTTCAGGCAACTGATGGCGAATTTGGCAGAAGCACAAAAGGCGAAGAGCAAGGCAAACAAGCAAAAGAAGCAAGAGGACCGCATGGCTAAAAACAAGTCAATGCAAGATCAGTTCAAGCGTGCCGGGAGGTATCTCGGTGTTCGTGGCTCAATCCAGGCTTCGTCTTCATCTTCCTCCTATCCGGCGATCGACCCCTCCATGCCAGTTCCTTTCCCTTTTGATCAGGATGTCGTTTTTGTGTGCGTCGATGTTGAATCGTACGAAAGAGCCCATCACAAGATCACCGAAGTAGGAGTAGCTACACTGGATACTCGGGAGCTCATCGGTGTCCCACCCGGTGAAAACGGTGCGGCATGGAGGAACAAGATCCGAGCCCGTCACTTCCGCATCAACGAATACAAGCACCTACGCAACACCGAATTCGTCACTGGCTACCCCGACGGTTTCGATTTCGGTGAGTCAACCTTCATTCCCCTCAGAGAAGCTGCAGACCACGTCGCAGCCTGCTTCCATGCCCCCTTCGGAGCCCAAGACGGAGATGGCTTCCCCAGTCGGCATGATCCGACTGAGAAGCGCAACATCATCTTCCTCGGGCATGATACTCTTGGAGACGTCCGCTACCTCCAACAGCTCGGCTACGACCCCATGAAGGTAGAACATATTCTTGAAGCTATGGACACCGCAACTATGTACAAAGTCTGGAACCGAGACCCACAGCCCACTAGCCTGGGCAGAATCCTCTTAGCATTCGATATTCCAGGCTGGAAGCTACATAATGCGGGTAACGATGCCGTGTATACCGTGCAGGCCATGTTAGGTATCTGTGTTAAAGAGGCGACTCTCCGTGGCTCTCCCGAATTGGACGATATGCGCAAGCAAGAGAAGGAGAACAGACTCAGAGCTAGGATCGAGGAGGCTGAGCAGAAAGCCAAGGATGAAGCGGAAGGCTGGAGCGATCATGAGGCCGTTGGAGATGGCGGCTCACCGATTCCTCTTGCTTCTGCCATTCCGCCAGTATCAAAGCCAGTACAAACTAAGGCTAAGCCTGTTCCGCAGTATGATGGCGCTGGAGAGGATCATATTGGTCCGTCTCGTAGCCGTGGGGCGCTTAGTGAGGGGCACGGGCAGCGTGAGAGGGGAGACCGTGGCAGTGATAAACAGGGAACCTCGAGCGAACATGGTCAGGTAGACAGTGGCGGTCGTGGCCAGTCTAGTGGAGGTGAAAGATTGAGAGGACGGGCTCGTAATCTGGTCCCTGGCCGTGGTCGTGGTCGTGGGCGCTCGGAGTTGCCAAAGGAGGAGGCTGTTCCAAATGTGCAGTATCATTGGTGAGCAAGGGGATGAATACAAGGAGCTGCACGCGCTGAGGCCTTATCGGACTATGCGGCGTGTCTTCCCGTCACTGGGGTTTCAAGGCCGGAGGATACGATTTAATACTGGAGATTGCTGAGCATGCTTCCTATAGCTGAATTCGAACACGACCATAACTTCTGACTTTGTCATCCCTTCCCGATCCTTTGCTTTACGAGGGCGTCTTCACCCACCCGTCAGACACTAAACCCGACAACTTAGCAGCCGCTCTCTTTAGCTCAGACACATCCTTGCAAGTAGCGAAAACAAAGCGATCAGGCCGCAGGATAACAAATTGCTTGCTATCCGACTCCCGCCAAATACGATCTGGCTCATAGTACTGCGGCTCCGGACGCCCTTGGCAAAGTGGCGAAGCTGCAAATTCTTGGCCTGTTGCTAGACGGTAGACATTCGAGTGTTGCGTAGGCAAAGTCCAGCTCGTTTGGATCATCTTGGTAGTCTTGAAGAAGAATGTCGTTTCAGCTGCTCCCAACATACCACCTGAGACGCACTCGATATCATTGAGCAGTGGTTGGATGCGATGGAGGTCCGTTACACCATCGATGAAGACAACAAGTTGGAACAACCCCTTTTTCCCTTGTTCGAAGATGACATCGTCGGTAAACCGGACCCCCTTCTTCTCCTCCTTTTCGGTTACTCCCACGCAATACACTTGCGGGAAGTTCTTCCCTCCTCCACTCCCACCCGGCAAGAAGGCCATATTTTCCCTCTCCTGCCATTCATACCTGGTCAGCCCCTCCTTTCGATTTCCTTGTTCCAGCCATCTCTTCCAACTCGGCACCAACTGCATTCCCCAGAGATACCAGTCCCTCACAAAGATCTTGAGCGGATCCGTTTCGCAAACATACGCTCCATTTTCAATGGTAGATGCGAGCGAGTGGTCGAGTTGTTGTTTGCGTTCTGTGTACCAACCTTGCAGCAATCTTTGGTGGTTGACATTGCAAGTAGGTTGTTTGGAATCGGCATGGTGATGATACGACTGAGGCGGTTGGGTCAAAAGAGCAAGACGCCAGGCAAGACCCATTGCATCCCGAAACCCACTCGCAATGCCCTGTCCCCCGAATGGCGGGAAAACATGCGCCGCATCTCCAACGAGCGCCACGCGACCCAATGCCCACTTGTTACAGCTCCGCGCCGAGAAGCTGAATGGGCGGCAACGCAGAACCTCGATACAATCCAATGGATACCTTACATACCCATCAACACCATACTTACTTCCAGGGTGCGTTATATACGGGTATACCACTTGCTGTATCTTTTCCCGACCAGCCATGTCCACCCCATCCTCACCTTCCAAAACCACGAATTCAAACCGCCAGAGCCGGTCGGCGGGCAGTCCAAAACGCCCACACACAGCCGCTCGCTGTGGGTTGCACAAGAATCTGAAATCATTGGGGAAGAAGAGGTCGTAGACTTGTTGGGGCGTGTATCCCTTGGCCCACAACGGAAAGTCAGGATGCGTGTCGGAGTTAGGCAGCGAAATCTTCCAGTTTAGGGCGACCCAGGTTTGCGAGTAGGCTGACGAAGTCACTTGGTCTAGGGTGATGCCGCGGGGTTCAAGGTAGTGTTTTCGTGTGAAGCCCGTTTTTCCGTCTGCGCCTACGAGGAATTTACTACGGATCTGCCGTTCTTGTCCAGTGGGCGAGGAGGCATAAGTGATGTAGGTCCATTCTGCATCTTCTCGAATCGACGTTACTGTTGCCCCTAGTCGTAGCTGGGAGTGTTGTGCTTGCTCCATCTTGCATCGAAGATGTTTCTCTATAGCTGGTTGCTTGTGGCATAGGAAACCTGGATGTCCTGTCCCTCCTTCAGTCTAGATGCAGTCAGCATGGCCACCATCTCCCAAATCTTGTCGTGGTAAGAAGACAAACCGTGTTGTAGTCCATAACCATAAAAGGCTCTCTACCAAGCTCATTATGAGTACCACTGATGAATTCGAACTTGCCCATACCTGTGCGGGTCATCACAATGTTAACACTCTCTCCCTTTCCCACGCACACATCAGAACAGCAGAGAAGGGAGCACACAACATACATTTTCCGATATCTGTGAATACCTTGTCGTAGATACCACAAGCCTGCAGACAGCGTATGCCGTCTTCGTCTAAAGCGATTCCACGTGGATCTGTATTAACGCTTTCTTCCTGTTCAAGGACTATGTTGCGCACGCCGTGTTTAGCGAGGAGGACTGATAGCATGGCGCCTGTCGGCCCACAGCCACACACCACGACATCTGCGGTTTCAATCTCCATTGTGGATGACATGGCGTGTGCTGTATGGAGCAGAAGGATCTGGTTTTAGAGGTTTGTGTATTGTTGCTTCTTTTCGTTGCTGCAGGAACGGAAAGACAATCACTTTGTGTTCGTATACATGAGCAAGACAATCGTGGAGTTGGCCTGAGCGAGTAGCCGAAAGGTTGGTCTTGCGATACGAATGCGAATAGTGTGGATATATTGATGTAGCAGACTACTTAGGTAGGAGGAGGAGGGCATGACGTACATTGTCCCGAGTTTTCTTGGCTCTGCTTATGTTGTGTTACCAACCCCGCATGTCGCCTGTACATGCGCGGAAGGACGACTGAATGCGAGGCATGAGTCGAGCATGCATAATCATCCAAGGGAACGTGGATGCCTCCACATTGCGATTTACCACGATTGTGAAAAACTCGGTGTCTACAAAATGGTTCAAAGGTCCATCATCACATAGCACACTTTCACCCACGAGTAAGAAACACCCAAGATACTCTCATGCTAAAAGTCCGCATCATCGACGATTCTCTTGGGTGTTTCCAGAGATCAGCACCCTGTTGTTGCTTGTTGGATAAGCAATGAGGAAAAAGAGATACCTTGGAGACTGCCGTCTGGCTAGTCTCTCAACACGCCCTCAACAATCTTCATAACCTCCACCAACTCCTCGTCCATCATACTCTTCCCCACAACCTGCACGTGCGTCGGCAGACCCTCACAGTCATTCGCGTCATCTGTAGCAAGACACATTAGCCCGGATCATTTCTTTCACCGCCAACAACAACTTACAAGGTGGTTCAAACTTCACTCCCTCTTTCGTAAACTCCGCATCCTTTTCCTTCTCCGCCTTACCCACGCGCAATATCCCACTCGGCCAATTCAACAGATTCACCACCACCGTATAAATCGGTAGACCATACGTATCGTGTTCGGGCGCCACACCCTGGTACCCAGGCATTAAAATGGCGTCGAGTCCCTTCTCCCCTCCTCCCCCCTCCTTCACACCAACATCACCAACTACCAATTGATGGAACTTTTTGACAATCTTGGCTTTCTCGACATTCATATCCCACAACTCGTCCAACGTCGCCTGCCACCCTTCCAATTCCGGAAACGACATTGTAGATAGACTGGGTACCATTGGCTCCCCACTATGTTTGATGAATTGGAAGGGAGTTTTCTTTGGATCAAGCATAAAGAACTTCCACGCTAGCATCGCTGTATGGTACAGATCTGGTATCTTGTCGTCTAGCAAAACGATTTCATGACCTGCTGCTTTGAGTTTCAAAGCAGTGGTATGCAAACCGCGCGCAACAGGGGGGTGAAGCGGCCGTTCTTTACAGCCACGGATCAGACCGAAGCGGAGGGGTTTATTGCCACCCAAAGGCGAGACAACACTCCGCCACGGCACATTGAGGCAGTTCTCGTCGAAACGGTACGGTCGCGCGCTCACCACGCTCTTCATGAACAATTCGTAATCACGCGTGGAACGACCACAGGGACCAATCACCACGGGTATTGACCCGGGGCTGCCGAGTCTCCCTACTGCCACACCGCCGGCGAAGGGAACGCGACCCGCAGTTGGCTTCAATGAGGATCCGCCACAGCATATAGCGGGGATGCGGTTCGAGCCCGCGATATCGGTAGCGACGCCCAAGACGCTTCCTTTCATGGCGAGCAGGGCGCCTTCGCCACCCGTGGAGCCGCCGGCTGTGTGGGAGAGGTTGTTAGGGTTCAGAGTGCGGCCGAAGATGTTGTTGTGCGAGTCTGCTGTCATCATTGTTTGAGGGAGGTTTGTCTTCACGTAGAATACTGCACCCAGTTCATGGAGAACGTCGACCAAGGCTGAGTTGGTTGCCGATGGGGGACGCGGAATGAACGAGACGTAGCCGAGGGTTGCTTGGACGCCGCGGACGTTGAAGGAGTCCTAGGTAGGGGTTAGTATGAATGGAGGTGAGTTTTCACTACCAGCGGAAATGAGGGAGAGGTAGGAGTAGGAAAGGGAGAGGATCAAGTGTAGTAGAGGTAGAAAAAGAGGAAAAGACGTCCACCATCCTCCCCTCCACTCGGATTGAGATGAGACTAGATAATACCTTTAAACTTATTGGAAGCCCATGCAAAGGACCCATGACCTTGCCCTCCTTGTTCAAAAAATCATCACACTCCTTCGCCCGCGCAATCGCTTCTTCAAACATAATCTCAGTCAAACAACTCACGCACTGCTGTGCGACAGCCGCTCTCTTACAAAACGCCGTCACCACTTCCGTACTCGTCAAACGTCGCTCTGCCATCATTCCAACTAAATCTGTGGCATCGTAGTTTTCAGTAATGTCCAACTCCTTCTCAGTCAAGATGCCGCATGTCCGTGGTACGTCCAACACGGAGATGGACGAGGTTTCTGTATATTGTGATGTTTGGGAGGGAGGAAGGAGCCAGTCTTTTGGAATCGCTGCAAAGACTGATTCGCGCTTTGATTGTGCAAGGGTCTGCCAGTCGGCTATGAGTGGTGCCGTGGTCGTGGCCATGGCTGTTAGTGATGAGTTGCAGTCTGACTTGGACTCCTGGTATCGAGCTAGTTCGCGTCAGGACTTGGAAGAATGAGTAGAAGAATGTATTTTTGATCCGAGAAGAGCAAAAAGCAATAGTGATGGTGTAATACTGAAGACACCCTGGTACTACACGCTGTTGATGAGGGGCTCTGGGGAGCCGGCCGAGGTTCCCGTGTCGGAAATACGATCGGAACTGGCCACGTGGGGAATGTGGGTATAGACTGGGGTAATGCAGCTGCTGTGTGGAGTTGCTTTTTCCAGCATATGGAGCGGACCGTTACTCATAGAGAATCCGTCACTTCAATTCCATCAATATCTGGAGTCGAAGTGTACTGCTAAACCTACATAGGCTCCACAATGCGCAAGTGAACATGATAATGTAATGTCTGTCTACGACTCGACAATGCCCGCAGTTGAACAAAGGCTGCGCTGCGAGGTTTGGTCCTCGTGCGGTCCATGTTCAATCTCTCCTCCTCTCGCTCCTCTTGTGCGGTGACCTGCTCCTTGTGTCTCTCCGACGTCTACGGTCTCTGGAGAGTGACCTTGATCGCTTCGCATCGACGTCAGGTTCGCGCTTGCGCTCTGTATAATCTTCCCTTCGCTTATGGTCGCGGCTTCGCGATCGATGTCTGCGTCTGTCATCGCGACCATCGTCTCTCCGCCTGTCGCGCGACCGTGAGCGATCTCGGTGTCTATGTCTTCGCTCTCTGTCGCGTGAGCGACTCCGTGATCGATGCCGCCGCCTTCGCTCTCCGTCATCGTCCTTGTGTCTCCGCGAACGTTCCTTCTTCTCCCTCTTCTTCGCCTTATCGTCCTCCTCTTCCGCCTTGGCCTTCTCATCTAATGTATCTTTGACATCTGCCTGGTGGGCCTTCTCGCCCAGCGGAGTCAGGTTTGCGTTGTTGCGTACCGGAACGGGCAAGCCCATAGCAGCCAGCATCGCGTCCTCCTCAGCCTCCTTCAGCTTGCGCTTCTCTTCTTTGATGCGCGCTGCCTCGGCTTCTTTGGATTCTTCATCGCCTTTTGCATACCAGTTCAGGTCGCGTCCTTGTTGCCAGCGACCAACGGGCGCCATGAGCGAGTGGCCGAGATAGTTTTCGCGTTGTGCATCGTTCTTGACATCTTCCCATTTGAAATCGGCGCGACCGCCGCTGCGCAATGTTAGTCACAGGCCCCGAGTCCGTTGTAATGAGCTTACCGGCTTCCTTCTTTGCGCACCGTTTGTACGAGATCCATGGTGTTGGTGTGTCGTGGTTATGCGATGGAGAAGATGGCGCAAGTGAGTTGCGGCCAACACGCGGAGGTGAGAGGCCCGTGCCACCAATGGCTCCATTACCAGCCTCAAAGAGCTTCCAAACACAATCACTCTTCAATCACGACTACCGCCAACATGCCTCCGATACTTCCACCCCCTGACGAGCAAGAGTACGATCAGCCCTTGACAATCGATGGCCTACCGGGGCGCGACCTGGCCGCTGGAAACAACCTCTTCTTCTATTTCACCTCGTCGCCATGGTTCGATCCGGAAGACTGTATCAACATAGCCATCTTCACCAATCTCAATCTCCAGGATCCGGCTAATGCCCAGACTATTATGAACGATCCAAAACTATGGAATCAGCGAATCAAAGAGACACCTAAAGGAATACAATATGTCATAGCAGGTGAAGGGCAGGGCGAGGGTCACCCATGGCTACTTCAGCGCCAACACAAGGCCGAGGTCACAAAGGATGATGGCAGCAAGGAGATCGGCATGTTTGTCGAGGGCAACTGGTACACGCATGGAACAAAGGTCCTCATGGCGCCGAGCTTGCTGGACGTGGTGCAGAGTCGATTGCTCACTGTTGCGACGCGCATGGAGCAGATGGCTGAGATATCAAAAAACATGACGCACTGGACACCTGCAACGGGGTACTCGTACTTTCCTCCCTCACATGAAACTTCAAAGGCTGCGACGACGGCCAGTCGAATCGGTAGTCCGACCCTGGCGCCAACGGACCCAGATGTTGCAGGCTCGCAGTCACAAGGCGCCGGAGCGGGTGCAGCTTCACAGACAACAGATCCACTAGCATCCACCACCGAGTTCTCTGATGCCTTGTTCATGCATTCCCTCAATCTCACAAACGCGTATGGAGACGAATACATGGACGAGAATCCACTCAAGGGCGAGCCGGGCGCGTTTGTTTTTGAGGGCACCAAGACTGCTGTGAGCGCGAGGAACAAGGCACAGGAACAAGCAGCGCAAGCATCTCTGTCTGCACCGCCCGCGGGACTGAAGATCGAGACTCAGCCGCCGAGCGTGGCACCGTCTGCTGTGGGTACACCAAGAGGGGTAGCGACGCCGACTACTGCGGAGACACAAGGGAAGAAGGGGGCTATTGGTGCTGCGCCGAAGAAGAAGAAGGATAGAAGGAAGAGCCAGGGTGGGCTGACGAGTCCGACTACGCCGAGTGTGCCGTAAGATGGTCGCAAGAACCAGATGTCGTCCGTTTCCTTGCAATGATACCCCGACTGTACACAGGTCGAAATTCAATCACCACTGAAAGCTGTGTTTATCGTATTTGCCATGCGCTTGACCCTGTTCAGTGACGCATGAATCTTGATCCTGATAAGCTCACGTCTAGCCAACCGGAATAGAATGTGCTTGCCATATCCAACGCCTCTCGCTTCATCCCGAACACCGAAGCTGCGAAGTCAGCAACGTCAGGCCTCCAAACGAACGCTCTATCGACATTGCCCTTGGTATGTAAACAGGCGGTATCCTTAGGATCCCTCTCCAGACATCTCGTCCTTGATCTCCGAGAAAAGATGGTTCTTAGAAAGGTTGTCACAACATGCTCTCAACCCAACACCAGTCACCACGAAGCACAAGATACCGTCGTCGACAATCCAAACCATGAGATAAGCCCCAGGAAACAACCCCAAGACTTCCTCCCCGTCCCCAACCCAATGACCAGCTACTGGCTCAAACAACCCCATCCCTACGCCAAACTCCGCACAACACCGCACCTCCCCGTCTCCTGCGACATCGCCATCATCGGCTCCGGAATGGCTGGTATCTTGACCGCCTACCATATCCTACAGACCTCGCATGCCAGTCTCCTCCAGGCTGGTACACCCATGCCTCGCATTGTCCTCCTAGACGCACGGGATCTATGCAGTGGCGCCACGGCCCGTAATGGCGGGCACTCAAAAGTCAAAACAGCCACGCTCACCAGTCTCGCGGATGGCGCTGCCAGAACAGCTTTTCAAGACTACGTCCACCGCACCCACGTGGAGCTGAAAGCACTCGTCGACGCTGAAGGTCTCGCAGCAAAGTGCGAATTCGAATTACGTCGCAGTTTTGATGTGTTTCAAGACAAGGAGGAGTTTGAGGGCGTGAAGATGGCGTACGATGAAGATGCGAGGGTAGGGGAAGGTTGGACCAAGAGGACGAGCGTGGTGCCTGGGGAGTGGGTGGAGAGGATCACAGGGGTGAGGGGGTCCGTCGGGGCGTTTAGCGTTGAAAGTGCGAGTTTCTGGCCGTACAAGTTTGTGTGTGGAGTGCTTGAAAGAATGGTGGAGAAATTTGGAGAGGTATTGAATGTACAGATGAATACGGTCGTGACTCGACTTGCCTCTTCCCCATCGACAGCCAGTGTTGAGAGGACGTCCCGCGATGCCAGTACCACCACCACCACCACCCGAGTGGTGAACGTCTTGGAAACACCCCGAGGTACTCTCACGGCGAAAAAAGTAGTCCTCGCAACAAATGCGTACACAGCCTCTCTCCTCCCTTCCTTCAGCAAGACGATTGTACCGTACAAAGGCATGAATAGTCACCACGCGCCTTCTCCATCAGCATCGTCTTCCTCGCCCCATCCAAACCACACCAGCCACGGCACACAATCTCACTTAAACAACACCTACAATATCCACTTCGCCCCGCTGTCCCCGAAACACCCGACCGGGTGCGACTACCTAAATCCCCGCCCGGACGGCTCCATCGTCGTCGGAGGCGGCAGCCGGTTCTACCAGAACAAGCACAACGAGAAATACGACAGTGGTGATGATGACAGATATGCCTGGCTCAACACGGTAGACGACAGCACAGAAACTGGACATTTCCCAGCAGACGTGTATGCGCACTGGACACACTACATGTCCAACACTTTCCTCAATCATCCTCCTCCATCTTCTTCTTCGTCTTATTTCGAACCAGATAGTATCTGGACAGGTATCCAGGGTAAGACGAACAATGGTATGCCGCATATCGGACGGGTTCCTCCTCCTCCCGACAAAAGAGACAAGCAGCAGCAGTGGATGTTGGCTGGTTTCAATGGCGGAGGCATGGCACTGATTCCCCTAGCAGCCAAAGCAGTGGCGGAGATGGTGCTACGGGATTTAGACTTTGAACATGTGCAATACGAGTTTGGACTGCTAGAGGGCATGGGCACAGGGGATGCGAGGATGGTGTCGTGATACTACACACACACATCGAGGGGAAGAGGCAGGGACACATGGGTGGGCAGTGAGTGGCGTTGGAATATATATACACACACATATACACATTAGGAAGGGTGGTTGGTATGACAGCAGCAGCAGCACCTTCCATTCCAGCTGGCTAGACACAAGCTTATTGGGATTGAGACGTTAGTTTGCGTGAGGACAATGGATGGTAGGGAAACAGTGGTCATAGCAAGACGAAATCCAGCTTGGAACTTAGCCTCTATACGCACACCACGTACGTCCTACGGGTTGATATCTAATTACAAATACGTAAGCTATTAAATCTACAGGTATATATATACACAATTTATCGAGTGAAACAAGAAAGTTGTTTAGTTTAATGGTGATAATCACCCTCTAGTTGATTGATTCAAGGAGAAACATGCGATCGTCACTGATTTGCAGGAGGACGTAGAAATGAGTGGGTAAATCCCGGATTCCTTTGACTGAGGGAATCTCCGACGGATACGAGTCTTGACTAACTAATTTTCATCCCTAAGAAGCGAAAAAAAGGAAAAAAAAAACATAAACTCCATCCCATATGCCGCTTGCTTGTCCCCTTTCATATTTATGAGAGCCCATCTGCAAGTAAATGAGTTTGACGAAAGCCTTCATCAGAACAAGTTTCTTTGTTTCAGCCGCCCACCATCGCCAACAAATGCAAGAGTCCCAGACAATGCTCAACACCCAAGAAGTAACAAAGGAGAGATACCAAGACGACAAGGTAGAAGTAGCGCTCGAAAATGATGAGTGATGTTCCGTCGTCGGTGAAGTTGAGAGTAGTGGGGTGTACAGCGTACAGGTTATAAGGTTAGAGAGGAGAGAGAGATAGGAAATGGTATCTCTAAACAGCTACAATTTGAACGTGGAGGGTTGAGGATTGGGGGATGCGCATCGTAGGACTCTCGCTACAACGTATTTCCTCAAAAAGCAAAAGCAAAGAAAAAAGGGATAAGAAAAGTTGTCAAGACTACAAGTGGCAGGTCATAGTGCCTTACCACACCCACTCAAGATCGCCCAAGTCGTCCGTGACCTGGGCGTGATGATCGGCATGAGAGCGCCAATCTTTGCTCTTGTACCAGTTGTCCACCTTTTGCTCCCAAGACCCGACAGAATTCTTGTTCTCGTTGTGGCTGGGACCCCAGTTGATCTGACGCATGCCAGTGCCAGTCCGGCTCCGCTTCCGGGCGGAGGTCGGGGGTTGAGCCGACTTGGGAGACCTCATAGGCT
The DNA here is from genome assembly GCA_004156025.2 of Alternaria gaisen. Lineage (NCBI taxonomy): Eukaryota > Fungi > Ascomycota > Dothideomycetes > Pleosporales > Pleosporaceae > Alternaria > Alternaria gaisen. The sequence continues at coordinate 252,643 of PDWZ02000018.1, read as the reverse complement.
TCGATGGGGTCTGCTGCTGGACTTGTTGCTGAGCCTGCACGGCAGGACTACGACGGCGGTCGCCGAGAGCAGCCCACTTGTCGGCAGCGGAGCGCTTGTTGGCCGGCGCAGGGGTGCGATGCTCCTCAAAAACGAATCCAGTTGCAGCGCTGACATGGTCGACCGCATTGCGAATGTTCTTGGGGGAGCGATCCCTGCTGTTGTGAACGGTGGCAGGGTTCTTGACCTCCGACAAACCGCCGCGAGGGGTCGACACACCTGACCCGGCTTCAGAAACAACAGCCTTGGCCTTGGACGACTTCTGAGCTCCAAAGGAGTGGCAGTTGTTCTCAAGCTCGGCAAGGAACTGTGCGTCATCGTCATCGTCCTCCCAAAGGTCACTCCAGCTCTTTGAGAACACGTCACGTTTCTTACCGAAGACGGAAGACATACTGTTGAAAGCCTTGGCAGGGAGTGAGCCAGAGATAGGAACGGGCCGAGATCGGGTAAAGTTCATCGACTTTGGCTCGCTGACGTCAACCGACTTGAAAGATAAGCCTAATCCAGAGTCTACAAAAGATACGGCAGACGCGGTATCTGGCTTGACGTCGTAAGGAGGACCACCGAACATCTCGTCCTCGTAGATCTCATCGTCGGGAATGGCTGAGAGCTGACGGAACTGCTGAGGTGGAGACATTGCCAAGGCCTTCGCCCATGGAAATGATCCACCGTTATCGAGCTGAGGTGTTGAGATGGAAGGTGTACGGAGTGGTTCGCGGTTGGCTCCAACAGCGACAACGTCACGCTCCTCAGTGCAGAAGTCATCGAGGCTCTCGTCATCGGTGGTGAAGCTGATGACGCGGTCGAGAGCGTCCTTGACAGCGTTGAGGTCACGCTTCTCGGGGTCGATGGCCAAGCACTGTCGGATGACCTCGAAGGTGTCCTGCGACATGTTGGGGAAGACATCGAAGAGACTCTGACGGTCGAGAGCGAAGTCGGCGTACAGAGGATCCGAAGAAGCAGGTACAGCGAAGGGGTTGCGCTGAAAGAGAATGTTGAGAAGAACGATGCCAATAGACCAGATGTCTGCCTTGGCGGTGGAGTAGCCAGTGTTGCCAGGATCGTACTGCTCGGGAGCCATGTAGCGGTCGCTGCCTACGGCAATCTCGTAGGACCAAGTGTCGGAAGTGGCGAGACCAAAGTCACCAAGCTTCATCGAGCCATCTTGAGTAAGGAAGATGTTCTCGGGCTTGATGTCGCGGTGGTAGATACCCTTGGAATGGATAAACTCGACAGCACCGACAAGCTGCATCATGAAGTCTCGCACGTGCTCAGTCTCGAGAGGACCCTTGCCAACACGAATGGCCTCGTACAGGTCGCCATTGGAGCAGAACTCGAGGACCAGGTAGATGTGGTTCTGGGTCTCAAAAGACTGAAGCATGTTGACAACGTTAGAGTGCTCACCAAGGTGGAGGTGAACGCCAAGCTCCTCGGAGCGCTCATCAACAGCGAAAGCAGAAGGGCAGTTGATGGCGGCGGAGCTCTTGGTGATGACCTTGATGGCAACGTTGTCGCCGGTTACAAGGTCCTTGGCCTGGAAGACCATGCCGAAGGAGCCATTGTTGAGAGGGGAGATTGTCTCGTATCGTCCATTGAGCACAACGCCGTCGTGAAGCTGATCGCGCATGCACTCCATTAGGAAGGTGTGTAGTGGAGATGGAGGTGGCTTAAAAGTGAAGCCGGACAAACAAAGGAACAGGAAAGCTCGATATGCGAATCAAACAATGGGCAGACAGCCGGAAGCCCAAAAGCGATGCTCTATCAGACTTTTGGTGACACGGAGTCTTGGGAAGATATCAATAAATGGTTGTAATGGTGGCCGATGGTTGTTGGATAGTTTGGACCGGAATATGTCGTGAAGCAACAGCGATGGCTGTCGAAGAAACGGAAAGCAAAGTCGTCGGTGATATATGCACAGGAGTCCGTCGACGGAAACAGCAAGGAAATGCTCAAGAGAGTGTGGTTCTCATTTGTCGGTATTAATTGCGTATGGATGGCTCGAGTCAACGAACAATCGGATGTGAGAGAGGAGGGATGGAGTCGTCGACGTCCAGAAAGTAAGAGGTATCGCTGCGTAAAAGAGAAGAGAGTCGTAACACGTGGAAGTGGAGGGTGTCGTCGGTAGGCAGACAGTAGGGGGGTGTCTGGATGACGCGATTGACGGCGTGAGTCAGGTGGCACGGGCTCACGCGGAAGGCAGCTAGCTTGTCGACGAAGAGGGTCTCGAAGATGCCAGTTGTTGTGTTGGCTAAGACGGATTCAGTCGATAGAGCATCAAACGTCTGCGTGAGCAAGCTATTGCAGCGCAGGTGGTCTGGCTGAAGTGAGGTGAGGTGAGGTGAGAGATGAGGACGAGTGGGTACTCGGGCTAGCTGTCGGGCGGATATCGGGATGGCCAGCAGCGAGCTCTCAGTATCACATCAAATCAGGACGCGGCAACGGCAGCTATGTGATGGAGTATATGAGTGTATAGCGTGGTTGTCGTGTGGTGGTGGTGGAGGGCCAGGAGTCGGAGGTCGGAGGGAGGGCGGAAGGCGGAAGGGATGATGTTGTTGACGTTGTTGACGTCTGAGCTGCGAGCAGTTGCGGGCTGCGGAAGAAGGAACGATGGTGAGGCGGTGGTTATTAAGGCAGCAGCGGATGTTATGATGAGGATGGTGATGAGGAAGCAACGCTAGAGCTTGCGAACAACGACGAGCAAAGTGGGTACGTGTTATGGAGGCATCGGGGGTGAGTGAGGTGATAGCGGGTAAAAGGGCCATGCTGGGTATTAGAGGGCACACCTGGGCAGCGCCAGGAGCTGAGCCCTCGGGACCCGCTCACAGCAAAGCGGCGGTGACCAGACAGGGGTGCGGCTTCGGGCCTAGCGCCAGTTGACTAGCTAGGAAGCTACGTGGCTTGCATCGTAAAGCAGCACTACTCAGCCGGCCAATCGTGTGCGCTGCTCATCTGCCAACTTTCCATGCCCTTCGACGGCTTTCCACCATACTCGTCACTGTCTTGACCTGCTCCCCCAGCCTTTGTCCCTGCTTTGGCAGCAGCAGCGGGTCTCTCGGCATCGCATCATCGCCTTTACATCACTCATTGCGGGTAACCCCACCTGTCGGCCTTCTGACGGCCACTGTGCTGGCGGACGAATGCTCAGAAATTAGCTATGACGAGCGCTGAAACATCGTCCTTGCTTCACAAAGACGGACGGCGGACAAGGCGCGCATCCAGACCACGACCAACCTGACTACTTGTCGTACGCCAATGCTGGCCTAGCCCCAAGCGCCGCCGTGCTGATCGTAGCCCATCGCAATGTAGCACACAGCTGCCACCTGGCCTGTAATTGGACTCGACCACCCTCCATGCCCTGCTCCAACCAGACTGTTATCTCTTGTTTCGTGATGCTTGCCACTTTATCTGCAGCTATCTTTGCATGAGCCTTGCGGTACTCTGCCGACTACAGAGTCGCTGCTGTCGTGTGCTCTTGTGTAGCCAGCTGTGCCATCCAGGGGCTGGATCTACGCCCCAATACAGCATGACAAGTGTTTCGTGTGCTAGCGGCGAGGCCATTATGGTACACTATTCGGCTGACTATTGACCCTCGACTTCGGCCTCACAGGGTCGGGCGGGTCGCGGCAAACATTAGAAATCCGGGGAAAGCTTGCGCTGCCTTGTGTTGTGACTGTCTGCGCCCATTGCTGTGCCGCATATCGAGGTCGCAAGCATCGCGCGGCTTCAGTCATCGAAGTCGCTACAACGCGCGCTTTAGATGAGACAAAACATATGCATGCCTCGCGGCTCATTCAACCAGCGCATGTTATCGCGATCCTTCTTCGTCCTTCTGTTTGCTGTCTTTGGGGCTGCCCAGATTCCCGAGTAAGCTTCCCACTGCACTCTAAAGGAGGACACGCAGTAGCTTGCAGCAAACTTGCAGCGTCCTGCATCCATAGCCACCCAGAGGGCGTGTTGGACAGGCACTCGACGGGCTACTGCAGGTAACATGCACCGGGCCATTTCTTTGTATCCACTCGCTGTGCCTGTCCCTGGGCTACCCTGGAGCGGTGTAGAGCAACAGCGACAACACATTCTATACCAGCGAATAGTATATCCAACTTTTCTTGCGTTGGGCGGATTTTTGGCACGTTGAGCCGACCTGATCTCCATGACAGGCGGAGTGCAAGTGGGGGCCTGCGGAAGCTATCTGGAAATCTTGCGACATCGAGCATCAACACGCTCGAGTTAGCCAGGAACACCCGTCCATCTCACCATGGTCGACCGCACATACTCCCGAATACATGTGAAGAGTGTGGATATTCTGGGGCTCGTATGACGGTGTGCGCCTCAACGACCAGCCTCATCTGCGATTGTTGCAAGGAAGTCAAGCCAGTCGTTGGGGAAAAGTCATCGTGACTGTACGCATGGCTTCAACCTCCGATGCCCGATGACTCCTAGAAAATTTTCTTCTTGACAGCACGTTCACGGCTGTCAGGCCTCATCTGGCAGTCGCCCTCTAGTCCTCCGGAACCTGTTTACAATTCGCAATAGTCCACAACTTGCCGTGGTAACACATCTCACCGCCATGTTTTGATGTTCCCATCTCAAGCCTTGCACCACTTAGCTCCCAGCCCAGACACACAAAACTGCAGTTCGCAGAATAGAGGCGCTACAGCAGAGATTTCCCCCCCCTCACCGCTGTTCACCGCCCTGTACTCAACAACAACAAGGAAAACAATGTCTACCGCGTCCCTCGATGACGCGCGCTGGAAGCAAGCAGAGGTAGTGTTGCTCGATATTGGTAAGTCGCATCGCTTGCTTCTCGGGTCCCGCATGGAACGACTGCGCCAGACTGCAGCCAGCCTCCACCAACCTCGTGAGGCATGCGTCTAGTCAGCAACTTTCCGATGGCCAGCGACAAAGAAACCTTGCGCTCGCCTGTCATCCCATAATGTCTGTGTTGCTGCGCTCCCGGGCGCTACCCCAGGTTTTGCTTGCGCCACTACAACTTCAGCCGCCTTGTCCAACTCCAACGCGCGTGCTGACATGAATTTCTAGAGGGCACTATTTCGAGCATCTCATTCGTCAAGGATGTCATGGTAAGCTTTTCCAACCTCGAATGTCATTTCCCTCGCGCGTCCACTTTCCTCTACTGTTCGTCTCGAGGCGCATCTTCCCCGCATCCGTCGAATGATCAACACCACCAAACATCCGTCGAGAATCACGCCGGCCCGCCCTCCCATGCCATTCTGGTGTCACAGTAACTGTCACTCGGCAAATGGAGCAAAGCCACTCGTCGCCTCCATTTCTCGCCTCCCCTGTTCTAGATCGCATTACCGGTGCTGCACCTGCCACTCCAACGATGATCCAACTTCCGTCATCAGTCACGCGACGCCTGGCCTGTGGGGTGCGGTTTTCCCCTTTTGCGCTGTCTTGCTCACAATAGCCGCAGTATCCGTACGCACTAGATAGTCTCACACGACTAGCACGTAATTCGTGGAGCGATGCCGACTTCCAAAACCTCATTGCGTCGTTCCCAGAAGACAGTAGAACAAGTGCCGATGCGCTGATCACGCATGTGGAAGACCTTACGCGGCGCGATATCAAGGCTGTGTACTTGAAGCAACTACAAGGTGGGTTAAAACAAATGAGTTTGTTTCATCGAGGTCAATGTGCCGGGATTGCATCTTGTGCCAAATCACTGCCAACACCAAGCGCCGACACCGCGCCGCTCTAAAGTCGGCTAGCGGGATCGATGGTGGGTTGTTGATTCGATCGGCCAGTCACCACCGGGAGTATTATCGCGATAGTCGCCGCTCTGTTGCAGCGACGCGTAGTGGTGCCAAACCCTCTCCTTGTCAGCTCGACGCCGCTCCAAGAACGATTTTGTCTATCGCACCGCAAGCGTACGGATCTGCTCATCCTAAACGCTACTTGCGTGCTAGAACCATCACGTTCATATGCACATTGCCCTTATCATATCATTGGCATTCAGTCAATACTGTGGGCTTCGCCGAAACTAACAACGTGTCGCAGGCACTCTATGGACAACCGGCTTCCGCAACGGTGATCTGAAGACCCCGCTCTTCGACGACGTTGTGCCTACACTCGAGCAATGGAAAATTACCCAGGGCAAAACACTGGCCATCTTCTCCTCGGGCAGTGTGGCAGCACAGCTGCAGTTCTTCTCCTACGTCAGAGACGGTCCGAATGAAACTCGGGACATTAAACCCTTGTTCTCTGCACACTACGATACCGTGAATGCGGGGCCTAAGCTGGAAAAGGAGTCTTATCAAAAGATATGCTCTGAGTTGGCAAAGGACGTGAGCAAAGTCACATTCTTGACTGACAATGTCAAAGGTACGTTTTTGGGGGAGGTTTTTTCGTCACGCCTTACTTTGAATTTGTGAAACAACACACCACCTGCTCTCACCGCCCTAGACCCCCACCCCACCTCTTGTCTCGCACTTACTTCTGTCTACCTACCAACACACACCACCATAGTGTGACTTCACCTACATACCCCACATATGTCTTTCATCGTCATGCCGCATATCTCGTCTCTCGTTTAATCCGCTTGTATGCCGGCTGTCTTGTACATGTTCCACGTACCTTCCTGTCACGCGACCCCACCATACGAGTACCCGCAGGTGTTTCATATCCTCACTGCACGTGGCTAGCTCGAAGACGTCTGCAGTACAGCGATACAGTGACTAACACGTCTGAATAGAGGCTGAAGCAGCCACGGCAGCGGGCGTCTATGCTGTGGTCGTGGACAGACCGGGTAATGCGCCGCTGTCGGACGAATCGAAGAAGAGGTTTGCTGTGATCGAGAGGTTGACTGACTTGCCGTAAGTCTTTTTGTTTTTTCCGAAGCGCTGTAAGCAGTAGAAATAGAGTAGGGAGATGTCGGTGGAGACAGTTGCTGTTCTACTGTTTGTTGGAGTATTATAGATGAACCTTGAGAGATGAGTATTAGATGCGCAATCACAATACTACATTCTTGTATTCCTTCGGATGATGTTCCAGTCGCAAAGATCATTTGTCCTCGTTACTGTACTTGCGGGTCTCTAGAAAATAAGTGGAAATGTATTTGTATAAAGACGCAATGTTATACATTAAGAAAGAAGCTTTCGGTCTGAAAACGCAGATTTCTCCTACATTATTGTCGGTCGGCTGCGAGATCTAACTACCTCTTAAAAACTCCACGGCCCCCCAAATCATCAAAAGACTTTCTCTCTTGACTGACCTCTGGTAGCCTGGCCTGGGCTGAGGATTGTGTGAAGATAGGAGAATATCGAGGCTCAAGTAGAATTTCAATCTGCATAGGACGTCCATCACGGCAAGTCGTGAAGAAAAAAACACATATGGGCAGCTCTAACAAACACCATTTCAAGCCGAGGGACGGGTGAATGAGCGGGAGATTAACACCAAACAAATCCTGGATCGGTGCTCCCGCCAATGAATGGGGGGAAAGGGGAGCTGAGAACCAAACTTATCTAGTGCTTACAATCCCCCAGCCATCGAGATTATGGCAGTTCTTCGGTCCCTCCTCTTTCCCAGTTTCCCATGTGAATTGTCAAGCCCCAGGCGTTCGTCTTGTTTCGTTTCGTTCGTTGGGTAAAGTTTCCTTAGTGTCGGAACCGCAAGCAAGCAAGCATTTCACGTTCTAGATCTCGATTTCGGAGTATTCTTTTGCCGCGAGTCAGATATGTATAGATATAACACATGTTTTTGTGCGAGTTAAAGTTTCCCAGACGCCGGAAATAGCAATATTGGATGGCCAGGTTATCCGTTTCACAATCTGTTCTGTTGGGAATATTTGTGGTATTGCAGAATACGACTAAAGCAGCGAGAATGCGTGGGTTATGTAGAAGTGGCGTGATGGAGAACGTTCGTTTGTCGTGCTGTCTCTTGACAATATTGCGCGAGATTGCGTTACTTGGTCAACCGTTGACGTATACGTTGGGTGTTGGTTACATGTCTATACGTTATCTTGGTACGCAAACATTTGACTCGAAGAGACTTGGACTTGATCTCGCTTTCCATAGTAGTCGTTACGTTCGCCCCCGGTTTGTCCCTCTTTTTCATCATACTGTCAAAAACCAAACGAGAATCGCGTACCGAACCGTCTCGTTTCGTGCCAATCTGGGGGTGATGTTGGTTTCGGTCCGCAGAAAAGGAGGTCTTGTCCGTATGGCCCCAAAGTCGACACCATCTCAGCACTCTCATCGCCATCTTCATGCCCATTCATCTCCCTCGTCCTTTTTTTTTCTCCCAACTAAACAGCATCACCAGCGACCCTCTGAACCCAGACCACTGTCTCCTCAACCCGACTCAAAAACGGACTATGTCCACTCTTCAGCCTCGTGACCTCGATCTCTCCAGCCGCCTCTTTCACCCCATTAACCATGCCCTCCTGAACCTGCGGCGGAACACACTCGTCGTCTTCGCATAGTAGGTAGCTAGTCGGTATCTCCTTCCAAGCCGCACCCGTAGCAGGCGCATAGAACGAAGCTACAGCCTGTGACTTGATTTGCTCGAACCAGTATTGTCCCTCGTCCTCGGGCAGGTCACCATAGAAGACCTTTGCAACTTTTGCATAAACATATGGCTCCTGGACATCCACCCACTCGGGAATAAAGTGGTGAATGGCATCCTGCAAACAGATCCCCTCGTCCAAGATATACGCTGCCATATATCCCGTTCTCATCACTCCACCGCTTAGTCCTTGTGCTTCCCGCTCTTTCTTGCCTAGCCCGACTAACGCACACCCGGCGATGATACCGCCCCAACTGTGTGCTAGGACGACGACGTCATTTCCTGAATCGCCAATGGCATTGAGTACGAGTGCGCGTACAATGGTGATGTCTTCTGTGAGGTCGGCTGGCGGGTCGGGATTGCCAACGGATGCTAGTTGAGCGGAGTGCGTTGTGTAACCTAGAGCGCGTAGTTTGGTGATTAGGGGGTTAAAGTGGGAGGGTGTGTGCCAGGCGCCTGGAATAAGTACGAGTTCAGGCTTCTTAGACATGGTGCGGACGGGTGAGAGTATTGCGGCGAGGTTGAGAGGTGGGGTAGGTAAGGTATGTCGGTCGAGGAGAGATGCGTGAGTCGTGCTCGATGATTCTCGGAGGAGGATTGTTGGTTATCTTGAAACTTATAACGGGTGACTGGTCTGAGCGTTGGTCCACTCGTATCTTCCCGTGACTGATCGAACCTTCTCGGGTAGGGTATGCGCAGTTCAAGCTCAACATTGCCTGGATGGTTACTGTGAGTTGGGGAGGAGGCAAGCGATCAGTAATTACTAAGCATGGTGTTGTGGGAGCCAGTCAGCATAGCGACTACGATATCGTGCTGGACGCCTAGATACGCCCGGGCTGACATGGTCTTGACGTGTATGTTGGAGGCATAGCGCTTATGTGTTCTCACCGTATTGTTGTCGAGTTCGAATCGAAATCTAGGCGGGACAGACGACGGTAAGACGTGCTTGTGGAGGTGAGCACAGTCAGAGCCATGGCTTTGTGCTGCCGGGTACTACAGCAATCTTCCCAATCTTCCCCGCAAGGGCTGAGCATATGTTTCCCGGGACGCTGGCCTCAATTTTATCCTGGAAATCCACATACCCTCCATCGGATGGCATGTTCTTGCTAGCAGAAGTTGTGTTCACATGTCTTTGTTTCCGATTCCTCCATGAAACTGGTGTTGATCGTCGCCATCGGCATGGCATGAATGGCGTCATGATATCAGAAAAGCTGGCTCTGGTCTTGACAGACGAAAGCTGGAAGCATCGAGCTGAATGCTCCATTGAGGACACTGTTGGGTCTCCATGGCCCAATCTTCTCCCTTGGTCCTCACATAGGATGTGCTTCGGTCGTTAATGCTCGGCTGGTTGTAGTATGGATATCGGCACGTGGGTGCACGAGAATCGGTTCGTCACATGGTGTAAATTGGCTGGTTCATTGCGTAGTTCTCGTTCGTTTACGTCCCGTAAGAATACTTCCACTGAGGTCGATATCGGATTGTTGGAGTTCCAAGGTCTTGATCGAAATTGATAGTGTGGAGTGGGGCGGACATGAACTAAAGCGTTAGCGAGGGGTGGTATTCACGATGAGCCTACAGCCAATCACGACTCGCAAACGCCAGGGGTCACTGGAAGGGTATCCTTGTCGACTCAATAGGGGAAATAGTCACGGTAGGACTAAATGTGATGCATGTGTAGAGTTGTACACGAAAAGCTGAAGCTTGGGTATTGTTGTACGTCTGTCGCCGCCCCCGGGCGATGTTTGCGCCTCCAACGCCGACAGTACCCAGAGTCAGGCCCCTGGATACAAACTGAAAGCACCGACTCGCTGCATGCATACCCCTAGAAGAATCTCCACCAGATGAAGACGAAAATTATGAAAGCCAATCCGCCGATGGGTCCGTACTGCGCGTTGTTAGCATTCCACAATCTTGACGTGTTTGTATTGCTGTCCACGACTGACCTGTTTTAGCAACAGCTCCCAATTGATGCGCACAGCAGCCTTCTTGTACTTCCTACTATCTTCGCGCAACCGACTCGAAATATCACCCATCCTCTCCAGACTGTCCCCACGGTACAGCAGATCCTCAATGTTCTTGGTCATGACCTTTGTGACGTCCTTGAGCTCATCGTTCAGCTTGTCTAGATTCTGTGTCGCTCTTGCGTCTTGGTATGTCTTCTTTGAGCGCTGGATAAAGGTGTCGAACTCGACAAAGGCGTAGGGCCGGCATGTTGGCGAGAGGTACTGATGCGGTTGGTACGTAGTGGTGAATTCGCGGTGGAGATCGGAGAGGTATGTGAAGGCGAGTTTGCGCGGGTAGGACCTGTCGCATATGCAGAGGAAGCAGAGGTCGCCTTCGATTATGTAGTGATATGTGTAGTTTCCGCTCTCTATGCTCGCTTGTTGCTCAGCGTTACGGCTTAGACGGCGCTGGACAAGCTTGACCTTGGCCTTGACCTCATTGAACTCGGCGTCGTTCTGGGAATTGTAAGTTTCTTGGAACAGAATACGCGCATTCTTGGAGGCGGCAGTACCTGTTCATCGTCGACCGAGGCTGTGAGTAGTAGGCCTGGACCTCTGTCAGCGCTTCTGGACCCTAGAATACTGCAGAGTTACTGACCATCAAGCCGGGATATCATCGTGTGCTTGATCATGGTGGCGCTTGTGGGGGTAAAACAATGCCCGATAGTTGTAGAGTATCGCCGATTTGGGCCAGTATTATCAACTTAGGCCTGCAGTTGTGGGATCGCGCAGGAAAGGCTACGTGGTGGTGTTGATGATACCAGATCGCAGAAGATGACGATGCGGAAAGGGTCGCGGAAGAGCGCACGGACTCACCAACACCATTCACACAGCGACCAAGCATGCCGTGACCTCCAAGGCTCTGTCATCCATGACTTTGAATGACTCTCCAATCCGAGTCACGCATCCAGAGAGATAGCACAAGTTGATTTTGGCATCGTCAATACAGAACGTTTGGTACAACCTCAACTCAACGCCCCAGCCACCATGCCGAATCGCGCCACTGCGCTCGCGTACTCTTCTCGCACCTTCACCCCAATCATTGAGTGGCGGGCACACTTTCAGCCCTGATGCAAGCAGATCGCTGTCCTCGACTTGCGCCTGCCATTTACGATAATCTAATCGTACGCGCTAGCGACGCTTTCTGAGACGGTACCTGCTCAAGTCCAACACCAAGCCTCTCTATCTAGACCGAATCACAATCATGTCGTTACCGGTGAGGTACGTACCGTTTCTTCACAATGTCCTGAACCGTCTCTTCCAATCCCTAATACAACCTTCACTTTCACTACCCCCACAATCGAAGACCCAGCAAGATTTGGCAGCCTGAATTTCGTCTCTCCCAAACCTAATTAACAAGAACAGACCGTCGTCCGCCACTCAACTCGACTCTTCACACGACTCGCAATCAACAACTACTTCACCCATAGAAAACACGTCCGAGTCGGGGCGAGAGCGAACTACTATACCACCAGATCCCGAAATACCAAACAAAAGAGCAAAGATGTCTCATTCCAGACCAAACTCACCATCTCTCTCTTCAGCTCCCTCATATACTTCTGAGCAGACCTCACCTGTTGCCCCAAATCTGCCAAGCCAGACCGCAGACACCGCCATTCCGAGCATAGAGAAAAGCTCGTCCAACGTAGCAACCAATGACTTTCTACCTCAGACTCAGCAGGCGCTGGCATCCATGTCTGCGCCTGAATCAATGACCGCGCCAACATCCAACATGGGCGCTAAACGCGCACCCAAGCAGAGCCCAAAGCGAGCACGCGAAGAGGAGGATGACGAAGAAGAAGAAGAGGAAGCCTTCGGCACACCACCACCCAAGAAATCAGCCAGGAAGGCAAAGAGGCCAGCAAGCAGCAAGACCGCTACAAAGAAAGCTGCCGCTCCCAAAACGTCCGCTCCCAAGAAACCGGCAAAGCTGAAGAATACCCCCGCGCAGAAGCCTACAGCAGCACCACCATTACTACCCAGCTCGCGCCCATCACGAACCCGCAAAGCACCAGAGCGCTTCGAGGATTTTGAGGAGAAGACTACTTCCAAAGCTCTTCCTGCCAAAAAGGGGGCTAGTAAGGTTTTTGATCCTGTCTATATAACCACCAATTCCTCCAGCCGCCTCGTCAAAGCCGATGTTTACGTAAGTCTGCCCTCAATCTGCCATCTTCTCACACAACATACCTCTGACACATCCCAGCACATGCTTCTTGAAAGCCCAGCCTGGAACTCTCTTACCCCATCCCAACAATCCACTCTCATCTCCATGCTCCCCGAATCTTCCGACAACGTCAACCTCCTCGCCAAAATCTCTGCTGGAGAAACGGTAGATACGCGACCAGCAGCGTTTACACTAGCAAACAACTGCTTCCGGACAGACGTCGCCAAGTTCCAGGAAGATCTCAAGAATGGTCATTTGGCGAAGACGTGGCAAGCTGCTGCTGAGCAGGCGGTTGTGGAGAGGGCGGCGGGGGAGTATGATGGGTGGAAGGCGGAGGAGGCGGAGGCTTGGTGGGGGCAGAAGGGCATGTGAGGTTACTCATGTCAAGTCGGTGGGCAAAAGTCGAGCCTCGGCTACTATGAATAGCTGACTATCTTCTCAAGTATATGTCGTCTGTACGAGGAAACTATGGAAGACGATGGGTGTCGCGTCGCTGAAAGCTCGGGTTTGAGTAAAGCGAGCGCATGCTAGCAGCGTGCTGCAGTATGTCTTTCGTTTCGCCTCCTTCGGTAACCTCTTTTGATGAATCTGTAATCACACATATGTTCTTTTAGCGCATCGATATGCTCGGTCATCTTCGCTAGGCACCTAGGTGCGTTGACGAAGTCATGACCTATCGATGGCTCTGTGCACGATTCCCGGTATCCACCAAATTCATATTTAAAGTCTCGCATTGCTATAGTTGAAGTCAACATACTCACCTAATCATGAGAGTTGTACCTGCGAACACATTCCCTGGCGATTCTCCTATCAGAGAGATAGTATTGGTTTGAGAATCGGGGAAGTCGGACTTGACTCAGCTGCTCTACATCGTTAAGGTACAAAGGGATGAAGTGAAACGAACTTGGAGGGGAGTTTCTCAAAAGATTCACAAGAGTTGCTGTTGTCCTTTTACAAGACGTAGCTTCCACTGCGTGAATCAACAGCTTCAGTGCACACTTGTTTCTCAACGCCCTATTTCAACTCCAAAATCTAATTCTCAACTGTCTCCTTCCATTACCCCAGTGTCTCCTAAGCAATCAATATCGGCTCACTCTTCCACACTTAGCTACCAATTTATCTGAACGGTCACAACATCAACAGCGGCGTCTTTATCCAATTCGGTATCTCTAACAGGAACTATGACCTCTAAATTCCGGCTAATGGACCTTCCGGAAGAGCTGTTTGACAACGTCATTGCGCATTACGTACACAGTGTTCCCGTTAATGATGCTTCTGCTACTCGTGCAGTCTCCAGTAAGTTAATCACGAGAAATACGATTATTGTCTGCTAATACCTTGTAGGGATATTTGATCAAGCTATAAGCTACCAGATCATTCATCATTTACCCAAGGAGAGTTTTAAGGATACCGGTAGCCATGGAAGAGATGTCTTTACCAACATATCAGCCGACTACCTCGGAAGCCCAGTTCGGAAGAGGAAGAATGAACCCTTGGTCACTTTCATTGGTAAATGTGCTGATACTGTCCTCGGGATCGAGGGTAAATCCTCTGACGACGAGAGGAAGACTCGATACCTCCAAGATATCATCCGGTACACGACTCGAGGGGAAAGCCACGCGACGTATTCACTGGCGATTCACCCAAACTCCTCTGATCATATACAGCGTCCTTCTCAGAGAGTGGCCAATTTGACAAGCGCCGCTGCAGTAGGCAGCCTCGTAGCGGTCAAGCTTCTACTGAGAAAATATGTAAAGAGCTGGCCTTCGTCCGAATATCTCAATTGGAACTACAACCAGGGTGGTCTCTCAGACCCTATCGGAGCAGCAGCATCTAACGGACATGTTAAAGTCCTGCAGCATCTACTGAACAAACTCCGGCCTCTGGTGAACCAAAAATCTGGACTACCTCGAGGCTCTCCGCAACATGAGCTGCAGCAGTTGAACCGTCGACTCCACTCCATCTTCTGTCTGGCCATTCGCTCAAAACACTGTCTGACGATCCAAACTCTTGCAGATTTCGCTCAAAAGTACAAGATGTCTTTCGGCTTCTACTATGACAGCTATAGCCCAGAACAGGGTGACGAATGGATCAAGAATGCTGTCAGGACTGGTTGCGTCAAGACTTTCCAGGCTACTATATCTACGATAACGAGCATTAACCCCAAGGCTTTCCATGCACTAAAAAATCACTATCTAAAGTCAGCCTTTTGGTACTGTTGCAGGTTTGGCCAGGAAGACATTCTTCAGTACCTCATTGCCCAAGACTGCGTCTTACTGCAAAGACATGGCAGATATGGTATAAAGTTGGCTGCTAGACATCTTTGCCGGAACATCATCACCATACTCCTCGAAAATGGCGTCTCAATCAATGATGGCAAGCCCGTCCAGGAAGCAATCAAGTACGAAAACATCTCTATAGTCGAGTTCATGATTGCCCACGGCGCAAGGGTAGATGCAAAGGTAGATGCAAAGGTGAATGCAAAGGTGGATGCAGGAACCTACAATTCTTGTTTGTGTATTTAAATTAGCGGAGGGGTTACCGTAGTATCTGGACGGCAAAGTAGACTGCTCTACGAGGCTCGTTTATAATGTAGAAGGTAGCGAGTTTTGGAGGAGTAGATTTGAGGCGGTAGTTCATGTGTAGACTGCGGAAACTGTTGCCTTTCTTTAGAAAACCTTGATTCGCTTCCATGTGAAATGTTTCTGCTGCGTATTCGCGGGGTCTTTGCTGCGTTTGCATTTAGCCTGTGTCTGTGGCTTGTACACCAGGGTCCAATATGCGCCATGGGCCTTTTGGGTTTGTTCGTCCGCGATTACGGGTAAGTACAGAGTATGTGTGGTGCGGATGCAAGGTTCAGGTACTGCGCTACCTATCTATCTGCTTTAATCAAAAGGTCGTCTTGATATACTCCGCTGCCTAGGTATTCTTGGAAGCTGCACAGGCGTAAATTGTGCAAAGAGTGCAGCTAGCAATAGCTTAATTGTTTAGCACTTTATTATACGTATGATTATCCTTATACTATCTGCATTGTTTGCAGCAAAGACTTACTTTGACAGTGGTCCTTGATCGTTACGCGTGGGAGGAGGCTGGGGGATTGCGGCACTGCATGATGTGATTGGCTGTGATGCGGGAATGCGGCACACGCAGGAACTGTTTTGCTGCTTTACATCTTTTTGTGATAGCGTCTTTGAAAGCTGCTGCCTGGCAGGATTCTACCGTATTGATGTCGTGATTTAAGACTGTGTCTTCTTTCGTTCTTCTTCACTTACCTTCACTCACATCTTTAAGACTCAGGGTTGGACATTACGACAAACCTATGTATTCTACGACTACGAAACAAAGGATCTCTGCGTCGTTCTCGCTCGCAAAAGTTCCTAAATATGAGCACCATCAAAATTGAAGGCCCGGTCCTCATACTTGGCGGTTGCGGCTTCTTAGGACACCATCTCGTCCGAGAATTTGCTCGCGCAAGCCCAACCCCCCAGATTGTCGTCGTCGACGCAAACACTGAGCGCAATCGAAACGCATCGGCGACCTATTTCACAGCCGACATCCTCCAACGCGACAAGTTGGCCCAAATATTCCAAGACGTGCAACCTCAAGTGGTGCTGCACACGATCTCGCCCTACCCCTTCGAAGTCAATCATGCACTGTTAGAACAAGTCAACGTAGTCGGGACACAAAACATAATCGAATGTACTAAAGCTGTCGGCACCGTTCGCGCACTAGTATACACATCTAGCTCCTCCGTGGTGCACAACCAGCGCTCGCCCATGGTCGAAGCAACCGAGGACCAGCCCGTGCTCTTGCATCCCAACCAACCCGAATACTACTCGCACACTAAAGCTCTCGCAGAGAAGATGGTGATAGCTGCGAACCGCGAGAATGGTCTGCTGACTGCTGTAGTCCGACCGGCTGCACTGTACGGTGCTGGTGACAGCATCATGACTACCAACGTCACGCAGCAAGCGCTCAGTGGTCGCGCTAACATCCAGTTCGGACACCAGTCCTACCTCTACGACACGTGCTACGTAGAGAACTGCACTTATGCGCAACTGCTACTTGTGAAAGCGCTGCTTGATGCTTCTTCTTCGGCACCATTGTCCGCAGACAAGAAGATCGAAGGGGAAGCCTTCTTCGTCACAAACGACGAGCACATTCCTTTTTGGAACATCGCTAGAATCGTTTCCGAGCTCCTCGGGACACCCGTCAAGGATGATCAAGTAAAGTGTATCCCGATTTGGCTTGTTAGTATGTTGGCGTGGATGGCCTCTTGGCTTTATTGGGTCTTTTCGCTTGGCCACAGGCAGCCCAAGCTTACTCCATGGGTAATTCGTCTCTTGACGATGGAGCGGACGCTTTGTATAGATAAGATTAAGACGAGGTTGGGATACAGGCCACTGTTTACAAATAGACAGGGGTGGAAGAAGTCGCTCGAGTGGGCTGTGGAGTATGTAAAAGCTGACAAGGGGGGAAAGACGGCGTAGGTTCGGTGGGGAGTAGGCCGTCGAGGAAATCTTTTCTCGGTTTGTGTTAGAACATAAGTCCTGGGAAATATCAATCATAATACGTTTTTCACATATATCGAGAAGGCCAGCATTGTCGACTAGGTGACTCTGTCGAACTCGTTGATACACGAAAAACCTTGGTTCGCTTCCACGTGAATTTCTTCTGCGTCGAATTTCGTGCTTCGAGAGAGGTCCAAAAGGCTGAAATCGCGACCATGTGCTTACTACGCTCACTCAGACGACATATAAAAGGTGTCTGTTTCCTATCATAACCATTCTGTCTTCCACAAACAATCTTATTATCTTCTTTTCTCCAAAACAAAAAGACAGAAAGTGAATGGTTTCTGCCAACGGACTACAAAAACCATGCTGGTAGTAGACATGTCTTCTTCCTCGTCTTTGAAACTTACGAAGATCACTGCTTTGAGAGATAAATGAACGCATCCTATGTACAATGGTTGTTCCCTCTTCGATCGAAAGTTCCGACATATACTATCCATGTAAGAGACTAAAGTCTGAGAAATCAAAGATTACAGCGGGCCAACCCTCTCATGATAGTGTCAAGAGCTCCTAATATTCGTGGCGAGCGATGCTAGCTCACTCTATATAAGTACTTCCTTCTGCAATAAGTCTCTCTCCATCATACACTAATCTCCTTGTCCCAAATCCAAAACTTGGAAGAGACCGGCCATGGCCTTCGTCTCTGCCTTTAAAACATAAAAAAGACGATTGCATGTGCGAGACACGAAAGGATATTCCTTCGCCATGGTACCGAGCAATTCTTGAAAAAGATTAATCCTCTGACTTTATTATGAGTGTCCGCTCTGACGCCAGCCACACGTGCTGTGTATAAAACCACTCCTTCCGGCCGCTTTCTCTCCTTCCTTCCAACAGACTTTGTTTTTCTTGGGAAACCAAAATACTCCTGCCGGAGTATATATATGTCCCTCCCTCTGCACTTCAAAATTTAGTAAAAACCAGAACATGTGCGAGACGCGATCAGAACAGCAGTATTTTCGTACCTGATGCCGAGACGTTCTTCTAAAACTACGGCAAGCATTGGCCATGACCACCTTTCGGCCCTTCGATCTCATAGTATATAACATCTCCACGGTCTCCAATGTTCCCTCTGTCCTTGTACAACGACTTCTCCTTTACAAAAACTGAAACCTTTAGATTCTACCTGCATGTTCTTCTTTGCTCCCCAAAGCTCCAAACACATATCGCATGTGCGGGAGACACCAGAATATCAGATCGCATATTCTGATGCCGAGAACTTCTCTCAAACATCCGCGTGGGATGTCTATGTCGACTGCCAAGTGCACCACACAAGCGACATATAAAGCCCCCTCTTCCGCCTCCATCTCTCCTCATCCACACGCCTCCACTATGCGTACCAAAAACAAGCTTTAATGAGCGCTATGATTTACTTCTTTTCACCAAAATTTTAGGACGCCTATCTCATGTGGGAGAAACTCTGTCCCGTTTTCCAAAAACTGCAATATCGACCGGAGCATGTCTAACACGAACTATCGCAACCCCTTAGCCACTATCATGAATCTTCCAGTATAAACTGCGATGTCTGGCTTATCGCCCAATATTCAGGGCCAAAAGGAGCCTGCAACGAACACATGTTTGCGGCGATGTGTCGCATTCTAAAACCCTCGAGAAACAAATCATGATCGAGACTTGGGTTGCAGAGACCATGGTTTCTAAACACCACACATCCTGCCCACCCCGACTACCTGACGTCTGCTCTTCTTTTTTCAAAAATGGTCTTTACGACGCTATGTCGAGCAACGGTCCGTCACTACGGTATAACGATTGCAAGCACATCATCTATGCGCAATATCGAGTTGAGACACCTCAAACTTCATCACAACAACTTCGACCAGAGAAGAAATACGATGATCAAACCATAGGGGTATTTTAATGATGCACCACTCGTGCGTAGTGTCTAACAAGCTATATACCATACTCACTACTACCCTTTTGCCCAATCAATACACATTAATCCCTAATGCAAACAAAGACGACCTTTTTTTCTTTTGAGATCCAGGCGCCATAAACTCCACGCTTGGTTAAGAGAGAGATAGAGAAAAGAGACAATCGAATCATGACTTCCTTCGTAGTAACAAAAACCACGCTCAAGGCTCCATGAACCCATTTCCCTTGAGCCCACACTTGGTCTCTAAGCTAAAAGTCTTCTCAAACGCCTTGACCTTCCTCATCGCTTCTACCTTCGCGACCTTGACTCTCGCAACAGGCGGGCTTAGCTTCGTCGTAACCTTGCTGATCTTGGGGATAGCAGCACGCTTCCCATCACCGCCGTAAGGGCTGCTACCAATGCACTTGCCGCTGTTCTTCCACTGAGCATCAGCAGCCGACTTCCACAGCGCCGTGATATCGACTGTCATCTCCGGTGTGTAGTAGAGACGGCAGTCAGCCTCCTCGTACTGGAACTGCAGCGCCACACCTGAAGTATCGTTCGCACGAAGACCGTCTCGGGTGTTGACGCCTCCGGCTCCACTGACGGCACGGGAGAAGACGATGTCGCTGTAGTAGTCGTCTACCAAAATGGATTCGTTGAGCGAAGGGTCGAACTTGACGGCGTATTGTACGGTCTGCTGGATAAAGCCGAATGCATAGTTGTTGACGCCCTTGACGCCACCGATGGCCTGGATGGGGTTCTTGTTGCTGCGACCGCCCATAGCGATGGTCTTGACGCCCGCCTGCTGTTTCATCAACTCGCTGAAGATGGTACAAGTGGACGCACAGTAGCCGTCGGTTACGATGACGATGTTCTCTGCTGCAAACTTTGGCGGTCCTGTAACGTTGGCCAGGGGACCATAGCCAGTAACGTTGATGCCGCCAGACACGTAAGGAACGTAGACGTCAGAAAGGTTCCATTGGTTTTGCGTAGTGTATAGCTCACCATTAACCTCATGAGGACCGAACTTCTCGTCCCACGAAGAAAATGGTGTACCGTCAGCCTTCATATCCATGTGGTAATCAAAGTAAGAGGACTGAGCGAAAGCAATGGTACGGTTGCTGCTGTACTCCCGAGGGAACTGGCTCGAAAACTTGCTCGTGGCCTGTCCGACAAGGTCCAAAGCTTCAAACGCCCTCCAGCGGTTGGTACCTTGGGGCTCGACGTCGGGGAACAATTGTTTGAACATGTCGTAGCCTTGAAGAATAGTGCCACCACCGTTGGCTTGTAGATCGATGATGAGTTTGGTCTTTCCGTCAGCAAGGGCCTTGGGGATGAAATTTTGGGTGAGTTGCTGGAAAGGAATCTCGGCGGAGCTAGATCCGACAAAGTTGGGCACTTGCAATACCGCAACATCCTCATAACCAGTAGCGTCGATGTAGAAGCCGTTGATAAGGTTCATAGGACCAGCGGCTTGGGGTGTGGGAAAACCAGGAGCTGCGGCGCCAGCAGCAAGAGTGGAGGCCTCCGCTTCGTCTGACTGGGCACGTGTATCGGCGAACGAAGGACCTGCGGAGCCGTAGCTGAACCATTTCTTGGCCAAGTCTTCACCATTAGCGATTCCGCGGAACGGAATACTAGGACGAGCGTAGTTCTCCATAGTATAGGAAGAGCCATTGGCGAAGTGCAGGGTTGTGGTGGCACCAGGGTAGACCCAGCGTCCACGGCCACCTCCAGTGAACATACCAGTTCCGCTACCTTGAGTACCAAGGCTGACCTGGGCGAGTTCGTAGAAGACGTTGTTGTAGAGAGCATCGCGATCCTGGAGTGACCCAAGCTGGCTGAGATCCTCGAGAAACTCGCTCGCGTCCTTGTCATCGATACGAACAACAGGAGAGGGTGTGTAGGAGATGTTGTTGTATTGCATACCGAGAACATCAGCGAAGACAAAAACTGCGGGCAGCTGCTCTCCGTCCTCGGAAACTGAGACTAGAGGAATGGGGCGACCCCAGGCGAAGATGGAACCAACGGAGTCTGGAATGTAGGAGAAATGTCCATCGTGGGCGGATTGGATCAGGGTGTAGAGACTCCAGCCAAAGTCGTACTCATTCTTATAGTAACCAGCGTCGATGTAACGGTCCATCGTGTCGAGTCCGCCAAAGATGTCGACGGGAGGCTGTACCTTCTCAGCGTATTCGGCAGGTGGGTCCTTCAGCTCAGCAAGAGTGCTCTGCCACTCAATGTAAGGTCGGAGTGCTTTAAGAAGTCGCTTTCCTGATGAAGCGTTGAAAGGAACGTCGTTGATGCAGTCCCAAGCCATCTGAGCGGGAATAGTCAGTTGGGCGGGTTGAGTGCCATCGCCGTAGACGTAGTTGGAGACTTGGGCACATGGTGGAGTGGTACCATTGGCCTGGCGAGCTTCGACCTGGGGTTGAGTCCGCGAGGGCAGGACGGGAGAGGCGACAGCCAGTGATGCAGCGCCGATGACGGCGAGCAGGGCGGATCTCTTCATGCTGGGTTGAGGTTGTTTATTGGGCAAGATATGGGGATAACTTGAAGCGAATGGAATTGCCAGACCAGCAATAGCGAGTGTGATGGGTGTGGATGAGGGGAGAAGATGGAAGGAGGGGTCGAGCAAGTGTTGTATGGCGGGGGGTCGAGCGCGCCTGCGCTATACGCCGAGAGGTGAGAGGTGAGCACGAGGCTGACAGTCACGTGCAGCACCAAGCCCGGAAACGTGCAGATGCAAACGGCCGGCAAATAAGTCCAGGCTGTACTTTCCCTCTGTCCTGGATAAAGTACTCCTAGAGGTCGTGGGAGTGTGGCCTAGGAGGAGTTGGATGACAGCGGAACGGAACAGCCCACAGCCCTCTCTTAAGAAAAGGGAAAATCGACACGCGCCACTAGGAGGTTGGTGGTATACTGGAGTGACGCACCAAGGATCCGCTCGTGTACAAATACTGACAGGCCGGTCCGCATCGTTTGAACACTAACCCACAAACCGAGCACAAACGTGCTTTCGACGCCGTGACACCAATTACATTCACGTCCTTTTCCGCTTCAATATGCGGGGCTTTTCCCGGGATCCATAGGGCAATCATGGTTAGATGGTGTGCAGCAGAGAGCCGCATTTGAGCTAGGGCCGTAGCCTATATGCAGCAAAAAGTATAGCGATTTTTGACACAGGGTCTGTCCGGTGGTCAATCCTCATCATCGAGCCACCTCGAAGACATGCTTCGCTATCATCAGGTATTCTGTAAATGCCATGATGCCGGATAAGAGAGATAAGAGATGCGCAACCCCTCTTGACCCGTCGGTGTCGTTTTTACAATGTCATGGTAAGCGGGACAACGAGTGGTTGATGTCAAAAGCGGAAGCCTTGGCAGTCTGTGCCTGCAGATCGTCAAGGCGCATCCTAGCCACTCGCTCCACTCCTTCGACGCCCCAATGCATGACCACCTCATCGTCCGCTCAACGACGCGCTGTCGAGACCGATCACCGCAACATTATTCATCGCGGGAAACCCTGTCGGCGACTCCTGCCGTGTTACGCGGTTCCTTTAGATCTTGTTTAGTATTGAAGCTGTACGCGTCCTTACATACCGTGTAAATTGGGACCGACTGGCAAATATCCAGTTTATTGCAAAAGTCATGCGCCCCTTGGACACCTGGGTACGATCAACATCCTTGTGGAGCTTTCTGCCTTGCCACATCCGCTTTAAGCGGTGCCGGTAGACTTGTGTCTCGTAGGGTGACACCTTGAACTATGGCTCTCGCGCGAAGTTCAAGCCTACAGCTAGACTACCACTGCATGACGACAAGCCTAGCTCTGTACCTACAGACACAGCATCGTACGAGAACTAACATTACCAAAACCGTTCGGCGCCCGGTCTGTGGGCCTCCCATGCCTGCAAGGTCGGCTCACGTTTCACGTTCCCTTCGGTAGCCTCAGCAACTTGCTTTTTCCGTCGCTGCCCGAGGTCTGTGCTACGCCAAATCGAGAACGTCACATTTTCTTCCGGCTAATCGTGGGATCTAGGTGCTGTCAAATCTTGGTTCAACTACAGCACGATGTCGTCGTTGGACGCCTGTTTTTACAATCCTCGGCGAGAACAATCCGGAATATGGGGCTAATGGCAAGAGCAAGAAATGTTTGACGAGTTTGAGAGGAGCATAGCCATGTGCACAGCACCGAGAATGTAGATGGTGCTCTGGATCAAGCACCATCCACAAAGCTTGAGCGTGCGAAACGAAACGCAAAACTAATGCATCCGCCAACCACCTGCCCTGTCACCACTGCACCAGCCACTACACTAGTGGTACCTGAGGCTGGTATCCTTTTTGTCTATTAATGTTTGTTCTCTCCCATATTTATAGTCGACGACACACCTGTTGCACAAAACGATAGAGAAATGCGGAGAACTCGTCTCAGATGCAACTGTCGCATGGCCGTTGCACATGTTTTTGTGATGACGGGAAGGCGATCAGCTGTGGAAACTACGTACCACCAAGGGGGTTACTATTTCCAAGACATCTCTTCATGTTGCGTTTGAGTTGATCGTCACGTCCACCGATACTACGACAGGAATAGAACCTGCCAGATCTGCGTCTCCAGGCTTCTTGTCATGGAAATTCCCAAAGGATGCGGATCTCAGATGAACAAACCGTTTGTTCAATCAAGAACGGATACTGCCGCGCTTTCATCCCACTAGCTCTCGCCCTGAAGACTCCTGATTGATGTGATACCTTCAGGCTGGAAGAGGACGCGACCACGGCCATCGCTATCAACCCAACGCTCTCATTGCCCCTGGGATGACTTATATGTACTCTCATTCGTGACCTTCTCCAAACAGATTAACACAAGCAGTCTTCCAATCTATCGATCGATCATTACACACCACAATGTAAGCCACCCTGTGAAGCGCAAGACCGTCTACGAGGGGACAGATACACAAGCCGCCCATGGATAAATCCTTTGATAGGCTGAAGAAGAGATTTAATATGCCTGCGGCGACTAACAAGCGAATAGATCACTCGATTCGATATCACATCTAGCGTGATTGTCATCTGTATAAAAAAGGTCGCACGTCACGAACCATGGCTTCCCTCTATGGACTGTTGTGTGAAGCTACCCCCGGAACACAGTAGTTTGAGCTATTCCGTCATAGCGCTGACATGTACACTTCATTCTACCATTAGTTCACTATTTTACACGTACAACACCTACTCCAAAGTACATAGACATCAAGACCAACAGTGGCTCCTTTTCCAAGTCACTTTGCGTAAGAAAACAGCGTCTAACAGCATCAACCCTGGTACAGAAAAACAATCCACTCATCCCTTTACCTTTTCACCCAGCACACACGAAAAGTCTCCATGATCCCAAACTCAAGCAAGAATCCTGTCGTCTTATCTAGACTCTAAGCTCCATCTGCTCCCCAAAACTAGCATTCGCGGAACCATGATGATGATGCAAATGATGCTGCCTCTCCTTGACCAGAGCATCATACTTGAAACCAAAGTTCAAGCACAACGCCACAGCCAAACCCACACACACCACAAGCGGCCCAGTGACAGCATCAAAGTCCTTTCCACTCCTCTCCCTAATGAGCTTCGCACGGTAGATATACATCGCATACCCCCACGCGAGAGTGAAAGCTGCAATACACGTATACACGACCGCCAACGCGCGCGCAATATCATTGCCCTCACCTGCCGCATTGTACAGGCCAAGAGAGAGTGATGCCAAGAGGACGGAGACGTGCTGCCACTTGATAAATGTACGTTGATTCGCGAGCCAGACTTTTGCTTCTACGCGCACGGGGCCCTGGTCTTTGATCCAGACACCCGGGTCCCGGATACCAGGGGGGAGTTGAATCTTACGGGCTGAAGCTTGTTTGCGGGCATATTTGGAAGTGGAGAAGGATGGGAAGAGGGAGGCTAGACCACTTGCTTTGGAGGCTTTGCCATTTTGGTTGCCAGCAAGGAGGAGGGTGTCTTCGTCGTCTGAGTCGGCTTCCTCGTCTATGCGGGCATTGGTGTTGTTACTAATGTCTTGGGCATCTCCGTTACGTTGACTGCGCTGGGAAAGGTGACTCCCAATCGTCGGAAAGGGGGGTTTAACAACGGGCATGGAGTGCGCCGCCGCAGACGCGCTCTTGGGTACGGACCGTGTTGCAGCTGGCGAGCCGACGGGGGAAGCGATGGAAGCACGGTAGCTAGGACTAGCCTTTGCGCCAAATAGAGATCCGACTGCAAACTCGTCCTCGGCCGCCTTGCGCTTCTTCTCCTGCTCATCGTCAAACGCCTTCTCAGGCTCCTTCCTGATATCGTTGTCGACTTCGCTGAGCCAGAAGGGGAATGTATGAACATTATCTTCAAACAGCTTCGCGACACCATGGACAAACTTTGAGAAGCGGGGGGATTCCTTGACGAGATGACTGTGCATCAAGTCTTCGATCCACTCGTACTTCTTCATACCCTTGACCTTAATTTCAAGCAAGGCGTAGGGGAACTTGTGCAGCTCGCCCTTCTTAAGCGTCTTGAAGGGGAACTCCAGCTGTCCGTTGTCAATGTCGCGGCGGTGCCAGTCGTCAGGCTCCCGGCAGGGTCTGTCATCGTCGAGTGCGTCTTCGCGTATGAGGGCAAGGTTGGTATCGAGAGAGATGCGGACACGATCGTCGCCAGGAATTTGGAACGCAGTGCGGGTGTAGTTGGCGCGCAACATGGGCTGTAGCTTTTGTTCCTTGACGAAGCCCTGGATATCTCCAACAGCCTTCTTGAACTTGTCAATCTCCTCCTGGTTCTTGTTGGGGCGATAGGTCATCTTGTCGATGCTCTTCTCCATGTGGTACCTATCCTCGAGGAAAGCCTGCACGTACTTGGCCTTGATGGGGAAGCGCACCTCCTCAGCGGCGTTACCCTCCTTGATGACCTTCTTCTCGAACATGATCTCGGGTTTCTCGCCAAGTTGGCCGTACCACCTGAGGCGTAGTGAAGAGGCATCGGGCTTGCCGTTGACCTTGTCCGAATAGAGGGAGAAGTTGGGATTGTCGAAGTAGATGGATGTGATTGTAGGGTCGCGCTGAGTGCCTTCAGCAACCTTGGCCGATTGGGGATTGTAGACGAGGACGGGAAGACGGCGGAGGATGACGGTCTTGACTTCAAAGAGGTTGTCCATGTGGACCCAGACTGTTTCATGTCAGCAGGTGGTTGTAAATGACAGGGCTCATGTCGTACACTTGTGTGAGGTGAAGCCCTCGTCGTCGGTGCTGCTCTCGCCAAAGGAGAGAGCCTCTTTGGACTTGCCCTCCAGACTCTGTCGGACGAAAGAGTACAGCGCCGACAGCCTGTACAGCAGCGGCGAGGCATCCTCGGTATGGAGAGGGTGGCGAGCAATGCGCGCATCAATGAAGGGCCGCAGGCGGTAGGAGCTGCCGCGGAGCTTGTCGTGCTTCTTGGTAGCCTTGATGACAGCTGTGAAGTTGACCCTGCTGAAGCTCTCCAGCTCCTTGGTCTCTTTCGTGATGTTGTCCAGCTCGCGCAAAACTTCCTTCAGCATCTTCTCCCTCTCCTGCTGGCTGGGCTCCGGCTTCTTGGACGCATCGCCCGACGCGTCGCCCAGCAAGCCCTCGCCCTTGCCGTCCTTATTCTCCTTGTCTCCCTTGCCACCCTCCTTGTCGTCCGTCTGAATCCCTATGGCCAATGGTTCAAGCTTCTTCTCGCATGCCGTGGTCCGGTCGCGCAGCTTCTGCGAGATGTCGGTGATGAAGTTGTGCACCTTCTCCAATTGCACGTTGGCCAGCTCATCCACAAACGCGCTCTCGTCGTCGGCAGTCCAGGAATCGTCGTCCTCGTTGTCTTTTAACAGCTTCTTGAGCTTGTCATAGTCGATGTATTTGTCCTTCCATGGCGCATACACGCTCTTGCGCAGTGTCGTACCGAACTTCATGGCTTAGAAAAGTCGAAGCACCAAGCAATTGCAACCTGCAGTAGCAATAGCTAAGATATAGAAACTGCCGGTGCCGGAAAGCTCTGCATGCAGGATTGCAGATTATGGAGAATGAAGCAATGAAGCTGGGTCTAGCTGGTGGGGAGCGTCGCGCAGCCAATGCCCAGGAATCTTGGGCGCACGTGTTTCGCGTGCCGCGAGCGTCATAGCTGCGCAACCCTACCCCAGTCCTGCATCTTTCAAGCACTTCTTTTTCTCGACATGTTTACGGCAAACTATCATTGTATCAAGCTTCACATCCCAGGATCCTGAGCCAGCTCTCAAGCTCGTCTGAAGGGCGATAGGCGTCTTGTGAAGGTGTTGCTCTCACAACAACGCCTGTTGACGCGAGTCATTCCCGCTGGGAAGACCCACGCATGTCACTGCCACTGCATCGTCCCGACATTAGTTTCCGAGGTCCAAGTCTGGCCCAAACTTGTTGTCTGCGCGACTCCAAAGTTCGGTCAATTTCGCGGCCTTTCGCTCTACAGACACGGCAATGACCTTGTTATGCCCTGTGTTGTTGTTGAGGATAGCTTGGTGCTGTGCTTACACGTGATGCTAAGCCCGCTTGAGCTTCCAGGTACTTCCCAACGACTGTGTTTATCATCAGCGTTGTCCGACCAACCTCCCATATCGTACGCCTCCGAATCTGGCTGACAGATTCCGTAAATCTACAAACAAGGGCTTGATACCAAAGAGTATGCCTCGAAACGTCCTCAGCTTCTAACGACAATGTTGGACCAAGGCTTCCTCAAACATGCCGCATACGAATACTAGCGGACGCTAATTGACAACCCTTCCCGGCTAGTCGCAAGTGCTGGTTCCAAGCGAACACTTCTCGCGTCTGGATTGGAACCTGCTAGGAGTGATAAATCGGGGGCAAAACATCAAGATATAAAGCCCTTGAAAGCCCACTTAGTCATCAAGTTCTCATAACAGCTGCTCTTCACAAGAGCAAAAATCGGGCTTGTGGTTTAGTGGTATAATACTCCCTTAGCATGGGAGTGGTCCAGGGTTCGATTCCCTGCAAGTCCAGCTTTTTGCATTCGTCAAGGTCTGGTTGTCGTGGTTGTCGTGGACGGCATCGTGCGTAGATTTCTCGTTTTTTTGTCGGATGTGGAGTCATTCCTGGTCTAGACGCCCTGAGCGAGTGGGCGTCGCCCCGTCAGCCACTCACGTCCGACCCAAAGTTGTTACAAGCACAAACAAGATGAAAAGATGAACAAGGTGCAGCTGAGGTTGACAACGTCGCAACCCCACATTCCACTTGCCTTGTAGTGCCCGCCCACGATGTGTCTCATTGGTGCATTCTACCCGGTCCGAGTTCGTGCTACGACCACCTCACTCATCAATACTGCTCAGCCACCTACGCCCTGATGGTCATGCCGTATCTGCCGCAACGCCGTTGTCCCGACGCATCATGGATTGCGACGATTGGTACGCAGCCCTCCCGTGCCTGGACACCGGTTGATGACGGATGGACGGAAAATGTCAGCTTCTGTTCCCACGTTTGCGCATTCGCGCAGTGCATCTGAAGGCTTGTGACAGCCTTTCAGGCATTCCTCAAGAACGCCGTCATGTCCCCGGAACCGTTGCCGTGTTCTCTTACTCACAAAATATCTTACTCTCTGTACTGCGAGTACGAGCACTTGCCGTAGACTTCTTTTACCAATTTGCGCAATGTTCGCCATGGCTTCAAATAGCCATGCGCAAGCCGGCTTACCAAGACTGAGCACGACCAAGCGGACATGTAGAAGGGATTCGCTGTCTTCCTCCAGGACGCGTGATTCGGGTTATAACAGCGATCCTGATTCCCTCTCGCCCTTGGAAGCGGGGACGTTGGATCAGGGTACATCCTACTACAAGTCCTGGCAGAAGCTCAGATCGCTAACGATGCAGCAGGCATTCTTTTCGCACCCCTTCCATCTGTGCCGAGCATTCTTGTCAACAACAAAGCTACCTTTTCTAAGAAATGCTACATCGATAGGCCTTGGTTGGCTAGCCAGAACTGCGTCACTAGCAACCCTGCAGAACTCATTACCAGTCAGGCATTCCTCCAATCCACATCTCCAGAAGCTCCAAAAATAGGATCTGTCGGGACATTGCTTGACTTTCCACGTAAGGATATCCCTAAAGACAGGCCTTTATCGGACGATGAAGATATAGAGCGATGGATCAATGATAATCTCCCATCCAGCAAGCGCCCTAGGGAACGAGTAACGTCTATCGTTTCCATCTCATCCACGAGCAGTTGCGACATGCATACCAACACCGATTATAGTGACGACGAGATGGATCATAATGTAATGGCTATACGGCGTTTTCCGACTTCCACCCAGAAGATTATTGATCTTATCTTACGCAAAGTCGAGATCAACCTCCGCAATGCGGCTTACAAGCAATGTGCGGGAAGTAAAGCCGCGCACACCCAAGGTAGAGGCACACTCTCCTCAAGCCAGAGCAGTCGTAAAACATCAGTGAGCTCAGGAACCAAACGCAAGTCCCGTTCAGAAGGCAGTCCGCCACCAGAGGACGATGACGACGATAGTTCAAACAAGCGACGCCGGGGCTCCACGGCAACTACCACCGACGATTCTGAGACTGGAGCAAAGTTTGCGTGTCCGTTCTACAAACATGAACCGGACAGGTATCGCAACAGGCGCACTTGTCCCGGACCTGGTTGGCCATCTGTCCATCGGATGAAAGAACACCTCTATCGATCACATTCCCAGCCAATATTCTGTCCAATCTGCTACGAGACCTTCACTTCAGACAAGGCGCAATCAACTCACGTACGTCTGCGACAGTGTGAGAATTCACCGCCTCGGGAAATTGAAGGAATCGACCGTGAGACTATTCGGACCCTGAAGAAGCGCACCCCTGCGTATATGCTAGAGGAGGACAAGTGGAGAGACGTATATCAGGTCCTCTTTCCAGATGTGGCTGACGCTGAGATACCCAGTCCATGTATGTCGTCTTACTGTGACGTGTAGCTGTAATCCGCTAATATGTATCAGTCTACGATTGCGATTCACCAAGCGAAACATCCCGACGCTTCCGCAGAGATCTTCTGCATCGCGTACATCAAGAACTGCTTGTCGAGGCCGGACAAGTACCTAGTCCTGTCGAGCGAGAGATTATGCAGCGCGTGGCCCAAATTGTGCGCCGTTGCGAGCAAGATCTACTGAATCAAGCGCAACCGACATCTTTCAACCCGACGCGACGTAGTAGCGTCATTTCTACAAGTAGTGCGCCCCATGCCCCGCCTCTACCCGAGCCTACTCCGATTGTCGAGACAGATGCTCCGTCGTTCATTCCCGAGCCTACGATCAATTGGGGTTCCTGGAACTACCCGTCATACAATCCATTCGGTCTAGGAATCGACTGGGAAGCTGCGTTCCCATCTGAGCCTGAGATGCAGTATACAGGTAGCGACGAGACGGCTACAAGCTTTTTGGTGCCAATGCGGACGTAGGCGGATGATTATCGTGGGTGCGACCTCGTAGTGCACACGTAACCTTGTACAAACATCTTGAAACCAATGTAGAAATAGTGATAAAGCAGTCAGGCTCCTTGCATGAATGTTCTTGCCCTGAATGCCAAGTGATGGTTACTGCGAACCATCTGTTTCGCTACGCGACGTCATGGGTGCAAGGATAAGTGGGAAACCTGAGTCAAGATCGGAACTTCCAGTCTCGTACTGGGTCCACGCTTACTTTCATCGCGCCACCATGCCACCAAAGATACAGATACCGACTGTTGAATTTCGATCGCTCCTTCTACCACCAGTACGAGTACCGATACGCGCTCTACAAACATTGTACCGCCCGCAATGCGCCTCTTACGTCCCGCGCCCTGCATGTCCTACCCAACGCCTTGAACAACGCCGTGCGCTCAACCTATACAAAACGGCCAAGGCCAAGACAGTCCTCGGTCAACACAAAGTGCTAACGTTCACTCCGTATGAATATTCGCGGTTGGAAGACCTGTCACACAAGGTCAGACTCTGGGAGACGACCAAGAAGGGCGCAAAGGAGGGCTTGATAGCGGACGACATCTCATTGCAAGAGCTGTACGACAACCATGTTAGAGATGGAGAAATGCTCTGGTGTATGGATGCGCTGAAGAAAGGGATGGCACAAGGACCTTTGGATAATGAGGACCAGGGCGAGGCGAGCATGAGTGTACCAGAAAACTTGAGGGACTTCTCCATCACCAAAGCACACACGTTCTCGATCCCCAAAACTAAGAAGGGCAAGCATATTGGAGGGCTTAAAAACATCATCTTTAACGAGTCCAGTCCAATCGAATTCTACAGGCTATCATTGGATCGCGCATACCAATTCCTCGAGCATGGCTGCCCTGTAGAGTTTCGCCTCCGCTTACAAGGCAGAACGCTGCTAAAAGAGGAAAAAATCACGGCAGCAGATCCTCGCCGTTGGCAATGGATGCATTCGCATTTCCCACATCTGCGACCAGACTTTATCATGAAGGGAATGCCTAAAGGCACAGCCTATGTAATTGAACCTGTGAGTGACGGACGCTCAGTGCAATGGGTAGCTGGAAACCTAGACCAACCTGGTCATGAAGGGCTCAACAAACGGATATTCAAAATCAAGGGTGCGGTTGCGCACTCCGTCAAGCAAGGCAAACAAGCCATGCTGCCAAAGATAATGCGCGGGAAGTTGAGAGAATCCGGGATGGATGATTACTCGATCAACACGGGCTTGCCGAAAGAGCAGGCTCGGGCAAAATATTCAAAGGGTGGGAAGGTCACGTACGGTGGCGAAGAGACGAAGTATCTCAAGAGAGATGCGGAGACGGACGGTTTCATGACGCCAGATCCGGCGTTACGACAAAGTAGGGCTAGAGTTAGAGGAGAGTTGAACGATGAATCGCAACGTAAGATGCACTGGGAAGGTCGCGGGCGCATAGGCAGGGATCTGAATGAGCAAAAGAAGGCTGCCAGAGAGAAGCAAAAGGCCGAATTTGAGGGCAAGTCCAAGTAAATGTAGCATAGAAGCAATATGGCGGTTTCACCAAACCACGGCTATCTTTTGGTGTTGTTGGGGCTTGGCGGGCGACGTTGGGCAGTGACCACATCTCTGGGTCGTCGGACATGGATACGGCCGAACATGTTTATCCACACCCAGACCCTAGACTAACTTACTCTCCTTTCTCCGCGACCGTCCGTTTGCACATGCATGCACCTGTGCTAGTCAAGGAAGCGAAGCCCGAATAATGCAGCGACCCTGAATCTCCCGCCCATTCCATCTCCCTGCTATCCTAAAAACCCACGACTCACCCTCCCCGCTGTTCGTCATCGCATCGCCGCCGCCGCCGCGCAACGCTTACATCTTCTCGAATCCGCAACGTCACCGCTCTGAGCTTCAATGAACGCAGCGCGCCAGGCGTGTCGCCCCAAGCACCAGGTCCTGGTCCTCAAATGCTACCCAAAAGTCCAGAAGAGCGATGCCGAAGCAAAGGCCAATTCGAGCGAGCTAAGCTATCTGCTCTTCTACGCGAGCACTCGCCGCAGTAAGCTGCAAAAGGTGGTCGACTTCCTAGACAAGAGGGCGACCAAGGATGTGTGGAAAGTCCGGACAGGCAATGTGCAGGTTACGCTGCAGATTGTCAGGGCGCTGATTGAGAAATGCCCGCGCGATCTTCCCCTCTATGCGAGTGCCGTACTGCACATCCTGCGAACCATTCTCAACTCAAACGACGTTACCATGGTGGAGGAATCAGTGCCGACGTTCGAAGCTCTATGCGCGCATCAGGATCCCGCCGCCCTAGCAGCCGACCAGGACTATATCAAGAAGTACGAGGAGATTGTGCAGTTGTACGCTCAGTTCGCGTCCAAGGAGACTGTCAAGACGGGTAAGGCACCAGTCAGCTGGCCCGTTGCAGTCAGATACCGCAAGGCTGGACTCCAGGCCCTGAAGGCCATTGCCTCGTCTGAGTCATTAGGGTCCGAGACAGGGCGTCAATTGGGCGCCGTCATACCAGTCATACTCGTCAACATACATTCAGAGAGTGGTGCATACCTCAAGAGGCTGGAAACACGGGAAGCCACCAAGGGCGAACACGACAAGGAGCTGGCATTACGGCGGCGGCAGAGTGTATCCACTGCACGGACCGACGATGAAGACGGCGACCCGATCGCGGCATCCGGAACGACCGAGGATGCGGATAAGCTTGCAGAAGAGGAGGTTGGAGTACTTGCGCTTCAGGCGCTGAGGAGCATATTCCAGGGTGTAAATCGAGGGCAACTTCGGCTTGCGACCTCAGCAGTGCTCAAGTTTATTGCATTACATGTCAAGAGCTCACAGGAGGCTACCCCAAGCGAAAGCAGCCACTGGGCGACTACTCTCATGGCTTTGATCTGCGCATGGGTCCCTGTACAGGACCGATACACAATCCTGGTAGGCGCAGTGGAAGCCCTGGTTCGTAGTCCAATCGTGGAAGATGACCTCGAACAACAGCTGGTTCTGGCGACTATCATCGACTATCTCCTAGCCTCGACAATCAACTTCATTGGACTCAGTGTCATGGATGTTCTGGTCGGACTCATCTCTCACTCATTGCTACTCCTTCAGCTTGGTGGGCCAGGATCGAACATTGTACCGCATCATCAGCAGACAACATCTGTTGTGGGAGAAAAAGACCCTAGCAGCCAATCTTCGACGACTAATTTGGACGCTGTAGTCACGGAGGTCGTTAAGAAGCCCTCTAACGTGAGGCTACAACTTCTGGATACCGTACAGAGGTGCATGGCGGATCTCGCAACACATGTGTACTATACAGACCAGATTTCTGACATGGTGGAAGCGATCCTGAGCCGCCTCAAGCCATCACGTCTTTCGAGCGTTTCCTCCACCACTGAAGCAATACAAAACCCCGAAGGCGCTATAGACGCCGTTGCGGATTCGATCAGCATGCAAGAAAAGACGCATGTAGACCGCTTCTTCTCTTTCGAAACCGCACGTATCACTGCTCTCGATGCGGTCAAAGCCATTATCAAGACAGCAAACGCACGGAGACCAGACGGCTCAACTGCATCTGTGTCGCGGAGCAAAGTCGGTGTGAGTGTCTGGGAAGGCACCCAATGGCTTCTGCGAGATCCAAGTGGCCAGGTCAGGAAAGCCTACGTCGACGCGCTGATTACGTGGCTTAATACGGAGAAGAACAAGGAAGATCTGAAGATTGTGGATAACTACAGGCGGAAGGAGAAGGAAAACGATAAGAATGCGTTGGCTAGGCGTGCAGTCTCGAATGCATCGAACAGGGAGAGAGTATCGAAACGCGGTAGGGACACGTTCTTGCCCCTGCTTCATCTAGCTGTCTATGAGAACGCGCTTCACTACGTCGATTCTGAGGCTGATTACCTGCTTCTGCACTTGCTGCTCACCACTCTGGTCAATAGACTCGGAGTGAACGCAGCGAGGAGTGGACTGCCAATGATCATGCGACTACAAGAAGATATCGTAACTATCAAAGACCCAGGTGCTAAACTGCGCTTGGGCAGCTTGGTACATGGCTACCTCTGGGCGCTCAGCATAGCCCTGGACTTCGAGGTCTCCTCTGTCGGACGTGCCCTGCACAACGAAATCTCGCGTAGAAGCAGCAAGGGTCTGTGGATGAAGAGCATACGCGTCCCGCCCATGCCCATTGAGCTCATAGAAACACCTCATGCGACACCTGTCGCTGTACCAGCAGAGATCGTCGAGAACGAAGCTCTGAAACCATTTGACAACAGGGAAGCTTTGGTCGAAAAAATATCGGAAGGTTACTCGACTTCCCTATACTCGCCGCCTTCTTCGCCCCCTGGCTCACCTGGCCGCGGAGCCAATGCGTCTATCCCTACTATCCATCAACCAGTGCAGCAATCTCCAAGCCACCAGGGCCCACCTGAACTCCCATTCAAAGTACGAGAAGATCTCCTCTCGGACTGGACGAGAGACGGCTGTCTATCATCCCACACAAAAGACTCGTCATCTGCTTCCATATCAGGATCGAAAACAGGAACGCATTACACCGCCGCGACACAGAAGAACAACTTCCTCGGCGTCAACGTACAAAATGAGAACCTGGATAGTAGCAATGGTAGCTCGCCTGCTCAATCGCCACGACGTGCGCATAGTCGTCCGCCGTCCGCAGCATACGGGCTTGTAGGTCGATTGTCGAGTCCGAATCGGAGCAGAAGTCCGGGTGGCAACACACCAAATTCTTCGTCGAGTCTGCGGTCTACAGTCAGGGTTGATGATTTGCGACGGGCATTGAGTACAAGTCATGGTGGGGCACCGAGGACGGGGTATTCTCACCGCGCACCTAGCCATCGGGCAAGAAAGAGTCTGAGTGACCACGACGCTTCCTCAACAAGTGATTCAATGGTCAGTGTACATTCTCTGTCCGACGCGTCGTTTATTACTACGGGTCCGGCGAAGGAGGAGCAGCAGCAGAGTGGTGGTGTCCGAAATCCAGAATCGCCTACTACGCCGGCTGCTACTTCTACGCCCAGGCCGACAACAGCTACTTCCATAAACTTTGGAACAGCAGCAGCAGGAGTAGGAGGAAGGGAAAGTACGTATACGATGGATAATTTGCCGCCTGTGCCGCCTATTCCTGAGGATCTGCTCAACGGGCAGAGCGAGGCTAGGGATTTTGCGAGACCGAAGACGGCGCCTAATGGTGCGGTGAAGAAGAGCAGGAGTGTCAAGAGTGGAGTGAGCAGAGGTAGGAGTGGGGATCGTAGAAGGGGGACTGGCTTGTCGAGTAGTAAACCGGATTTTACAGGCTTCTTGGATAGTATTGGGGTTGAGGATGATGAAGATGATTTGGAGAGTGTTGGAAGTGGTATTTCGAAGGCGCCGTATTGAAACGGTTGTTTTGGTGGGTAATTGGAGATGTTAGTTGGTGTGTGTGTGTGTGTGTGTGTGTGTGATTTAGCGACGTTCGCAGGCACAACGGAGATTTGAGAAGGGAGGTGTGTGTGTATGTGTGTTGGGTTTATTCTTCCGTCTTCCTTGCTTCTGCTGTTGCTGTGCATAGTCCCTTCTTAGCTTCGGCTTTTTGCTCCTATGTTCGAGAAAAGTCTTCTTGGTAATACAAAGATCCCATTTGTTCACTTGCGGATGTACTCTTCTCATACCAAGGTCTGCGTTGAGCAATGTTGTCAAGCGGTGGTTGAAGCGTGCCATTAGATGTGGACTATAGCTTCACAATGTCTCTATATTACGGCAAACCGAAGCATATTCATACGATTTTTCTTTCCGTGCAGCCATTCATACATACCACATTGCTGTACAGCATATGCAACGTTACCCCCACATAAATTGCTCATCCGTATTGTTGCCCTCCTTACTTTACTACCCATCGCGCAACAACAAGTCTAGCTTACCGCATTGACACGTATCTATCACAGTACACTCCTCCAAATGCTACTACTCACCCTCCTTACTCTCACCCTCCTTACTCTCACCCTCTCAGCTCTGCCCACCACCCTCACCACCGCCCTCCCCTACGCCACAAGCCCATACAGTCCCCAAAACTGCCAATCCACCATCACAGAAAACGGCGGCGTCTTCTCCTGCAACGGCTACAACTACATGGGCAACTGCGGGTGGCGCGCCTACCCAATAACGCCCGGTTCGGACTGGTGCTACAGCTTCGGAAATGTAGAGGAGCGGCCGCGGTCTATTGGGCCGGATCCGAGTGGGTGGTGTGAGTTGTTCAAGGAGGAAGGGTGTCGGGGAGAGGCGGTGGAGATTTGGAAGGGGATAGGTGATAAGAGGTTGGAGTGTCCGGGTATCAGTGATTCGGGGACGCCTGAGTGGTGGGTTAGTATAAAGTGTCGGTTGAAATGAGATGGGGTGTGGTATATGGTGTTTTACTTTTACGAATGGGGGTTCTGGTATTGACGTACGATGTAAATGACGTTTGCCGCTCAAATACAAGTCAAGTACAAGCTTTTTTTCTTTCTTGTTTCTTCTCCACTACAATGTGAATCACACATGAGGACTGCTCTGGTACATTGAGTCTCCCACCATCACGTAGTGTATCTCCTTATTATGTTCACTTTGGAGTGGAGGCGATGAGTGAATGGATGCATGTGATGCACGTTGGAATATGGGATGAACAAACATCGCAAATACGTGTGGCTTTTGGCTGTGTTTTATCTATGCCTTTCGAAGTTGCATTCTTGTGATTAGTGAAGTGCGTGAGTCGCACTAAGCTTTCCTCTGTCTTTACATGTTGTGGCATTGAAGGCGGCTACGTTCAAACGATCCGGGGAGTCGAACAAGTCACATCGAACATGGTCTCCCACTTTCCTATGCAGACTCGCTGCGCAATCCAAACGACGCGGTGTATATTTAAAGATAGCTCCACGTTCGTTCCTTCCTTCTCACTCGCTGCAATCTCAATCCAATAAGAACACGAGTAACAAGACAAACGGATCCCAACACCACATTACCATAGGATCTGCATTATAATCCCGGCAGTAGCCACGAGTAAATCTAAAACACGACTCCACAATGCACCCTCCCACCATTCTCACCTTCTTCGCCAGTCTCGTCACAGCCAGGTCTTTTACTAGCCCTCCTTTTGCACTAAGCCCCTACATTCCAATCACCGAAAGCGATAACTGTAAAGGCAGAGTGATCGACAACAACAGCGGCGTCAAATACTGTCTCGGTACAGGATTCCTCGGCAATTGCAAATTCAAGGCCTACACCGAAAGGAAATCGTGTATTGACTTTGCCGACATTGTCCAACGGCCCCGTTCTATTGGTCCCGATCCGGGCGGCTACTGCATGTTGTTCAAAGAGAACGACTGCAAGGGACAGCCATTGCAAATTTGGGAGAAGAGGGTGTTCCAAACGTATATGTGTCCGGGTATCTCGGAGATGGGTGGGAAGAATGAGTGGTGGAAGAGCATGAAATGTGTGGAGAATGAAAATTGATGATGGTGGGTAGAGCAAGACTTGCAAGAAAGAAAGGGCTGGATAGAGACAGGAGGGTGAGGTGATTTGTACATATCTAATGAGGAGTTCAAGTTCTGAGTAAAGATCAACAGATGTTTGGATAACCTTTTCCGGGAGAAATTTTATGAGAATGAGACTATCTTAGCGATGAATGGACTTGGCTTGAAGCTCAGCCAGTGGCGACTGGCAAAGCGGTGACTAGGCTCTGGCTTAGACGTAGTCATCAAATATTAGATTATTAATGCACAGGATTGCCTTGTAGGGAAGTGATTACAGGAAGAAGTCCTTAGCTGTGACTCTATCGCGATCTCGTGAAGTAGGATGCAAGAAGGCTCATTGGTAAGTCATCACACTACACCATGGTTCTTTAACAGCTAACAAGTTGCATATAGCTCTAAAAGACTTCAAAGCTGCTTCCACGTTCATCGTTGTGATAGTGATGTGTATAGACAGAAGAAATGTATCATAGTATTCAAGGTACTCTAGTCGATGATGTAAAGACTCTGACATCTTCTACTTCCATCAAGACTGTCGCACAGGAATGGCGTATATCAGGGTTCGCCGACTGCATGAGTTCTCTCTACCATTTCCTACCACTACGCCAGCCATTACAGAGAGCCGACTACCAAATAGATAGTAAAGCTCGTTTCTGGTTGTCTGGGCTCACATTTATACATTTGATTAAATGCTAACACTGCCGCTCACCGTCTTCTTCGCGATCGCCACTACTACTCCCATCGATACGCCTCCTATCAACAACGTTGCCCTTTCCGAAACTAGTGGAAACTCGCTATTCACACGCGAAAAGGTCGAATCAGTTACTTACGGAAACCCACAGTCCCCCCTGTGCAACGACAAGGTTGGTCGGCCAGGCGGCGTGTATACGTGTCCAGGCCCAAACTTCACTCCTACCGCCACAGAACAATGCGAGTGGCACTCACCTCCTGATCCAGGCTTGTCGTCATGTATCACCTTTGCTCCACCTAGGGCCCTTCCTCGGTCCTGATCCAGGTGGCTATTGCATCCTTTTCTCGGGAAACGAATGCAAGGGTGGGCAGTTTGTTTTGAGTGTCGGGAAAAAGTTTTATAAGTAATTATGTCATTTTCTAGATACTTTGAGCATGTGCTAACGTCGATAGTACGCTTGGATGTCCTGGTCTGACCCATAGTTCAAAAGATAGGGCGGTTGCGAGTTTGGAGTGTTGGCCGCTTTCGCAGCGATGGTAACGTCAAGAGCAGATTGGCAGATGAGTAGTATACTTGTAATCGTGCATTACCGTATTAACCCATCATTGCTCAACTTCTGTTGTCGCAGTGTGTTTGTAGAAATGTGAGATGTTTGGAGACGTCCCGATGCTAGAAGGCATTCTGTGACTGCCCGCAATTTTCTCACTCCTCGCTACCACCACTTCCCCTCGTCACTGCCTCTTTCATCACCGCACCGCCAGCTTACTACAGCACTGATAAGAGTATACTATTGGTGCGTCTGCCTAGGCTATTAGGAACACCACACTTCCACGTCAACCGTCGTAAGCACTTGTTTTGTTAGCAATCAGCTGAGCTGTCATTGTTACACGCTTGCTGGCTGCTTGATCATACATGGCTTTACGTTAGCTATACACCCGTATCATCACGTTCCGGATCTGTCCCACTAACTGCCGATCAGAGTGCGTCTAAGACGCCCCAGTCGCTGAGTCGCTGAGTGTTTCAATTCTCAAGAAGTAACCACCATTGCCGCCATCAGACTCACCGGCACTGCACCCACAACTATCGTAGTCATTCAATCAATGTTCTTCACTGCTCGAAAATTGGTTAGGAGCGCTACGCGCTATGTCAGACGGGACTGTAGTCAAGGAAGTGACTGGTAACTGGGTCAAGCGTCGTAACCCCCTACACGACCGAAGCGACCATGAGCATGCCCATCAGAGTGAGTAGGTCACTCAAGTCCCTATCGGCAAACTTCCAAGAGCAAACAACAGCGGAAATGGTCATCAAGAGCCACGAAATCCGCTAACGTGATGAGTCGAGGACTTGCAAACGACATCCAGTTGACCATACGCGAAGATGGTGATTCAATGAGATCTACGCTTCAAGCAGCGCGATCGCACATATACCTTCAAGTTTGTCTACACATCAATGAACTAAGTATATCTCTTGTGGAAATTTGATGGCTTCACGCTTGGTAGCAGTCAATGTTCTAGCTAATTGTCAACTGCCAGATCGTTGACCAACGGCAAGTCACATACGCAAATTCACCAACCTTCAATTTCTACGTTCTCAAAGGACATATAAATATCTGGATTTGTCCAACACTTTCTTCCATAGAATAGCGACAACGATAACAACAATACCTCATTTGAGCCGATTGTTATACTATTCCTCTTATCATCCACTGCTGGCCAGTACCTTTGCTAAAAAAAAAAACCATCTCACGTGTATAGTCGAACACTCAGCACTCGAATAGTTGGATACAAGGGAAAACGGAGAGATAGTTCGTCAAACGACCGTACCAGCCTCGAACCAACAAATCAACACTCATCTAAGGTCTCTTCTGCCAACATCAGTACGTCACAATAACATGTGTCACAAACAGTTCTACATATGCCCAAACGGGCATGATCTCGATCTTGAACCGTTCGTATCACCCTGTGATAGCCCCCATTTTTGCTTCATTCGAGGTGGGATCGAAGAACATCCGCCTTTACTATCACCGGAAAGCGGATGTAAACAATGCTTGGATATCCCAAAAACAGCAATAGAACACTACAGGAAGTCTGCACGTGCAGCCGCCTCTGAATATAAATGGCACCATGAAAATGATGCGGACTTGTTTATGGCCTTGTTCTTACGACGAGCATGTGAAGGTAGGAGATCCAGGCACCTAGAATGGGAACAGGGCGGAAAGACGACCCTGGTACCGAAATCCTGGATGCAAGAGGAAAGGGAAGATGCGAAAACCTCTGCTGTGAAAGAAATGAACCTAGAACATCAACCGATTGTAGCTCCGCAAAAGTCCTCGACCAGGCTTCGCACGGCAGCACAAACAAAAGCAGGCAGCAGGCGACAAGCCCAAACTGCTGCCAATATATACACATGGGAAAACGCCGAAGCCCGAGGCGCCTTTGAAGCAGCGTATGAGCACCATGCCATAAAGGTTAATGAGCGTAGGCAGCGTGAAAAGCCAAGTGGGAAATGGGCACAAATGAAAGCATCCGACCAGCGTGATCTAATGGAACACGCCACGAAATATCTACAAAAACTATTCGAGGATGATCAAATACCCCCAGGTCTTAAACGCCGCCCTACCCAAGGTGTGTCTCTTGGTGGTGCAGGTGGGTCCGATGATTCACATGCTCAGGGTTCGACCGCCAAGAATACTTTTCAAACAACGATCAATCCCAAGGAGGGTAGAAGGCTCGAAGATATACCATACTATTATCCTCGGGGTTACAACAGCGAGGGCGGGTCTGGTTTCTTTGGCATGGACACCCCCGAGAAAAAAAGTCCCAGTGCTTCGGAACTAGAAGGTGATAAGCGAAAAGCCAAGGGAAAAGCCAAGGCTACTCATGCAAGCCCAGATGCTCGTATACATGAATCTTCTTCTTCAGACAATTATTATCATCCAGGCGAGCATCTTACGAGAGAGGCGAATCGTACTAAGCGACGAGAGCAAGCTCGGACTGCGGAAAGGAACCAAGAAGCAGAACGCATGCACAATGAAGAGATGCGAACCTGGATGCAAGCTGCACGACAACAGCCGTACATACAAAGCAACTTGCAGCCTCAACAAGCACCTGTAGCTACTAAGCTAGTTCCTTCTACCACTTCAAAGTCACCTGCTACCGGAAACACAAGGGTGGCTGCAGGGAAGCAACGGGCAGCAGAGGCTCATCAAACGCAACCAAAAAAATCTACAGCCTCCGGTGCAGCTAAAGCTAAGCCAAGTGTGTCTATAACCGGTGCTGCAAAGCAAAAAATCGGGGGTCAACCACGACAACCCGCGCAGACTACTTCGACTGCCACTAGACAGACCACAAGTGTTCCAGCAGCCGGAATTCCAAGACGCTCTACTGGAGCACGCACTAACGCAAGCAACCCCACCGTAAGTCCTACCGGTGGTGCAACAAGACGTGGTACTGGAGATTCGGCCTCGAGTTCCAAACCGAAGAACAGTAAGCAGGGCTCGAAGAAGAAGCCGACCAAGAAACCTGGTTCTGGCACGTAGGAGAAACATGCAAGACATCTTAGATATATAGTTGCATTGGTGTCAACGGACTGCTAGGTGTACTATTTCTACTTCTCTTAGCAATGAACTTTCCTAAATCTAAATATATTACTTAGTTCTAGTATGGTCTACATAAGGGAATTCAGAACCCTTTTAGTCTCTCTCGCTGTTGTAGTTGCTATGTAAATAATGCTTCTTTACAAACTCCGTAAGCTCGAAAATCCAAACAAACAGCCCTGTCAAATCTATAAACTCTATTTATAGTGTAATCAAAACAATTATCTCTACGATTTCGCT
Source organism: Alternaria gaisen (assembly GCA_004156025.2). Lineage (NCBI taxonomy): Eukaryota > Fungi > Ascomycota > Dothideomycetes > Pleosporales > Pleosporaceae > Alternaria > Alternaria gaisen. The sequence continues at coordinate 209,974 of PDWZ02000018.1, read as the reverse complement.
GTATAATAAAGATTATGCTTCTCACCTGATGGTCTCGTCTTAACGCGACTTGTGCCGATAGTCGTGTTAGCGAGCCTTATCTCATCATGGGACCTTTTTGTGCTATGCGATATTCATAGTTCATGAAGAAGAGACTTGAATCGAGTTTGATTTTCTGTAACATGAGTAAAAGACCTCATGCCTTATTAACATAAAAGCGATTGTACATTTCTAGTGAAGAACGATGACATTGCGAACAGTGGCGATCGATCCACTGGCTCAAAGTGGTTTGTCAGGCCTTCAAGCGCGGACTTTGTTACATATCGAGTCACATCTACAGAGTCACATCTACAGAGTCACATCTACAGAGTCACATATACAGAGTCACGTCTACAGGTTTACGTCTATCGAGTCACACTCAGAGGTTGACAGTAGCTCGATCTGTTCGTCATGACTGAGTATATATACCTTGACCTGCTGTACCCTCTCTTGTGTACACGACAACGACAACGACAGCAAGCTTCCTCACTTACTAACACATTGATACTCAATTGATTTTCTGCTGGTCAGTAGCCTAAGCGTATAAATTCGACCTAATACAGCCCTCTAAGATCTAAACACGAAGACTCCGCTACAGCTTCCTCGACAGACGACTATACTCATTCTTTGTTCGATTGCCACCGGCTATAGAGTCGTTCCCTCGAACTCTTGCATTGATCAACAACTGAGATGTGTCATATGCAGGCATGTCAGTGCACAAGCAATCACGTAGACAACAGAAGACTCTGCGACTATAATAAGCGTAATAAGGGAATATGTCCCGCCAAAAAGACACCTGATTATTTACTTACCCTTAGGCCTGGCATCCAAGAGATAGTGTCGGGATGTGAAGTATGTAAAAGGATAGAAGAGAATTATCGGGCACGTCATCCAATTGGTCCAGTCAAAATCATTAACCCCAACAATCATCCGACGGTAAAAACATACCCATCAGGGTACAACAGCCCGGGTAGTTCCAATCCCCCAAGCACTCCACCCATCACCAAGAGCCCATCACTATCAGCACGCGGACCATCTCTAGACGACCAAGCATATTGGGCATCTGATCGTCATGACAACGATGATCTGTACGCAGACCCTTCCCCTATGCGTTCTAGGGAGCAGTCTCCAGCACTCCGTTCTGGCGGCAGTTCATCCCATGTTGCAAATCAGTCCTCCATCAGTCGCGGCACGGGGAACGAACAACGTACTCGTGCCCCATCGAAAACAAGCTCTAAGGGATCCAGTGACGGCAATGCCTTCATGGATGACTGGTTTTCCTTCTCGCAGGCGTCAACGTATACGCCACCTCCTTCAACTGCTGCGCCTCAGCCCGTCCCAGCCTCACATAACCAATATTTAGGCCCCTCAACGCATACCACTGCAGGAAAGACTCCTGCAAGCCAGAAGACGGTTGCTGCGTCGAAGCGTCCAACTGAAAGTTCTGCATCGAGTTCCAGGGCAAAGGAAGACAAGGGTAAAAACTCTCTCAAAAGCTTTGTATCAAGCTCTGGCCCAAAGGAAGATAAGGGTAAGAAACCTGCCAAGAAGAAGTAAAGTAAAGAGGAAGACGCGCGATGCCTGAGACATGAATCCGGAGTTTTTCATGATGTTATTGCAGACGTTTGGCGGTGCCTGTATTGGCAATGCAATGGCATTATCGGTTTTTGGATGATTTGTGAATGTTCTACGAGCGAACACGGCAGGCCGTTGTCTCTTCATTCTTTCTTTGCAGTATTTACTCTGGTTCAGTCTCGATTCGCTAGCGAGTTTTCTTTGTTCATAGCGTGGATGTTCTGATATCCAGTCGATGTTTTGCGATGGTTATAGATGCGAGTTCTTTTACAGTGGAAGTGTTTATATAAGCAAGGCTAATGGCATAGTTGGTTATAGCGTAAGTGTGCATAGCCGAATAGAAAGATTGAATATACAAATGAAGAACCAAACGTGCATGTGCAGGCGTGACTGAATGCTGAAGCTGTGCATGGAAAATGGACGAGAGCTGGTGGGAGCGTGCTTCGAGATGGATGACGAGTCAAAGAGCGTGGAGATTCGCGTCGCTGTAGGTACCGAGGTATTTCTCGATGTCATCAAAACCGTGACAAACACTGGAAAGATGCCAGGCTGCATCACGACGCGCAATGCGTCGGAAGATGCTCGCCGCGACAATGGATGAGAGAATAACGATCGATACGCGTCATTTCCACGCTAAGAGTCTTACGTCGTCAGATTTAACATTATGGTGTCGATCATCACCACACCAGGCGCGTGCCTCACGCGTACAGAACAATCACGGCAGAGCATCACATCGGTGGTCAACAAAAGGATTTGTTGACCAAACGTTTGTACTCGTCAACCCGTGACATGAATAGCGGTGGGCGAACACGAACTTGAAACAATTTGAAGCCGTCCTGCAAACAAAACACAAGGCAGCAATAGCCACTACACCGAACCACCAAACGCGATCTCATAGACCGGTTTCTTAACAGGCACGCGCCGACTCCACCATAGCATCGTCATATCACTTTTTGGAAATGTGCGAGAAGAGTGACGAGCGTGCACACCCATACGGTATCTGTGTTCATCTTTTCAGCCACGACATGTCATTTTGGCAAAGTTCATTTCGATCAGCCACAGCTGCGGCATGAGTATGAGAAAGCAAGGACGCGTACAGAATGAAGACCTTTACACAAGGCTCCACATTGCACATACGAGGGCTGTCTTCTTTTGCCGTCGTGTTTGGCTAGAATTCGGACGCGACGCGCATGGGAAAATAGGCCGACACGTCTGGATTCTCACATTGATATCACTGATAAGACTCCGTAGACACACGCATGGCAGGTTCTCCCATGTCTTTGGAACTGACATCGAATGGCACGATTACTGTTCTGATCCAAGAAAGGGAACGCCGAGAGAGAAGCACGTCATGATGCAGAGTTGATCTGGTTCCAGGCTCAGACATGTGATCAGACTGTGTAACTTTTGTTATGGTGAAAGAGATGAGAGCATGTTTTTTGATGATAAGTTTCGTACACGCTTGGGCGAAGTTTTACACACTCAGCATATCCACCAGGCCCAACCGCGGAGCCAGCACAGTCGAAGAACCACATCATGGTCTCTTCTTCTCAGTTTTGGAACTTGCATCCCAGCGAACGCTCAACCAAAGCCGCACAGAATGATATGTCTGTGATTCTCTTTCACACAAAGACATCGCAAAGTAATGTCTTGGTTTTGACACCGTGGAACAGGAGGGAGCGAACGCCATGTGAAGGGCACTCAGGTTTTTTGGTGGCTCAGGCTAGCAAGGCATATGTTCGTCGCGAACATCTTTTGGTATGTGAGCCTCGTATAGAAGGAAGAAAGCTGATGACAGTCGCAACCTCGAGGTATAAGAAGGCCAGAGAGGGTCGAGGGACGATATAACCAGTTATCTGTGTAATTTGGTCTTCTCAGGGTATGCCCGTTGCCAGTCTGGGCTTCTACTGTGCGTGCGATCGGATTTAAGTTTCTTTATAGTTCCCGCTTTGGCATGTGTACTTTGCGGAAACAGTTTCGGCTCTCCTCATAATATAGGCGACAGCTGGTTTTTGAGGAAAAGAAAAGGACTGGGAGACAAATGTCGCGGAAATCCGGTTCTTTTCAGAAAATCTCCATCGGAACTTCGTGTGGCATATTTTGGAGGAATATCTAGTAGATAGATATATGATGGAGAAGAAGGTAGGATGTGAAAGAGGAGCTTATATATGCTTTCTTGGGCTTGAGTGTCACGTGTACTGCGCTGTTACAAGGATTGTTCGTGACGTGTGAAAGTTGGAGGTGCATGAATGGGAAGAGAAAGGAAAAATATTTATTTGATTGGGCTATGGGTGTCAAAGCCGTCAGGAAGATTTCTAGAAACAGTGTGTGTGGAAGGCAGTACACTACATGCTTCCACAGTTTCGATTCTGGTCCCACAAGTGACCCAAATACTTCATACTAATTTGCAAACCGGACTTTTGAGAGAGAGAGAAAAGACACAAAGTGGCAGAAACAGACAGAAATCGCTCAAAAGCATGTCCATGACGTTGTCTCGCCTAGAAAGCAAACTCCATAGAATATGTCGCACCGCCTTTCAATAAGAATCGCATTCGCAAAAAAAAGCCACATGTAACGTCCGTAAATCCAAAGCGCAGCATGTGTGCCCAAAACCAAAGCCAACCTACCATGCGCACGGCGTCCAGTATGCTGCGCAGTTGTGCCATGGATATGTAGAGTGCTCGACGCTTTTCGCTGGAAGCTCGTCAGGCGAACCTCCAAGAGTCCTCGGTTACGCATTCCACACCTCAACCGCCTGTCTCACCTAGAGTTTCAACTTCCTTCGGTAAAATGGCCCACAGTACGCCTCAAGCCCACCTTCGTTATCAATCCCTAGAAAGGGCGAACCGTAATCATTATTTAGGAATCGCTTGTCCTTCGGATCAATCTCCACTCCCTCTTTCACTGCCGTCTTGAAAAGCCGACCGTCAATACAAGCAGTATGCAAGTTCTTTGGGCCTATCTTGCGCAGCATACGGATATAGATCTCCTTGAGACGAAGCACCTCCTCGCGCTGACGGCAGTACCTAAATACGTAATCGCGCTGGAGGGAAGCCGGAGGCTCATCATCGGTAGGGTCTTTTAAGAACTGCCTGAGTCGCCAGACGGTGCTGCGCTGCTGGGGTGGTATAGTAAGAAAGGTCTCCAGGTATGGGAATAGCTGGCGAAAGTGTCCGTATCCGTGCTTGTCAAAGAGTGTAACGAGCGAATTCTTCTCCATCTTTAAAGCAGTCTGCAGCTCGCGGAATATTACTTCCGAGTTGTCCGCCTCACTTAATAAAGCCATGTAGAGGCCGGACAGGTGCTGTTCTTCGTCTTCGTTCTTAGTCGTAACGAATCCGAAGGCATACCATGCGCTAGCATGTATAGGGAGGAGCTTCCCTTGTAGAATAGTTCCGATGAGTTGTGTGGTCTCTTGCTTGGTGGTGGGCTGTAGGCGAACAAGGGCGAGGCCTTTGTCTTCTCGAGCAAGATAAACTTGAACGGCAGTCATCAAAGGGCCGAGACTAGAGATTGCTGGCTGAGGATGATGAAAGGGAAGAGTAGGAGGTACTGCTGGGATTGTAATCTTGTTTTCGACATAACAACGACGTTTGGGCTTCTCTTGTTGTTGAGGTGATAAGGGTATTTTTCCGTTTGGTTGCGTCGAGCTCTCTGTTGGGATCGCGAAGGAAACAGTCTTGCCAGGAGAGCTGGGTCTGAGATGGAACGTGAGGTTTTCGAATGCTCGTGAGGCTCTGGCCGACCTCACCATAGTGCTGTGCACTCGCTCGGGAAATCCCAATGTGCAGATAAGCTCGTAAAACCTATCGGCAAACCGTGTTTTCTCGAGAAGGGACCTTAACCGTTCCTGCAGATGTAGAAGCACTCTTGTCGTTTCTGATGCGAGGTGTACAAGCGCATTCAATTCCTTCATCGAACGTTCATAGCTGTTGATTCGTTGCGACAGTGAGATGATACGATCGCCAAGCTCACGATCCAATAGCTGGTCTTTGTATTCGGGATCATCGATGCCAAACATCCTCGTCACGAGGTCGTCGAATGTTTCCTGGTAATCTTGTAAGGTCTTCTGCAGCCTTTGAATGATCGTTTCGATCTTAGTGCGGTTAAAGATAAGGATCACGTCCCAAAGGTCGTCGCACGCGATCTGAAGTACATCCTGTGGACCTGGAAATGTTAGGGATGAACTCAAAAGATGAGATTTAACATGCCATCCGCATGCTTCGCAATCGATGCCAACGCGTCTTCCGTGGTTCGCATGAACTTGCGGAGTTCATTATCCAGGCCAACGCGTACTCGAGCAGTTGATCGGCTACGCGTAAGGTATATGGCCATCGCGTTGGCGTTGTCTGCCTGTTGTATATCCACCTCCGCACCCAACATCTTCGACAGTCGCCTCGCAAAACGGTCTTTGAGGCTAAGTGCTGACTTTAGGCCTCTCATCGGAACGATGCCGGTCGAGTGATCGATGAGATCTTCTGCTATTAAGATATCGTAGACCTTCTCTTCCACGCGTTGACGCTGAGCGGATGCCATAGTGGCGTCTGCAACTGCTTTCGTGGGACGCTGAAAGTGTCGACCAAGAATGGATATAGATATATTCTTGAGGGTCGCTCATGTATATTTCCGTACACTCTGTGGCAGTAATCTCCTGCTCTACACTTTCGAAGTGTGGTGGAAGAGACAAAGATTAAGCTGAGAAGAGATCATTAAATAGCAGGGGCGACCGGAAACGGCTGTCTTTACCTTTACCTTTACCTTGCGCTGTTGCGATACCGCTACGTGGGACGTAAGAGAGGACCTAGGCAACAACACGATGCCGATAGGACAGCAGGAAGTAAGAGGAGAGAGAGAGACCAACGGAAAGCTGGGCCAATCTTGACTGATTTGGTCCGTTTGAGCCCGGCAGGCACCGGTCATGGATGTAAACGACGTGCACCAAGACAAGAACCACAACGACCAGAGATGGTGTTTGGAAAAACACAGGGAATGAAGCCACAAAATCTGATTCTAGACGTGCTTCTTAACTTTCGACACAAGGAGATAAAAGAAGACGCTATATGCAATGCAAAATCTACAACCACCCACACCACCTCTCTCTCTCCTTGACCCAACTTCCAGCCACTCCCAACTATTCTTCCCAACCGATCATCCACCAAAACCAAAGACCTCAGCCGTACTCAACATACTCATCCTAGTCCCCCACAACGCAATAACAATAGACACAACATCCACCGTCAGCAGCACCGCAGCCCCAACCATGAACCTCGGGCAGAAGATCCTATAAAGCATCAAATGTCTTCTCAAATGGCCCGCCCACATGGTCGTCGCAAGCTGCGTCGTCGCATAAAACAAAATGTGAGTCGCCACAGCTTTTGTGACGACGGACAAAACGCCCTTCTTCTGCGGCTTGACCTTCCAAAGCACGCACGCTGGAACAGCAATGGCGCACAAGATCTGGGCACCGAATGTATTCAGCAGAACGATGATGGGTGTCCAAGGGTAACGGATCTTGGCCAAGGGGATGAACGCGGATTCCCACTGGATGCTAGACAAGGTAGCCTGGTGTCCTGTTTTGAAAAAGTGGAAGGAACCCAACAGGCCCAAAATGACAGGGCCGATGGCGGATTGACGAAGGTTATTAGTATCGATGATTTCGAAAAGCGAAAACAGCTGCCAGACCAGTATTCCGATTGCGCCAGCGCCCATTGGCTTTTGGAGCACAGTGATGGCGAGATACCAGATGGTGATCAACAGTGCGTATCGACTCCCGTGTACATTTGCGAAACCAAGAATGGTGACGGCTTCTTTGGGTTGACCGTTTTCGTCGACGCCGCTGCCATCTTTATCAATGATGACGTTCAGGAGAGGTTTCGACCAGTTGTAGATGGAGTAGCCAAACGCGAGAGCAATTGCTAGCACAATCTGTGCAATGAAGCGTTTCGTGATACCGATGATGTTTGACCAAGCGGGCGCCCACTCGCCGTCGTCAGCAGCATCGAGAGTCCAGTATGCGGCAGACAGCATCAAGCCGAAGCGCAATGCGAGGCCGATCCAGAGAGTGGCGTTGTGCTGATAGGACTTCGTGCCGTCGTAGTAGCTCTTGATGAATGTGGGGATGAGGATGGCAGCTGTGGCGGGGATAGCAAGTTGCCAGGGTGCGGAAGTTGTTGACAGGGCAGAGCCGTAGTATGTGGATTTGCAGTAGGGCATCTGTTCTTCTCGGCATAGGCGAGAGAAGCTGGCGATTCTAAGCAACACGGTGAAGAGGATGGAGTGGTAGGCACCAAGGGTTCGATCTGCGATTCTCCTCTGGCGGAAAGAAGAGATGAGTGCAAGGACTCCAAATGTAGTTAGGAAATGTAGGAGGATCTCATCTTCCCAGATAGTAAATGAGTTTGCTGCAAAGCCCCCGGAGAGGGCGAGAGTGAAGATGGCGCTCGTCCAGCCCCAGATGTTGTTTGGCATTGGGGGCATCATACGGTAGCTCAAGGCGTAGAAAGTTGAGGCGCAGCCGATGATCCCGGTAAGGGCAGAGCAGAGGACAAGAATATGCGATCTGGAGTCTTCAGGCATGAAGATGGTAATAGGAAGACCGACGATACCTCCAAGGACCAAGCCAATGGCACCTCGGGTGAAGAAGATGGGGGTGACGTCTGCACGGTCCCCGTGAAGGATCCTGGCGTAAAGAGCGACTACAATCAGACTTGCGGCCAAGATCACGACACCACTGACCATCCTGGGAATGTCAAACCGAGCCCAAAGATCACGACAAAGACGGAGCGTGTCGCGCTGATAAGCACCGAAAGCCTCATATGCCTGGCGCATCTCGGCGCTATTGGTCTTGGACTTTCCTAGCGGGTTCCACGCGTCATTTGCGTTCTTCCACAGCGAAAGGGAAGAAGCCCTGGCGCTGTCTGCGATATCACGAACCTTGGCATATTCATGCTGGTAGTTGTGTATCTGCGCGGCTGTTAGACGGTTGACGGCCGCCAAGTTCTTGTAATCATCGCCGTTCTTGCCAATGAATGCTTCTTCGATGGGCTTTCCGAGGTTGTTGAAGGGTATCGGCAAGCCGAGGAGAAGCGACAAAGTAGGGACAAGATCGATCTGCCCAACTGGTCGGGTCTTTGCGTTAGAAGGAGGTGTGGTATAAGCAGAATCGCTGCGCCCAAACACACCCTTCTTCGAGTACATCCATAGCGCCGCTTGTATCTCGTCGTCCGACTCTCCTCCATGGTCGCCCTTTCCATCCATGCCGTGATCTCCCATAACAACTAGCAGTGTGTCGTCGTCAATCTCCTCAATCATGCGGCGAAAAACGTCGTCCATCTGGTTGAGCTTCGCAGTCATAGCAGGGTGATCGGGCCCATAGCGGTGTCCCGCATGGTCTACGCCCAGGTAGTGGCCGAAGATCACATCCCACTTGGTGGCATTCTCAGCCTTCAGAAGTGGGAAGATGTGTTCCGTGACGCCATTGTCAACAGTGTGTAGGTCCCAAACATTGAACGAATCGTATGCATGCGTGAGGTTTGGCTCAAAGTAGTTGGGGAAGAGAGCGTGCCATGTGTCATCCCCAAGATGAACCATCCGCTTGCTTGCGTTCTTCATTTGTCCGAGCAGATTGTCTTCCTCAATCTCCTGGCCAGCGAAGTTGCTGCCCACGTCGATGAAGGTGGGCAATGTGCCCGTTGTGAGCCCTTTCAGCCTCTGCATCGTGGCCGTCGGCGGGTCGGCGATAAAGGGTAGGAGGAAGGCATTCTGGGGCTGGTTCTTTGCCGTCTCGTAAAGTACCGGGAATGCATTGTGGAAATGGCGCGGAGCGACTGGGGGCGCTTGAGACGGGTTTTCGGCGGCGACGGCGAGGTCGATGGGCTCGAACTGCTCTGGAAAGGGGACCGTGAAATCGTATCGTAGCGCATCAACGATGATGACGACGGCTTTGTTGAACGTCTTGGGGTGCCAGCACCCCTTTTCAGCATCGCCCGCCGTGTACGCGTTGGCAGAGTCGATTGGGGGCAGGGCGCATTCTGACTTGTGGTCGAGGACCAATCGCGTAAGGAGGAAGCCGCTGGTGAAAAGGTAGATACCGAGGACGTGAAGAATTCTGGCCAAGTCAGCTTTGCGCGTCTGTACGCGGAGCCGGAAGACGGGCTCTAATGAGAGAGCCTACAGTATAAAGGTAAAGAAGGCGATGATGATGCCATGCTGCGCTTTGAAGTGCACCTGTCCGACCTTCTTCGCTTTGTCGGGGTCGTGAACCTGTCTCCGGGGAGCTCGCACTGTCTCCCGTGGCTCTGGCGTATCGGCCGCAAACTTGACAGCTTTGCGTGCGCTGCTCTGGCCGGTGATGTCGGACAGCGGCGTAAAGACCTCGTTCTCCATGGCGGGCGGAGAAGGCGGACCAATTGGCTCTCAGTAGATGCCAATCAGATGTCTGTTGGTATTCGGATGGCTTAGGGGGCCTCAAGGAGCGACAGAATCCATGGGGACAAAGTTGATGCGTGGTTTAAGCAAAAGTGAGGATGTGTCGCAAGCATCCACTGTGGATCTCCCATTTCGCCGAGCCGCCGATGTCATGCATCCGCCATCGAGGTACGCGCCGTAATTACGAGCGGTGCTTACGATCTGCTATCGATGGATACGAAGCTTGACATCATGTTCCAGACGCGACTTGGAAACTGCCCAAAGGTACATCGCGCACAGCATTCACTCGGTCTTAGTAAATTGAGCACACATTTCAGTCTTGACAAAGGATTGTATTGGCTCTCGTGCTGCTCTGCACAGTCGCTAGAGAGTGAGTTGGATATCATACATTAATGAATAAGAGTTATGTAAGAGGTATGAAAACCTCGTAGAAGAGATGGCCAGTCGTCAGAGTGGGTATACAGCAAAATGGCCAGTCAACTCCGAGAATATACATAAGTGGTGTGGCGCCCTGCCGGCTATTCCACAGCTTCGGCAGGGAACGGAGAAGCTGACAGTCAGCGCGGTATAGCCGTCATCAAGGTGTAAAGTCGGTCGTAGCCAAATGGCTGGGGGGTGCCCGAGGGGTGCTCGACCGGAAGTATCAGCGGTCTAGCCGGGTTTTGACGTGTGGTGTCGTGAGGTTTATGAGTAGTATTTGTCGTCTTTCTCCTTCAGTCCGCCCATGCGATCCAGGTCGAGCGAGTCGAAGCGGTCCGATGCGTCTTGTTGGTATGGCGGGAGATCCTCTTGCACAGGCTCGAGTCCAACGCTGTGGTCTCCGACGCGGACAACCACAACACGACCCGATTGTTGCTTGCCAGACTCGTCAATCTCGTCAGGGAAAGTGATGCGGATCTCGGGTACCGGGCTGGTAGGGCTGTCCATGAGGTTCTGCTTTTCCGAGTAGGTGATGACGGACTCGCGGCCTTTGTAGGGCATCGCAGTGATGGTCAGGCGGTTGATGTTTGATTGGCGCTTCTCGTAGACTGAGAGTTCTGGGTCTGTCTCGGCTTGTTTCCTGGCTCTGCGGATGCTGCGAAGGAACATGAGGCCTCCTACGCATAGCATGCCAACGAGAACCAGCATCATAAGGGTAACGAGGAGTGCGAGGTGGGTAGTGCTGAGGCTGCCATCCTCATTGCGCTTGCTAAGGCTGATGTTCATCATTATGATATTGGTGATATTGTGTGTCGTTAGGGCGTGTCGAGGGCGTGCAGATAACTCTGGGGCGTGTAGTAGTGATTAAGGAGTGTAATTGCTGTTTGCATGTTAGTTCCCATTGTGTAGCGAGCACGTTGCTTCTGTGGTGTTGTGGTTGTTGGTTCGCGGATGCTTGGCGCAGTGTGACGGACGGGGACGGGAAGTAGCGGATACGCACCTGTAGAGCACCGTCGTTTCGCAAGCGGATGGACAAGTATAGGTAACGAGAGACACAAGTTCGGAAAGAGCGTAAGGCGAGATACCGCTGAAAGAGTGAAGCGATAAGTCGGCAGAGAAGAGAGAGTTCGAGGGAGGCGAGACCGTAGAGGAGGTGGGCAAGGAGGTCGAGGTATGAAGGGAAACCTACGTATTTTGATGGATGCGCAGGGAAGCCGCCTTGCAGTCACCAATGCAGGAACGATACAACCAGAGCGAATCAGCGATCGACACTAGACCGCTCAACTTCGTGCCTATCTAGTTTAGGAGAAGAAGCCGCCTGCGCTAAGCCGAGTCGGTGGAGCGTAATAAGATGACGGTAGGACGCTCATCCTCTCGATCTTATTTTTGGCTTTGTTGGCGCCAGTGATCTGCTCAACACTGCCGCACGAGACCACAACAGACAAAGCCGTTCGCGCGCGATGGTTCCCAAGACCGAGACAAAGAAAATATCGAGGGTGCTGCAAACAGACCAAAACAAACAACAGTCAAGAGTACTTAGTGCAGTGTGGAGAGCCTCGCAAAATGCAAGGGGCGGTAATAACGAATGACGGGGGGTGGGATTTAGCCAAAAGGTCGAGACTCGACGGTGTGGATCGTGAGTGGATCGTGAGCCAGCACGTACTCCTCCTGATGCTTCGCTTGAGCGACAGCCCCAGAATATGTACTGTCTACGTCAAGACGCCAATCTGGAAGTCGTGTTAAGCTCAACCCGTGCGAGACGCGCATTGTTTTGGACTGATTGTGACAACGGCGTGGAGAGAGCTGACAGCGAGGGCTGAGACGAACGTCTTGCCAGACTGTGGAGCGATAAAGGATGATGCCGGTCGATAGCACATACCACAGCAACGCGCGTAATGAACGATGGATTTGTGGACCGCTGTGCGCAGGGAGCGCCATGTGGTGATGGAACTCGAGCCTCCTCAGGCACGTCTCTCTTGCGTTCGACAAAGCCTTTAAGCAGCCCTTCATCTTCGCAGAGTTCCACAAGTTTGGCATAAGGCTTCCACTCGACCTGCAATGTCGCAGTCGTCAAGACGCGTTACAACGCCCAAGTGACTGCGGCAAATTCGTCGTGGTCTCGCGGATGCACTCTGGCCGGTACTTGGCTACTCCACCGTCCCCGCCGTTAAACATCTCATCGCCAGGCCCTGTGTTTGAGCCTTCGGGACGTTTGATGCCTCTCGCTTGCCTGACGCCAAGTGACTCCTGAATCCTGGGGCCGTCGCTGGGCTGTCGCTGGCACTGTCGCAAATGGCCTTCTAGAAGCGCTAGGAGGTCGGTATTTGAGGTAAAATGCTGTCACCAGCTCACCATGTCACTCGGAGTTGCTTCATCGCTATGTTTGCGGCGGTTCGTCGGTGACTTGTCTTGCGTAACACCTCAATCATTCAGAGCGGTGTAGATGTGAAGCAGTTATGACAACCATGGCCAGAGCTAGCGGGTGAATAACTTTCCCAACATGCCTCACGTATCCGGCAGTCGCAGCCAGTTTGCTCTGCTTGTTAGAACGCCAGCGCAGCACAGCTACCACACACAGGATGCGCACAGAGTGGAGAGACGGGTGGCTCACTGGACGCCTCGCATCCGACTTGCAGCCTCGCAGCGCAAACCCGCAGCTAGGAGGCGTTATAATTGCAGGGAGTATTCTGAGCGAGAGCAATCCATGGATGATGCAGGTCACGAGCCTGAAAGGCTTTTCTGCGCCCATTGAGTGATGACTGAACCCATAGCGTGTGCGACCATGGTTTCCGTGAATCTTCTGCTGTGCCTCGAAGCAATCACGATGGACACTTTTGAAGATGGATACAAGCTCCGGGCTGCATTGAGCTCGATAGTGCTACAGCTCGCTCCAAGTACGCAGAGAGGTCAATTGGCCGTCATGGACAAGTTGGACACCATTGCCTAAAAGTCTTGTGCCGAGGGCAAACATGCAAAGGTGAAGGCGTAGCAGAGAGAGAGCTTGGACATGCCGGCAGGGTGGTGGTGAAACATGGCGGCCCTGTAGATAATGCCTCTAGCCTCCTATCCATGCCCGTCGTGTCTCAGGCTGCCATAACGACAGCTCGCATCACAGAGGATCGTCCGGATTCCGTTGCCGCATCGTCCCTGACTCGTGCTTGGCACACGCGAGCGCATTGCAGCCGGTGGTCACAGTGAGAGAAGAAAACGGCGACCACGTTTGTTCTTAGGGAGATCATATCTCGTCCCGTAATCGTCGATTTCATCTTTCCCACAAGCCTCGCCTGCACCAAGCACCCGAAGACATCTAGGCGACGCTTTCGGTACAACCTTGAGCCTTAGCGTGCCTTTCCCCAGCGGACGCCAAACTTAGTTGCCGATCCTATCTTCGCCAGGGCCCAGCAGTCGCATCTCCATCGCCAAAAAGACATCTTTCCAACCCACACAACTGGCGCAACCCTCGCCCTCTGAAGCTGCGCCCGGTCTCCTCGACGCCCGCTACCAAACTTGTGCTCCTCCCGCCTATCCACACGCACACCACAGCCCCCGAACCAGCGCAGATATATTTCCCCCCCTCGAGTCTATTCCTGCCCTGCTGCTCCACCGTCCCGCGCCCTTGCATCGTCCCCGCCGCTGCATTTGGTCGTCGAACCCTTAATGCGACCCCCGCCTGGTGCGCGACATAATTGCTTCGAGATTAGCATGTACTGTGGCTAGAGACATTACCACATCTCGCTCCTACACCCAAACGCGACCACGGGCCTGCACTTCCCAACCCACACTCCTCACGCGGACCTCCGGTAGTACCTCTTTGTTCTAAGCCGCGTTCGTGCGCACATTCTTCGTACATTATTTCCCTTGTCCCCAACTATATCAGCTGTAATACATCGTCAGTATTCTGCCTCCCCCCGCACCTGCCCTGCCTGCGCTGACGCCTGAGCTTAGTCCCACCAAAGCGCACGCATAAGCCACCCCGCGCCGCAGCATCCACCGGTGTGCTATATTCTCCGCATACTAATAACCTCACGCCTGACCTGTGTAAATGAACACCTCTCCTGCCGGCTCAAGTCGTAGCATGGCAGTCATGGCGGGCAATGTGAGTAGCGGCTTTTCTAGCCATACAGCATGGCGTGCTAACACATATGCTCCAGACTCGAGCGCGCGACTACTCCAGTGGAGCCTCGCTCAACAACAACGGCACCGACACTGAACTCTCACGCGCATCCCCATGGGGGAAGAACATCTGGAATGCCCCAATCGGCACCTTTCCGCTTGGCTCCAAAGGCCGAGACAACTCGCGCCCTCGAGGTATGTCGCCATCCACGGCATAGCATGTCCCTGTAATACTGACACGTACACAGAGAACGGCGCCGCCATGGGCACCCCTGCCGATCATGTTGAGGGCAAAACTGGCTCTGGCTCCCTACTCACCAACTCCGAGACGGAATGGAGGTCTACCGCCCGGCCAGCTTGGGGAGAGACCCCATCTGGCAGCATACCTCATGCAAGAAGCTCCGGAGTGTCGCCGGCACGGAAGCGGTCTATCGCCCAAGCACAGCCTGTCCAGCAGTATAGCGACAACTCCCCATCCGCCTTCTCGTCCTACAATACAAGAAACTCACTCGCGGGCCAAGGCTCGCAAGCAAAGCCGGTCAAGCCATTCCTTGACCCTACCATATCCAACTTCACATCGCGCCAGATCGAATCACTCAACACCGGCTTCACCAACTTTGGATTCAGCCAAGCAGATAATTCTCAGCGCCCCGATACTGGTGTCACCTCGTGGCCAGACACAGGCTCCGTCCACTCTCCGAACGACGACCGCCGCAGCGTAGCAAACTCGGATTACCTTGCGTCTTCGAGCGGAGCCCCCTCACAGAACGGAAGCTTGCCTCCATCCCGACATGGCGCCGAGCCAGCACCGTTCAGCCAGGCTCCGGATGCATTCTCCAGATTTGCTCAGCCTTCCCGCCAAACATCGTCCTTCTCCATGGCAAGCGGTCGTGCCTTTAACGAGCGAAGCGGTTCAATACAAAGCGAGTCTTTCCACACTCTGGGAAGGCTGAACAGCGAACAAGACCAAGATGCGCGCATGGCACCAAACAGGTCCTTCAGTATCAACGCTTTCACCCCAGCACACACACCCGGACAAGACACCAACGATGCGCCTACAGGCTCATACACTCCAGATGGCTACTCCAGTGCCCAACTCAACGGCCAATATTCTCAGCTGCGATCCTACCAGCTCGACAACAGTCGAAGCGCGCCGAACGGCACTGGGGCTCGTCAAAGTCCTTTTTACTCCTCCATGAACACACCGCCTGTGTACGATCGTCTCAATCCGTACACCAGTGAGCAGATGCTCACCCACCCCAACAGTGTTACGCAGCTGCAGAACAAACTGGCCGGATTCCAGATGTCACAACAACGTAATTTCATCTCTCCGAGCCAGCTTCATCAGCAGCAGTATCAAAACATCTTTCCCGCAGCTCAAGTCCAGAACCCGTACCAATACCAGCAGTATGGTCTACCCAACGGCTTTTCTCTATCCGCTATACCGCAACACATGAACATGACCCCAGCAGCACCAATCTTGTCTTACGGAGGGCCACCTAAAGGTCCTCGCGAGCAGCAGGTCGGCGATGGTCTCGGTGCCATGAGTCTTGAGTTGGCCAACTTCAAGAGAGAGCAGAAGCAGAGCAAGCGCTGGGAGCTTACCGACATCAAAGGTCACGTGGTCGAGTTTGCCGGAGACCAGCATGGCTCCCGTTTCATTCAGCAGAAGCTTGAATCAGCCAACAGCGAAGTCAAGGACAGCGTCTTCAGAGAGCTCGAAGAGGATGCGCTACAGCTGATGCAAGATGTTTTCGGCAACTACGTGATCCAGAAGTTCTTTGAGCACGGAGACCAGGTCCAGAAGAAGATCCTTGTCGGGAAGATGAAGGGTCATGTACTTGAGCTTGCGAATCAGATGTACGCGTGCCGAGTTGTACAAAAGGTATGGTTCTCTTCCATGCGTCCCGAGTAAACGCACTGACCGCAGTAGGCACTTGAGCATGCGCTCACTGAGCAACAAGCCGAGATGGTCAAGGAGCTCGAAAAGGATGTTCTCAAAACCGTCAAGGACCAGAACGGCAACCACGTCATCCAAAAGGTTATCGACCGGGTCCCGATGCAGTACATCCAGAGGATCGTCGAGTCTTTCAGGGGCAACGTCGGCGTGCTATCGGTCAACTCCTACGGATGCCGTGTTATCCAGCGACTACTTGAGAAGGTTCCGGAGCCACAACGAAGGTTCATCATGACCGAACTCCACGCTGAAGGACCCAAACTCATCACCGACCAATACGGCAACTACGTCACTCAGCATGTCATCGAGCACGGCTTGCCTGAGGATAGAGCTAAGATTGTCGCTCTGATCAAGGCACAGTTCCTCGCTTTCTCAAAACACAAGTTCGCCAGCAACGTTGTTGAGCAGTGCCTCAAGTGCAGCGACGACGCGCAACGCCGTGAACTCGTATCGGTCATCCTTGCGAAGAACGAGCGAGGTGAGTCAAACGTCATGAACCTTCTCAGGGATGGGTACGGCAACTACGTCATCCAGAAGATGCTGGACACCCTCAATCGAGATGACTACGAGGACTTTGTCCAAGCACTCAAGCCTGAGCTTGAGAAGGCCAAAAAGGTCATTCCTGGCAAGCAATGCGTCTCAGTAAGTGGTCTCGTGAAACTATAGACATACTTGGAGAAACTCAACTAACGAAATCTTAGGTTGAGAAGAAGATGTTCCGTTACGATCGCATTGACTCGCCGACTATGCTTACACCAGCTCTCAGCAGTTCCGCTCAATCGCCACAGAGTAGCTCCCACCCCAGCACGAACAACTCCACCATTGACGAACCCGTACATAGCGCGCCTGTCAACGGCAAGCACAACGCTGTCAACGGTATGGGTGGTGTCAGCATCGCGGATACTGCTTGATTGCGTCACACGTCCATCAGATTCTTTCCATGCATCGCACATAGGTCTCCTAATATCTGCCGCACGTTCTGTTCTATTCAGCCAACGCATCTTACTGTTTGCATGGCTCGGGCGGCACATCTGCATTCTATTGTTCATATACCATTACTTGTTACTTCGCTTTCATCGTTACATATCACTAGGATTCGCTTGTACGGCTATACGGATGACCCGCCTTTTCATACATCTTGTCAAACAAAAACAGGCTGGAGTCTTAATTGGAAGGTTGTGGGTTTTTTGCTATCATTGGGTATTTGCCTAGGCATGGTATCGTTATTCATCATTGTATTACCTGGATTACCTCATGAATGGCATGGCGTACATGGGGAAATCACTCGTTGGGATACCATGGGCAACGGAAACAGGAAGAGCGTCACGTAAAAGATGCGTAGATGGTCGGTGTATTGAATATTTATGAATACACGTTCGATATCTGACTTTTTGCTGTCTTTTTTGGTTTGTCTGTTTGTTCGAATGTGGCTTGAGGTGTATGTACTATGTGTGGATTTACGACTAGCAGCATAGGCATCGGGTGTGGCTGTCGCCCGGCTGCCGCACCCGACCCGGCCCACGCCATCTTACCACTCCCGCCTAGCATACCCGTAGGCTGATGCAGGGTGTACTGACTAGTCGATCTAGCTCCAAGGTTTTACCAAGAGAGCAGCACTTCTGTTTGCTTCTTTCATTCTTTTTTTTCTTTGGTAGATCATGGAACTATCTGTTTTCTTTTCTTCTTTTCGTTTCACCATAAATAGATATTCGAGATGTTTCAATCGTGTGTTTCAAAAATTCGCATGCTAACGACGACCACGTGGTTCTTCTTCTTCTTCTTCTTCTCCTCCTCCTCCTCCTCGGGATCACCTGCGAAAAACAAAAGTGGAGCGAGTACTGGAATAGATCGATTTTGAGAGTTCTCGTCTTTCGGTTCATGCGACGACCAAGAAGGGGTAGGTGGGTTGGTGAGTGGAGTGTTGAAAGACTTGCAAAACATTAGTTGATCGCCATGACTACCAGACCACGTTGGCTGACGACGATTCTAAAATCTTCAGGTGAGTCAAAACAACGCCTCAACGTTTTACTAACATGTAAAGGAGCGTTCACGCTAGGAAGTCAAGGTTCTGGTCGTTTGCGCAGTTGCCACGTTCGAATTTCTATTGACACGTGAACGCAAAAGGAAGGCACAGATCACGAACGTGTGACTTTTAAATAGAGATGCTATGTTCGTCTACTCAAGGCTACATACTCATGCCACGCTCTTTCGCGCTGCCCATTCACCAATTTTTGAGATTGCCAAAGAAGCCAACCATGAAGCCAAAGGGGCGTGTCATGCATAAGCTTTGAAGTCGTTTTCCTCGGATCTGAACAGGAGAGATGGGTATTTGACGTAGTCCGTAATATTCTTCTCCGTCACTGGTATGGCCTGGGCCTGAGTAAGATGTCGGTGATGGAGCGGTATGGTCACTGTACCGCGTACGTAGTAGTAGTTAGGCCAAGTGTGGCCGTGGAAGTCTTGTTCTGCGCTGTCCGAGTATTGAGTAGCCGTAGGACTGATCGCAAAGACCTCGATTGATGAACCTCGTTCTACTAGGTACTGCATGACCTTGCTCGCTAGCTTGGAGTGGTGCCATGCATTTGAATTCGAATCTCCAACTTCATTGTTGTCGTTCACGGTGAGTAAGTGGGTGAGGCGTAAGCTGCGTAGCAACCGAAGCCGAGCTAGTATGCCCAGAGCTCTTGGAAGATCTCTTCCGTTGAATATTGAGAATTTTAAGCTGAGATCGACGACGCTGAGATCGATGGCAGCGGCATGGATACCAAGTTCCTCGATGTATGGGCATCCAGCAGCAAGTATCTCAAGTTCTCCAGCTGAGTAGTAACCACGATTGTTGAATAAGGTAAGGTCCATTTGACGGTACAGTGGATCTTAGTGGAGAAATCGTAGCGTCTGTCCATGTCGGCATACTTTATGCACGTCAACGTGTTGAGGATCTCGAGTCGTTACAAAGAGCGTCTCCAGACCTGAAAAGCACCCGATAAACTGGTTTAGAGACTCGACCAGCTCTTCTTCGTCCTCGGGATCTTGTGTTAGGTTGAATGACTTCAGGGCAGACTCGTTTGAGATTGTGTATCTGCTGGTTAGATACCGAAGTAAAACTGGGACACGATCGCAATGGATTATGTCCAAAGTCTTGAGAGAAGGCAGATGGAAAATATCTCCAAGACGATTAACTCCGTCCAATAGTATCAATTGGAATAGAGATAGGCGTCGAAGTCTTAGAGGTACGAAACCAACAGCGGGTGTCCTTATATTGAGAGGAACTGCAGTTGCGTCGCGAGAATCACGTTTCCACCCAGATCCAAGACTTAAGACTTCAAGAGCCGGTGTGTTCACGAGCCAAGCGCTATAGTCGTTGTCATTTCTGCGGGATGCGATCTTCAGCTTTTGAAGCTTCTTCAGGCTATGCGCGAGGGAGCGAGGATTGGGAAAGCGTTGGCTGAGTTGAATGTATGAGTTTTGCCGGAATGTGAGCTCCTCGATTGAATGTTGAGAGCAGAGTAGCGACTCCCAAACTTCAGTTTGCACGCCTGTAAGCTCTACAGTTCTCAGAGTATCCCGAGTAATGCCCGATACTACCTGCATCACGTTCTCAAAGTTGTCGGGAAGAGTACGAATCTTCAAGTTCTTGACGTTGTCGAAAAGGCCATCAGGTAAAGACAAGATAAGGGCATCGAAGTTGCGGTCGTTAGCTACGAGGCTAGACTCGAGACTTTTCCAGAGCACAGATGAGCTAGACTTTCGCCATTGTTTGTTGGCTAACCCAAGATTCTTGAGCGCTGGGATGGGCAACTACGTAGGCATCAGTGCCGCAAAGGTAACTGGTATCATGTATAACTCACCAATTCGCATACCTCAAGCCGCAGCTCCTCTGATAATCT
Organism: Alternaria gaisen; assembly: GCA_004156025.2. Taxonomy (NCBI): domain Eukaryota; kingdom Fungi; phylum Ascomycota; class Dothideomycetes; order Pleosporales; family Pleosporaceae; genus Alternaria; species Alternaria gaisen. Next base: position 189,577 of record PDWZ02000018.1, on the reverse strand, counting down.
TCCAATGTAGTCTTGTGTGTGCGGTGATGAGGTCATGCTGAGCTTGCTAGGTTTGCTTGAGATGTTGCGGTTCGAGTATGTTGCAACCAAGGTTGAGCTTGCACGGTTGATCGATAGGTCAATGAGAAGCAGAGCTGGTGTAAGTAAGACTTATATCCAATGGAGGTGCGCATTGGTTCCTGCCTTAACGTGAGTGTAGATCAAGTGAAGGCGAAGTTAGGGTATAAGCATTGGAAAATGCTTATTACGTTCTTTCACAAGGTACGCATAATCAACCGTGGTTTCGGACGAACTTGCGCTTGATGGTTGTACCACCAAAAACGCCAGGCAACAAGCGACAACGTGACAAAATGGATACTCATTCACAAGCAACACAGCTACTCGTTCTTCCAACGGATCGGTTTCTTCGTTGCACTAGTGAAGGAAGCTGGTTCGAATGACTGACATCGTTGCAGTGAGGCCACGGAGAAGGATGACTCCAGGAAGCATCTTTGAACTAGTTTACACGAGAGAAATATATTTCATCATCTTTTTAATCAATATATACCCTGATCTAGGACCAGAGAACAAGGATGCTGCGCAGTTCCGATATACAGTAGAAAGGAAAATCAATGGAGGCGATGGTGGGTTAAAAGAGGTTGGAAAGCGCGACGCGTGAATATCACACGCGTCGCTAGCGGCGAACAATCGCACGCAAACGTCACCCACCCTTGTTCACGGCTGCTACATTCGTCGATACCGGCGTCGAATGAGACCTCCTCGTGATAATTGCGTATGACTTCTCTGGCTCTAGCATCTTCACGTGTCAAACATGGTTGAACTTTGGCATCTCAAGCCACGATCATTCGATGTAAATTACATCTAAAACTATGTTGATACTGCATGCATGCAAGTATGCGCAGCTGGAATGACAACTAGTCCGCCCAGCCGACGAGTTTGGCAGAGGGGACAGGAGGCTCGACATTTGCCGCATACTTGCCGCCAAAGTTACCCGCTGGAGCGTAATTACAGACGGTATACTTATTCATGGTCGAACCCTGTCCGTTGACGATCATGGCAGTACCTAGAGATCGGTGTACGAGGTCAGTAATTATCTCACACGCGATTCATATAAATATCACTCACCGCAGTCAAGTGAGACGCATCCGACCTTCGTAGTTTCCTTCCAAACCAGCTGTGTAAGATGACCGACTTGCTCGAAAACTTCGTGTGGAAGGTTGTTCTTGCCGAACCAAGGCTTCATTGGATCAAGTTCGCCATGATACCAGCTCTCCGAGATGCCTGCAGTGGCATTGAAGGCATCTCCAGACACAACAAACAGGTTTTGGCCTTGGCCTGCGCCTTTGGGGATGTAGTGCTCGAAGTTACACCTACTAGCAGCAATACGAGCATTGGCTTCGCAGTCGGTGTCCCAGATCAGGGGCTCAGCGTTGTGATTTGCACGGGCAGCGTTGTGATGGAATAGCACCGCAGCTTGATAATCGGATCCAGACGAGAGGTAGGCCTGATCGGTGCCCGAGGGATGGGGAGTCCAGGACAGCGAGGGCTCTGGCACAGGGGCAGGTTCCGGCTCCGGCTCGGGTGTCGGAATGGCCACATTAGGAGCGATAGAAGAGGAGACCGAAGACGTAGATGTGGGTGGAGCATAGCCTTTAGTGAGAGTAACCACGACGGTCTGGATGACTATCTTGGTCTCGGTGATCATGTTCGGCTGCCTTCCGTGGAGCTGAGGTCGTGCAAGGACGCCGGCAACCAGAGATGCGGCGACAAGACTTGAGTAACGCATTCCCGATCAGATCAAAAAGGTCGGATATGTATTACTTGCAAGTGGTAGGGAGAGCAGATGACCTGAGGAAGAGATTGGACCGAGAAGGAAGAAGTGAGTGTAGTTGAGTGAAAAGCAAAAAGAGTGTTTCCTATCAGACAGGCTGCCCAGAGATTAGATGAAGAGAGCGACAAATGAAGGAATGTGGGGTGAGAGAACGAAATGGTGGTGGAGGTAAGTTAGAGGGGAGGACTGGTGATTGTTTATCAACTCCAGATTAGGCAAACGCAGCTAGTACGAGACAAGAGCGACTGCCACGAGGTGAGATACAATGCAAAGGCAGCTGCTATCACTGCCATCGCGATGGTCTTCCAATAGCAGATACAATACGAGCAAGGGTGATTCAATCGTGCTCGCCATTGATGAGGCAGTCACAGGTAGGTGGCAGTGCCGCTTGGTGTTGAGGGTCGAGTCCAGGCAGTAACGAGTGCCATGCTTTCTCTCTAGTGTTTCATGCGTCAACAGGCTCTCACATTTGGGCCTATTGTTGTCCACAGACCCAACATGAAATACTTACTAGCAGCACGAGCTGAGGCACAAGTTATACTCCCTCGGCTGCCGGCCGATAGATGAACTCTCCGTTTGTAGAAGTCGAAGAGGGAAGGTATAGTTAGAAAACTTTGGAATGAGTGAGGGATCTTTGCGATTCGCGATAAGGCAGGTACGACATTTCAGAGCGCCTGGCAGGAACCACTATCCTTCCCCGGTTGTTAGATTCACGCAGCCACACATATTTGCTATCAGTCCTCATAGCCATCTAGTGTCTGGTGACTCCGTATTTCTCGCCAGCTCTGTCGCCGCTTCGCAATGTCTCTTGCAAAAACTTATCTCCATCTACATCCCCCCGACCGAATCATGCGCCAGCCATAGGAGCCTATTGAATAGGCCATTGGAGATTATTTGTCCATCACGCCCATGATTGAAGTGTAAGCCTTGCTCAGTGATGTGGATTCCCTACCTTGATTGAGTGCCATTCCCCCTCCAAAGTCCACTTCGTTTTGGTATATATATTCGCGGTACCAAGACGCCAAATTGCAATCGTGCGATGTTGCGTCTCGATTCGAGTAGCATATACGTAAGGGCACATTATGCCACATCGGTGTCTTCTCGGGAATGTACTGGATTTGCTGTCTCAAGCGGATGTAGCCGTCTCATGTTTGCAGATCGTCTCTAACGGGTCATGGTATCGTGGTGATCACGACTGGCAAATTTCTGCAAGGGGCTTCGCTACTAGAAAAAACTGCAGATGTGATCATCGAGAAATGGCGTACCATGCACGTCATGATATAGCGCCCTACGTTGGTGTGATGCATACTCTGCAAAATCGATGCAGGTCAGAAGGATGCAGATTGCCTCGAACCAAAGCCCCGCGCCGTTCCCCAGCCACTTAGGGTTCTGGAGATTACGTCGTTGGCGGGGTTGCGAATCGGCAGGGTTGCCGGAGCTATGGACTGATAACGTCCAGTAGCCTCGGAGCCGCGCGCCACCGTACCTCACGATAGTTCTTTTTTCCTTGCTGTATGCCTCCTGTGAAATTCAATCTAAGAGGATCTTGTCGCCCTGCACGCACACCCGTCGCGACCGCGCCATCCCGCCGTATACCAGCTCCAGCTACTGTGACCCCGCCATCCACATCTCGAGCGCAACAGCGCAACTTCCGTACTTCTATCCTGAAAATGGACGCGCACAATTCTTCCGGCGCATCCGCCACCTCAGGCGATACTTTGAAGCTGAAGAACCGCCTGAACGAGAGTCGAAGCCCCTATGTACGAGGCCACATGCACAACCCGGTCGCATGGCAAATGTGGGGACCAGAGGCTATTGAGCTGGCGAAGAAGTCGAACAGGCTCATATTCATCAGCATAGGCTATGCGGCATGTCATTGGTGTCACGTCATGGAGCGCGAGTCGTTTGAGAACGACGAGGTGGCAAAGCTGCTTAATGAGAACTTCATACCGATAAAGATTGATCGCGAGGAGCGTCCGGATGTCGATCGCATATACATGAACTATGTACAGGCAACAACTGGTTCGGGAGGATGGCCGTTGAATGCTTTCATTACACCAGACCTGGAGCCGATATTCGGTGGGACATACTGGCCTGGCCCAGGGTCCACGATGGCAATGGGCGAGCACATTGGCTTTGTTGGCATACTCAAGAAGATTCGCGATGTGTGGAGAGATCAGCGTCAGAGGTGTCTGGAGTCGGCGAAGGAGATTACAGCACAACTGCGCGACTTTGCTGAGGATGGGAACATTAGTAGAAAAGATGGCGCAGCTCATGAAGGCCTAGATCTTGACCTTTTAGATGAAGCATATGAGGTGAGTCAATTGCGTTCTGTTACAGAGCCCATCACTGAGGAATCCAGCATTTCAAGAAGCGATACGACAAGCAGCACGCGGGCTTCGGCAGTGCGCCCAAATTCCCTACGCCCTCGAACCTCAAATTCCTCCTCAAGCTATCAGAATATCCAAACGCTGTCAGAGAAGTGCTCGGAGCAAAGGACTGCACACACGCAAAAGATATGGTGCTAGCGACATTAGATGCGATGAACAAGGGCGGCATACATGATCAGATTGGAAACGGCTTTGCGCGGTACTCTGTCACCAAGGATTGGAGCCTGCCGCATTTCGAGAAGATGCTCTACGATCAGACGCAACTCCTACCTGTATACCTGGACGCGTATCTCATGACAAAGAGCCCTGAACATCTTTCCGCGGTCCATGATATTGCGACATATCTCACCAGCCCGCCGATGCATGCCGAAAGTGGAGGCTTCTTCTCGTCCGAAGACGCTGATTCACTATACCGGCCGAATGACAAGGAGAAGCGTGAAGGCGCGTTCTACGTGTGGACGTTGAAAGAGTTCCAAGACATACTAGGTGACCGAGACGCTGAAATTCTCGCAAGATACTACAACGTTCACGACGAGGGCAATGTTGCGCCGGAACACGATGCGCACGACGAACTGATCAACCAGAACGTACTAGCAATCACCGCTACACCAGAAGACCTAGCGAAACAGTTCGGTCTGTCAGAAGATGAAGTCAACAAGATACTAACCGAAGGCCGGCAAAAGCTCCTCGAGCACCGCAACAAAGAGCGCCCGCGACCCGGTCTAGACGACAAAATCGTCGTATCCTGGAACGGCCTCGCCATCGGTGCACTAGCAAGAACCTCCGCCGCCCTCTCATCCCAAGATCCCTCACGCTCAAAAACGTACCTCACTGCAGCCGAAAAAGCAGCCACCTTCTTGCAAAAAGAGCTCTACGACCCCGACACCAAGACCCTCATCCGCGTCTACCGCGAGGGCCGCGGCGATGCACCTGGTTTCGCAGACGACTACGCCTACCTGATCTCCGGACTCATCTCCCTGTACGAAGCCACCTTCAACGATAGCTACCTCCGCTGGGCCGACGACCTGCAACAAACACAGCTGAGAATGTTCTGGGACAAACAGCACCTTGGTTTCTTCTCCACGCCCGAAGACCAAAAGGATCTTATCCTGCGGTTGAAAGACGGTATGGATAATGCCGAGCCAGGTACCAACGGCGTTTCAGCACAGAACCTGGACCGCTTAGGCGCATTACTGGAAGATGAGGAGTACACTAGGAAGGCGCGCGACACGGCATCCGCTTTCGAAGCTGAGATTATGCAGCATCCTTTCCTCTTCCCTAGCATGATGGATGCGGTGGTTGTGGGGAAATTAGGTATCAGACATAGCGTTATCACGGGTGAAGGGCAGAAGGTAGAAGAGTGGTTGCAGAGGTACCGGGAGAGGCCTGCTGGTCTTGGCACAGTCAGTAGAGTGGGCAAGGGGATGGGCGATTGGTTGAGTCAAAGGAACGGGTTGGTGAAGAGTATGGACGGAAGTAAGGAGGGGGTCATGGTGTGTGAAGGTGGGGCATGCAGAGATGCGTTGAGTATGGATATGGGGAGTCTGGAGGATGCTGTGCCAAAGGTATAGTTTTGGCCAAGGCCGCAATGGAATGATTGTACGGTTTACACGACGGATGGATATTAATTCTATAAGACATAGCTGCATCTTGATATTCATCCGCCGTATTTTTTTTCTTTTGCGGAACGTAGTTACAGCGATACGAACTCGAGCTCTACATTGCATCTTTTGAATCTGTTGGTGGCGCAGGCATCACGATCACATGTAACTGAGCAAAAATCCGTCGTGTATACGTTGTGAATAGCGGAGATGGGCACCTCGCCATTCACAACGTATACACGACGGATGAATATCGAGATGCAGCTATGTTTTATAAAAGCGCTTGTACGGAATGAATACAACGAATTCTTAACGAAGGATACTTTGGAGCTAATTGATTATCATGATTTTGCCTGCGGGTTGCACAGTTTTCGCCGCTTCTTTCCATGTCCCTACGCACCATAACAGCAAAAAGACCAGCTGTTGGGTCATTAATTTATTCTCCATCGAAATTTTCCCACCATAAAACAAAAAGAACGACTTTGGATGGTCACTACGAGGGTCGAACTCGCGACCTTGGCGTTATTAGCACCACGCTCTAACCAACTGAGCTAAGCGACCAAATTATTGTTGTTCGATGCAGTATTGCGATTTTAGATATACTATATTAGTTTAGTTTTAACGTAACAATGAAAGAAGCTAGTGTAAACATCGAACATCATACAGGGCTGTCTTGACAAAGTCCTAGTGAATGTCCTTACCCGCCATGTGGGTGTAGGCAGAAGTGCGGGCATAGTGGGGTATGGCGGGGCATGAGATTCCAGAAGGCAATCACGATGTTACAAATGTCACGGGCATTGGTTCTAAATAGTATGTTTGACGACTACTTCCAGTGTATTACAGCTTCCCTGTTATGGTATAGAAGTATCTTGAGTATTTGTTTAACGATAACGAGGAAGACAACAAGGAAGATAGCGGGGAGGAAGCCGCGGAGGCGCTTAACACCAGCTTCCATCTGCTAGCTAAAGGAAGAGGTAGAACGTCTTCAGGCCAGTCTTAAACTGCAGAGTATACTACATCTCGTGGCAGATCTCAGGCAAGTTGTCCAGCAACTGCAGCTATGTCAGGCGTTCGCAGGCAGACACGATCGGGGAACGCAGAGAAAGTGCGATTCCCTCGTCCGGCTAAGCAGGGTGCAGACACTTCGCTGGCATTGGTCAAGGAGGAAGACGATGAGTAAAGATGAAGTCTGCCTGGCTCTTAGATGTCGTAGATTTTTGCTTAACGAATACCTTTTAAGCATATTACGGCATTATCAAACATGTGATACGAAGCAAAAACAGTCACGTAAAGAGACACCTCATCTGCGTATGTGTGCAACAAACAGGATATTGCGACAACAGCGCCTGGTCAAGTGACGGACAGTTTCCACAAGCGTTGGTATTAAATTTTGTTTAAAAGCCCACCGCCGTACATTACGCTCGTCCGTCGTGCCCGATGTTATGGGTATACAAAGATGATATCCGCTAAAATCAAGCCCCTCTCCCCCTTCCCCATATGCAATAATTTCTATTTATGTTGGCTCGCCCGTGCCGTGGTGTAAGAAGTGATCCAAAAGTACTTTTCTCGAGTGCCGTCCGTCGAATGATTACAGGCTGTGTTGTTGCTGTTGTTGTTGGAGCGCAGGATCATCATGTGACACGCTCGCCAGGGTATCAGTTGTCTGGTTCAAAGGATTGTTAGTTTTACTTGCTGCAGCGGCCGCCTCTTTGGCCTTTGTCTTCTTGTTCTTCTTCTTACTCGTAGTAGCTGCGCCGCCATTACTAGAAGAAACCTTGTTGATCAACTCGCCACCTCCAGCGTCAGCATCAGGCCAGTCGAATGTGTAACGTCCGTCTGCAGCAAATGGCTCTTTTCTGATGAATCTTGAGACATCGGCTTGCGCTCTCAATGCCTCTAAGTAGCCTGCTACCTCACGCAGCACATCGCCTTCCATTTGCTCGGGCGTAGCTGAGAACTCTGGTATCTCCAAGAGGTTATGTGGCTGAGCGCTCGCTTTGAGTGAAGAGTCGTCGATGAGTACCGTGTTGTGCTGGCCGAATTTACCAGTGCCAGCTTCGTAGTCAGGATGAAATGACTGGATTTGACTCCTGCTCCATACCAGCTTTAAGTTTTTGTAAACTTGTACGTTTTGCTGGTAGTTAGTCGGCGAGAGTCCGAAGCTATCACGGGCCCATTGCGCTACAAGTTTCGAGCGGAGGTCGTTGTCCAAAGCTTGGTTGACGAGGGCCTTGACATTGTCCGGTCTCGCACTAGACCACACCATAACTTTGAAGTTCTCAAAGAGGTAGCGCAGGAACGGCCTCAGGAAAGGGCGTTGTATCATAGTCTTAGCGTTTCTGTTTGGGCGGAAGAGAACCGTGCCGTTGAGATCTAGAATAACCAGCATTTGACTCGGTGTGTCCGTGGTGGTGGGCTCTCCAGCAGCCTGATCTAGATACTCTTGCGTGGGCTGCGGTGCAGGGAGCATGATCTTCTCGTCACCATAGCGTCCCTTTTTTTCGGCGGCAGCTTTCGGGGCCTTGGGGGTACTGTGAAGTTTGTCAATCCGAGAGCACTTGATTTCAAACGCAGTGATGCGGTGGAGGGTACCATACTCTTTCTGCTTAGCATGCCCATTGGCAGCAAGCCCAGACTTTGACTTCTTGCCTGGAGGAGTTGGTGCCCTGTGAGAAGAATTAGCCGCACGATTCTTGGACTTTAAACCCTTGAATAAGGCATCGAAAGCGTACTGTATGTCCTCGTTTCTTACTCCATGTGGGAAATTTGCCTGCTGTTGCATCATGCCCGGGTAGGGCGGTCGGCTCGGGAACATGTGACGTTGCTGGTGAGGCATATGCGGCAGTCCGCCATGATGCGACTGGTGTCCGAATGGTGGCTGGCCAAATGGCGGCCCGCGAAACGGCGGCTGGCCATGAAGCGGTATGTGTGAAGGTGGACGCCCAGCGAAAGCATCTGGCCCTAGGGGAAATGGGGGAGGAGGCGGCGGGTGGTTCGGGTGACCATTCTGCAACATCCAGTGGTGGTATGCCAGCGCTTGTTGATAGCCTGCGAACTCAGCCTGCGCCTGCTGGTTGTTGAACATGTGCGGGAGCTGCTGGGGCGGCGGGGGCGGTGGGGGAGGCGGCGCAAATTCCTGGTTGAAGAAGCCATTGGGTGGCCCGTATGGTGCTGGAGGCCCTCCTGGTGGTGGCGGCTGGAAGGGGAGGAGGCGGGGGAGGTGGAAGTTGTTGGTTCTCGAAGGTGCCGAAATTCTGCTCGCGACGGTCGAAGCCGCCCGGGCGGAAGGGCAGCGCATTTGGGTTGAAGAATTCGCTCATGCTGGGGCTTTTGGAGGCAGTGAGCTTGCGCTCGGAGATTGTGCTGTCTCGACCTGTCTTGGTCTTTTGGTAGTCGGTGTTAGTGGAAGAAGTTGCGACTGGAGCGCAGTGGGGGATGCTGTACCGAGCTGATGCGACTGCAGCCATGGGGCACGTGCGATGGCGACAAACGCTCGACGATAAGAGAGGGGTGACGGGTGAAGGGTCTGGCGAGGTGAAGACGCAGCGCACGAAGCATGTAGCCAGACGGGGTGAGGCCGTCTCGAGATTTGGGCGCAGCTGCCTGCTGTCGGGCTTGTCGGCGAATCAAACCCCCGGAGGCGGGGTCCACAAAAATGTTGGTAGACCGCGGCGCACCAAGAGCGCGACAGGAATCGCATACGACCCAACACACCACCCAAACCACCCCAGAATGGTGCTCTCAAACAAACTCGACCGCACTCTGCGCGCGGCCCAAGACAGCTCAGATGCCGAGAGCTACTACGAGGTCACTGACCGCTCATCCTCTGCGTCCGTCATTGAAGCAGACGAGGGTGGTAACGTAATCAGCTCAGACGACGAGCAGCCAAGCAGTTCCGAAGACGACGACATGCAGTCAGACGCCTCGGACGACGACCAAGTAAAAGCGCAAATGAGCAAAGTCTCGTTTGGAGCACTAGCCAAAGCACAAGACGCCCTCTCCAAACAACAACCGGCGGATCGAAAGCGAAAACGAGGCGACGACGCATCAAAATCACAGGAGGACAAGCTCGAGGCATTGCGCGAGAGGTTACGGCAGATCAAGGCCGAAAAGCTTGCGACCGGTGCACAACCCAGCAAGAAAGCGAAGACGGCCAAGAGCAAGAGCAAAGGTCAAGACAAACAGAAACCTCAAAAAGCCAGCGACGATGAAGACTCCGACTCCGATGCAGCTCCACATGCGCGCTCGAGCAAACACGCACCTGCCGTTCAGTCAAGCAAGCGCATGGTCTCACGTAAGCGAAATGTGGTTGAAGTGAAGAAGCCTGTGTTCCGCGACCCACGATTCGATAATGCTTCAGGGCCTCCGCCCGATGAGTTCGTGACAGGAAAGCGTTACTCTTTCCTCAACGACTACCGTGCATCTGAGATATCAGAACTGCGTCAAACTATTAAGAAGACGAAGAACGAGGACGAAAAGGAGCGGTTGAAGAAGAAGTTACTTTCTATGGAATCGCAGCAGAAGGCGCGCGAGAACAAGGAGAAGCTACAAGAAGTGGCGCGCGAGCACAAGAAGAAGGAGAAGGAGCTTGTCAAGGAGGGCAAGCAGCCTTTCTTCCTCAAGAAGTCAGAGCAGAAGAAGATTGCCCTGGTCAACCGCTTCGAGAATATGAAGTCGAAGCAGCGCGACAAGGTCATCGAACGCCGTCGCAAGAAGGTTACGGCCAAGGAGCGCAGGAACATGCCCGACGAGCGCCGGACTGCCCAGTAGTACGCTCACGCAAACTGCTAACGTTTGTAACAATAGTCGTTCTCAATCAAGGATACCCATTCAACCTTTTCGACAAACTCGATGGGCTTCGTCTTTATATCTACTTCTGTGATTTCCCCTAGACGATGCTCTTTGACTGTGCTCCGAGCAATTGATGCATACCATCTAATTATCGTAAGTTGAGGCGTCGACTATCGCCTTGTCCGTAGTCAAGCACGGACAGGGGGGTGCAAGTCTAGATCGAGCTTTCTCCAGATCTGCACTAGTCAGGAACACATCACGCTTCTCACCAAACTATTTCCGCGTGACGCATTGTCCATTCGATACGCTACAAAGCGCCGCACCTATCCTTTACAGATCTGCTAAGTTGTCTTGGGTTAACATATTCAGCAATGCAGCCTCGTTCTTACGATGAGACCCATTTGGGACAAGTGCATGCCCGCGGCTTAGCGCTTCCGCAGAAAGCTCATACCTTCGGGGATTTGGATCCAGGGTCAATCCGCTTCAGTCGTGACTAAAGACCCTCTGCTGGTGGAAATGAGGGTAAAACTGCCTTCGGGACCCCCGAGTGGACTCGTCTGACCTTGTATGGCTTCAGCCATATTGAGCGCCACCAAGATGGTTTCGCAGCTGAATGTCTTCGAGGATATGTATATATACTGGCACTTCCATCTAGTCGAGTGATCACCCAAGTCTCTCGTTCAACCAGTGGCACAAACAAGTCCACATTCGGCCCAGAATCGGAAATTTTTATCACCATGCGTACATCCATCGCTTCGCTCCTGCTTTCTCTGGCAGTTGCCAGCTCAGCCCAGGAAGAAGTTCCTGGACTCAATCAGCCCAAAGATACGGAGTGTGAGCTCATTTCACCAGTCGTCGACGGGCTGCTTACCGTACCATCTGCCACAGAATTCTGTTCATCTCTACTCAGCATTCCCACCGTGACGGTCACTTCGCTCGCCGTAAGCACATTAACTCTGACCTCAATCGTGGAGACTCTCGAGACAACCACACTGCTGGCGACCTTTACAAACACGGACGAGACTTCAGTAACTGGAACTACTACCCTGACTGCTGATGCAGTCACCGTGACAGACACTATGTATGTTACTCCTCATCAATACCGAATTAGCATGTGCTAATAACTTCAGAACTACCACGGTCGATTCGTGCCGTCCAAAGGTTGGAACTGTGATAGTCACAGTCACGGCCGAGCCCCCTGTCAAACGAGACTATGCGCACACGCTCAGTTCCAGTAGCACCTCATGTACTGCAAGCAAGAAGTCTACAAGCACTGTAACGCCTTCGTCCACATCTACAAAATGCTCAAGCACTACAAGTTTATCGCTTGCGAAGCCCTCTAGCATGGCGGCATACCCATCATCCGAAGCGTTGAGCACGATTCCAGCATCTTTCTCCGAATATCCGACAACTTCTCAGATGCCTGAGTCTGATTATTCGAGTCTGATGGAGTCAGCGTACCCAACGTCTTCGAGCGTTGTGGAAGTGTCTTCCACAGCAGTTTCGAGCCTCGTGGAGTCATCTTCCACAGCAAGTTCAAGCGCCGTAGAAGTTTCATCTACAACGACTTCAAGTGCTGTGGAAATGTCGTCCACCTCGTCTTCGGTCACTACAGAGCCATCTGCGACTGTATCTTCAAGCGTTGTCGAGTCATCCTCAACACCAGAACCTACACTCCCGGCCCCAACACTTTGCCCATCCGCTCCCTCAGGTGTCCAACAATACGAGTGCGCACAGATCTCCGCAGCCTGCTCTTGTCTCTCTCTCGCAACTTCCACCATCACCGAAGTGGTCAGCAGCACTGCTACGGAGGTCAGCGTGTCCACAACCACTACCTTTACTGAGACTGCCCTAACGGTTACCATCACATCGACTCAAGACATCGCTGCGACGGAGACTACTACGCCTACTACGACGATTACTGTAGTCGCGACCGCAACATCGACGCCTGACCTCATGAGCGACCCCAACAACTGCGGCGCCTGCGGCAACGTTTGTGCCAGCGGTTCGTGCGCGAAGGGATTCTGCACAAACCCCACTTGTGCACCGTCATCTTGTTCCAAGTACGTCTACTGCGGTTCAGGTTGTATCTGTGGTGCCGTCAGTGGAGGCGGCGGTCTCTGCGTACCTGGCACTACTTCTTGCGGCAGTCCCACTTGTAAAGTGAACGAGGACTGTGCTAGTAACCAGCTGTGTGTTGTCAACACTTGCTGCAGAGGTGGAGGCGGTATCTGTGTTAATGCGGTGCAGACTTGCTCGAACGGGGCTATGCCAAAGGCGTTGTTTGTGAGGAGGCCAGCTGGAGAAACTGTCATGGGATGAGAAGTGGATGAGCACTAAAGCAGCTTTGCTTTATAATATATTTTCTAATAGTAAAAGCGAGTTCCTTCTAAATAAACAGCGAACGTAACATGTAACTTAGCTTCATTGAAGATACTCCAAGACATGCACAAGAACAGTAGTTAGTTTGAATATTGGACATGTCTTCTTCTACGCAAGCCTAGAATAGAGTGCGTTGTTTCGACTCAGATGTCCCCGACCTTACTAATCATTTGTAGGTAGGATCTTGGCTATCTCTCTGCATGTACGGCGATGCTTTTGAACATTTCTACACTATAAATTCAGCCCATAATGATGATGAGCGTAGGGCACGGTGGCTAAACAGCTGTATCATTATCGCTATGTAGCTTCCTGGAGGAGTTAACTCGCAATAGAACACACAGTGTTCCGAACCGCTTCTCTATATGATGCGCATACTCCCTATGGCCTTTGGTTGTTCTGCTAGATTCGTTACGATAAGGCTACCAAGACGTGTTGTCAACATTACCAAACAACATATGCACACAAGACACTAGAAAACGGGAGATAACGCGTAAGGAAAAGTAAAAAACGTGGAAATAAGACAAAGATGTTGGATCGAGGAGAAACATCCAGAATGCAGCATGAGTTAAGAGTCAGCTAGTATCAAGCACAAGAAACATACTGAGCAATGTTGATGTTTCAATTGCGGATTTAATACAAAGACTAAAAACGTACAAAAAAAAAGGGTATTAAGACATTATCTTCTCTTTTTGAATAGAAAACCCAACAAGAGATGAAACGTCCAAATCCCCAAGATCCCAACGCCGGATATATCCTTCCTAACCCTACACGCGCAATGAACCATGCAAATTGAATCCAAAAAGGTTAAAAAGGTAACAACGCGAAAGAGACCCAGCTTACGCGCGAAGAGTGCCATAGTCGCCGTTAGTCATCTCATTTGGCATTTCCTTTAGACTGAACTTTGAAAAGTCCTTGACAAGGCCATTGTCCTTGCTCTTGAGATCATCCGCACCTTTCCCACTCTTCTGCTGTGTCGGCTTTGGGCGTTTGTTCTCGTTAGTCGGGCTCTCAACAACCGTATCATCGGTATCGTCGGCAGTCTCCTCCAGATGCTCAGCCCTCACGTCGTCATCAATCTCCTGCTCCGCCTCGTCATCCAACTTGGCAGTCTCCTGCTCCACATCGACAAGGTCCTCGGCCTCGGCGGGTTCCTCACGCGCATCAGGCACAACTTCCTCCTCGAGACGCCAGTCCTGGATTGCCTTGATAATGTCGACGGCAAGCTGTCCGTTCTTGCGGAGTGCCTTGTCCCAGTGCGCTGGAATACCCTTTTCAACGACCATCATGCGGGCGACAGCGTGCACAAGCATGTGTCGCATTGGGCTTCCGTCTTCGGTGTTTGCGTAAATGTATTGCACGCGACGCAGACCGGGGTAGCTGTCGCTGTACTTGTACCATTCCCTAACCACTTGCAGGACGTCGGAGACGAGGCCGGGGATCTCAAACTTCTCAGCCATCAGGTACAGGTCGAAGCAGACGCCTAGGTCGGCCTCCTCGCGTGGGACGGGGAGAGAGGACGAGTAGAGCCAACCGACGAAGGTCTTGAAGGGCGCATCTTCTTCTTCGGGGAGGCCGAAGGATTGTGTGCGTGATGACGAGTTTGATTTGGAGTAGAAGATCTTGCGGAAAAAGGGCGAGTGGTGGCAGAGGAGTTTTTCGTGGAGGATCCAGTGTGTGTTTTCGGGGCCGACGTAGATGTCGACCATTGAGCGGGAGAGGAGCCTGTGGTTGGTGTGTTAGTTGATGCGCGATGTGATGTAATCCAACCCCTTCCATGGCGAATGCGACAATGCGATGCGCCAATGTCATCTCATCACCATGGGTGACGATGCGCGGCGCATTGGAAATCATCACGTACTCATTGAGCGGCTTTTCCTGTGCACCAGACATGATTTCGGTGGTTCTTCTCGGTGATCAGCGACCGTTGCGATCGACTATCCGTTCCCGTCGGGTGGTATTGCGTGATGCGATAAACTTTCAACGTCCGACGTCGACAGCGCGCAACAAAGTATTAGTATGGCAGAATGAATGCAGATGCAAGTAAGTAGAAAGATCGATGCAGGACAAAGACAGACATGTGGCAGTGCCAACTTTTAAGACCACCATTCCCAAACCTGCACGGTGGTGCCATGCTCCCAGCCTCCTTGGCTCGACATATGACGTAGGTACTTTTTCCCTTCACCATGCGAAAAGAGAGACCTATGATGCAGCGTCTGCGGCACGCTTTTCCTTGAACTGCACCCCTGTTCTTCTTTCCCGCCCCGTCCCCCGCTTAGTTTTACCCGCTAGGCAGGCATTGGGGGGATCGAGAACACCTGAAATGCCACACAATGCAATTTCCTGCTAGCGATGCAGGTTTTAGGATCGGATTGGCGTTGCATGTCATTTCGCTTTTGGATTACGCGTGTGTGGAAGGCGCTGTGTTGGGAAAGGGGGGGCTGGAGGCGCGTGTTGGATTCGGACGGGATGCACAAGGGGAGGTGGATTAAGTAAGTGTGACGTTGACTTTTGGGGATGGTGCTGCCAGGCTTGTCAGTGGCCTGCGGTACGCAATAGATTGGCGAACCGTAGTTCTGTGAGTCTTTGGTACGAGCTAACTCTTGCATTCCATATCTTCTTGTGTCCGTCACCGTAGAATGGTTCTGCGCAATCTGACGCTGACCATAACTCCCAGAATTACCCATACACAGCTAGGCGACGACAGAATGCGCCCGTGTTGCGAAGTATTGTCTCAAAACGCAGGGCAACTGTAGTATTGCTTTTTGCCAGACACACGATACTCCAGCCTCACCGCTGCGACAGCCTCGGTGCTTTGTTCTCGTGCTTTTCCTGCACCCCAACAGGCACTCCCCTATCAACTTCAACATCGTGATCACTAAAACACAAAACTGCTCGTCTAGTTGCGATTTCACAACACACCGCAACTGCCAACGCACAGTCTAACTCCCCAGCCTCGCAATGTTCGCATAGTTCAACATGCTCGTCCACTCAAGCCGCCTGTCGCAGCCTCGTCGCCCTCCTTACTGTAAGTACCAGAGCGGCTTCCATGCCGAGCGCTTCAACAAAGCTGGGTGCATTGGTAATGCGACTTGACATCTCGCGTCTTGACATCCATTCTGATGCACAGTGTTAAGGGAGGGTGTCTAGACGCGTATTCGCGATGTAAAGAAGGGATCCTCTCCCAACCACCCTTACTAACTTACCTCTTTGCTTGACTTGTGGAGCCTCGTGCTTGAGTTACTCAACTCCGTGTCTCTCAAGTTGTTGCAAAGCCTTGGTCAGCGTCTTCGGCCTCTACAGTTGGCACATCTTGCTCGATGATGCAGAATCCCAGCACCACAGTCACTGCTGCGGTCCCGCCACTTTCTTCTTCATCACATGAATCTCAAGATTAAGAGCACAGAAAGCACCACGGCGTTTGCACAAGGCAAGACTTTTGTTGTCGTTGATGATGTGACATGTAAAATACATCGTCTTTGGGCCGACAGTGCATCCGATCTCGACGATCTGCTGGTCGAACAACGACTTCCTTTCACATAGCCAATGTGCCAGATGCTTGCTACCACCGGAAGCTATGCTTCAGCTCCAGCTCGCCTGGCTCAGCCACCATCATTGTTAAAGGGACGTTGGGATATGGAGATGAAAAGTCGACTGATTTGTCAGCATGCCGATTATTGTCCATCGATATAAACTGTGCATCTACTGCCTGTCAGGACCTAGCCGCTGTGGAGCAAACTGCTAGATCAGATGCACTGTGGAATATGTGATTGAAAAGCTCACGTATCAGAATTGGGTGTTGACTACCTCATACGCATCGTCTCAGACAGTCCACTTCGAATGCTCGTGTGCAACGGTATACGTAGTCATAAGGAGACTTACGAAGACTTTGGCTGTTACACTTTACGCCGCTCCTCGAGAAGAGAGCTATGGAGAACTGGAAAGGGCGAGAGCTCGAAACAGGCGTGGTGACAAGTATACCAAGAATTCTTCTTTGTCGGACTCAAGTCGTAACTTCGTGGTACTAATCACCAATCAAGATCATTTGAGGTTCACCTGATCTGTCTTTTCTTTTCGTTATTGGTAATACGACTAATTGCAATGCTCATACAACCCTCAAATCTCGAGGTGTTCCGTACGGAACGCGAAGATAGATGACGATCTTCTGTAGTCAAAGAGGTGTTCACTCTTCATATTCCGACGCTATCTTACATCGTCGTTTGGGGTTTAGCAGATGCTGTTCTGATTCTCTTCAAGATACAACGACTGCTTCTTCAGGCTTGAGGGACCTCACACTACTAGATTGTCACGTTGTACGTGCATTGTCATTTTTCAATACACAGCACACCAGCATTCTAGTTTGCCGATTTCTCACGAGTCGCTGTAAGACTAAGAATCATACTCACCGCACTGTACATACCCCAAGGTCCGCGTACGATTCCAACACATCATAAAAACATCGATGCCACGTCCACAGGTAGGCCATACGCAATTATCGTGATATCTTACAGTAGTCCATTCGTTATATACTCTCTCCATTACGTATCGTCAACGAACGCTGAAGTTCTATACGACGGGCATTAGTGCATGCAGTTTTTACAAAGGTATATGTTACAACAGAGAAGGACCAGCCAACATGCGAAGACATTGTTTTTCGCGAAGCGAATCGTAGCGCATGGTCATGGTTGTCATTGGGTGGGGAAGAGATGCCAATGCTACGAGGTCTTGGATAAAGGATATAGTGATATGGAGCGGAGTAGTATAGCGTGAATTAGGGAAGTACTACCCAAAGATAATGACGACCATTACGGTGTAATTGCACATGTTGAGCCGCTCAGATCACAGAACGCTTGCGCGCTGATCTCCCGGTTGCCGCAAGCTGCTGAACGCTCCGCCGAACGGCAACAACGTATTCGGGTCGGCTTCTTGGACGACGAAACTTGAGTGTTCCCGTTTATTCACTTTCCGGCTCTCTTCTCGCCAACGATGCTCGTTCCACAGTGGTGTCTATCTATGTTGTGAGCGAAATTCTCATGCAGGACACGACGCCGTGACGGTGGGCGATCCTGCAAGCGATCTGTCGTGTATTATAGATTACAGATTTGATCGATTCGGACGAACTGTAGCGCTGGGTGTTGGTGGTACCACAGCTACGTTACCGTCACACTGAAACCGTTCAGAGCGAAATCTCCGAGGTTGCGTCGTGTCGTGCGTACATGCATGGCATCAAGAGGAGGATGATAGTTCCTTCGGGATCTGGTACGCATGAAACATCTAGCTTCATAACAAAGAGTCAGACAAACGCCATTAGACCCTGAGAATCCTCCCCCAAGTCATTGGCAAGCCTCGCCCGTATTGCTTTTGTATGGAGGCACATGACAGAACATGATCTACGCCGCAGATCAAACGCGCATCTTATCCAGCCACTAAGCCACACCGTACGCACCATGTGCTTCTGCGGTTCGATCCGAAACCGTCGAGCTGCATAGCGTTGCGCATCTTTCGGTACAACTGCGGAAGCGCGAAGGAAAGTATTGGTACAACAGTCAGATGCTCGCCGCAACGAGCGCATCCGGCTGGATGCGGGTGCTTGAACGTGAATTGGTAAACGTGGGACGGCAGATCTGCATTGACGCAATCGTCCCAGTGGAGTAGGTTGTACAGCTGTAGCTCTTGTACAGCGCTGCATCTGGGGAACGGACGTAGTCGGGAGGCGTAAGTCTAGCGATGTATAGGAAGGGGCGAATAGATGTGCTGCGGTTGGTTTCTATGCCGCATGCTGCAGGCTGTACACGTTGTGTACGGGCCGCGAAGGAAGACGCTCAACAGCATCCTTGCGCATGTCATTCGCCGAAGGTATTGCTACTGACTGTCGCCTTATCTCCTCACCAGTTTCTCACTCTGCGCGACAATTTAGAATGTCGGACTCATTCCCGATCTTGATTCAACGACACTCAATAGCGTGCCAAGAGAGCATCTACTTGAGACTTATCCCAACAGATGGCAGTAATTGCTCATTCCCAACAGCAGGGTAATGGCACGCGTGCTAGAGTGCTACCACGGCTAGAGGTGATGGGATCACTTCCCGAAATAGACTCACGGGCGATCCTTTTCTTGATTGGATGGTGGTTGGGAGACAGCCCTATCCCGGTCGCTCGGTTGGATGCAACAGCGTGTTAAGCCCCACCAGTTCCATATTGGAGAAGCGATGGTGTGATTACCGCTTTTGGATGGGCTGCCTGAGATTATCCTGGAGAGCGTGTCGAGTCGGTACCTGATCGACCCTATAACGACTGGGGATGTGGAAGAATTGCAAAAGGCCGGCGGCTGAGCGGAGGCGGCAGACACGGGCATTAGCGAGAGAATGGGAAGGAGTCGTCGAGTGTCAAGGGTGAAATGAGTGCACAATACCCTGCAGCCAGCTTCAGGGTTTTCCATGTGGTTGAGATGACTCTACAGTTGACCAAAACATGGTGGTGGATGGCATTGATGTGGCTCAGGACAAAGAGATGATGGACACTGCAGGAGACATTGCGGTGGTCGCCGAGGAAAAGCGACGGAGGGGTGCTAGCCGAAGCATATGGTTCATAGTATGAGGCAGTCGCAGTGGTATTGGTGCAACGGCGGAACCATGGCTGCAGAATCTACCATCGTATCAGGGTCTAGAGAATACACGGCATTGAGTCGTTTCTGCGCAACGGTCGGAGAATACTTTGCAGGATGTGACTCCGAGATGTGACTCGGAGGTGTCGGCTATGGTGTGTTTCAAGAGATGCTAAGCCGCGGCTCTTTGTTAGAGGTGAGTGACTGAGTGAGTGACTGAGTGAGTCAAGCAGGAAGGGGCAGCCTCCACTACACGATTGATGAGGCAGACGTGATGTGGCAAGGAAGGAGCCATATGACAGGCAAGGAGGTCGCAGAGGAGCAGTATCCCAGGACCAGGCGAACGTTGCCGGCCACGTGTGAAAGATGCCGACAAAGGACCCTGGCTCTGTGCGAATGACTAAGGACAGGCGAATGACTGAGGGTGGTTGGCCCGACACGACTAGGGAGGACTGTGAGAAACAAACATCGACTAGCGCTATTGGAGAGCTGGCCTTGCTGAAACACGAGGCCATGAACGATGTTCCTGGCCAATTAATCCTCTTCCGCTCCGTGTCGATGGCATCTGCTTTGAGCGTGGTCAAACCGCTGATGCGCCGGCGTGAAACAAGTCGAAGGCTCGTCTAGGGCCGGCCGGCAGGCATGAGCTGGCTCGAGTATGATTGGATGCAGAGCGAGTATTGGCAATGGGCCTGTAACGCCTTGCCATGCACACGACGGCCAGTCATGGTGAGGCTGGCATGCGCGGCGTGGTGCATCAGGTCGTGAGGTCAGCTTTGCAAGTGGTGAGCGGGTGGTGAAAGCGCGAGTCCTGCAACGACGGTGGGCATTAGACCATCACAGAGATTTTATCCATCTCGCACCATGGATGCCCGCCCGCGGATGCGAAACAGTGGGTTGCCCAGTGGCGTCTGTCTGGTGCAGCGAGCTCCCGCAGAGGGCGCGACCATCTGCTCGCCCTAGCCATCCCCAACTCACACTACGCATGGAGGGCCTGGCTCAGACGCTCGCTATAGGGCCGCCCATGTCAACCGCCCCCCGGCCTGGCGTCTGGAGGCACGTCGTCTACTGCATGCCAGCCGCTGTATCGCTCGACCATTCCCTGCCCGCCCTGTGCAAACACAAGTCTGTGCGAGCCATTTTTATCCCCTCCACACCCGCGCCCCAAAAGACACGACGTGTGCTGTCTCTCTCCGACGCCAGCCAGCGCTGCTTCTTGTCGCATTTAATTTTTTCTACCACTCCGCCCGCGTGCATATCCTCACGCATAACTCGCAGCCCGCACTCGGCCCCGGCTTAGTGTTGCACCAGCCTCTAACCCCCCCCAGGCCTGCCCACATCCCTCGACACTTGGTGTAGCGGACTTCCTACAAGACCCTGCCACACTTCACTCCTACAATCTATCTGCCCCTCCCACCGAGCACAACACGGACGCCCACACGCGACCATGACCACCGTTGTCGCCAATCCCCCGGCCCCTGCCCAGCATGCGGCACCGGCGTCGGCAGACGGAGTAGGCTCCTCGAGGACATATGCTCCCATTGCGCCCTCTACTCTCTCTCCCCACCAAGTGACGCCCAACTCTCGCTCTAAGCTGCCACCAAGAGAAGATGCTTCACCTACCTCCTCCAGCCCAGGTGCACAGCACAGAGCCGAGACAAAGCCCTCACCTCTTTCGTACGTCGTTTAGTCTTTCTTCCCGATCTTCTTCCTCATCATGCCGTCCTCCTTCGGCCTCCTCTCCCACCTGCACCTCCATGTCTCCTCCCCACAGAGATATCATGTCACTCATGTCTAACCGTCCCTCCTCTCGCAGGTCTCGTGGCCCTGTCCCCAAAGTCGTAGTCAAGAAGGAGCCCACATCGCCAGACATGCCCACCACCACCAGGCATCGGCCCCAGCGCCTCAACCTCGCCAACCACAACATTGTCCACTCGTCGGGTGCCCTCACCGCACGACCCTCGGGCCAAGGCAGTGCCCACCTAGGCCTCCACGATGTTGGCATGGCCTGCCTCTCACCTGGCTTCCACACCCAGGACCCCGGCATGCGCGAGCAGCTGCAAAGAAGCTTGGATGTAAGAGAACGCCAAAGGCAGATCATCGAGGCGCGCCAGAAGGGCGGCAAGAGCGGACCATCCGAGACAGAAGACACACGGGGCACAGAGATTGGTGCTTTTGGACGGACAATCAAGACACCTCAAACTTCTCGCCGGAAGGGCCCACCGCCTGGTCTTTCCATTGCGCCTCCTTCACATTCGTCCTTCTCCAACGACCGTGTAATCCAGTCAGCGCCCATCAACCAAACCTTTACTGGTCTGCGCGGCAATGCACCACCCTCACGACAGCTGGCCAACGGCCCGTCAAACCTGTCGCAATCATCACACATCCACCATGTACCGGCACAGCAAACCAACAACCGGTTACCCCCCATCTCAGACGTCTTCCCAGAGCCTCTTGGAACAGCGCGGAACCCCTACCATCAGAACAGCCCAGGACACTCATCGCATTCTAATGTCCAGCCCCCAATGCCATCACCGAGCTTCCCGCCCCCACAATTTACACAGCCGCCCCCAACATCAAGACCCCGAGAATACAAGTCCGCCGAGGAGGCTGTTCAACAACTATCCGGGGGTCGCGAGGATCTCCTGCCCCGTCTGGTCCATTACGGTGGTCACCAACCCCCAACACCCCCCTCGCCAATGCCCAAGAATGGATCATCAGCATATGCATCCAGGCCTGATCTGCACCGAAGTGGCAGCTCTCGGAGACGCGGCCGCGACGAATATGAACAAGACAACGGTACCCCGCCGCTCGGTCGCCAACAACCACGCCTCGGTCCCTTTGGCGCCGGCCGTGACTCACCAGAAACTCAACTGAAAAAGAAGGAAGAATTCATTGGACTGTGTGCAAGAGCTTGGGATCTGTTTCACTCATGATGATACCCGGCTTCGGCTTTGACTCGATAATTACTATTCAGCGACAACTTGATCTTATTTCTATCCTACGGCGCATCATCACTCTCGCTTCGATTTCTCAGCAGGTCGTTTTGAACACTGCAACTTATTACCCCTTCGTATTCGCGCATTATTGATCTTCGATACGTTTTTGTAAAAGCGCCAGCAGAAGCAGCCTCGCAAGGGGCATGCAGGGTTATACCCAGACACACGCACCCACCACATTTCCATATGTTATTCCTTTTTATTACTATTCTCAAACTTTTAAGTTTCGAGTTTATTTTGGGAGAGAATCATTCATCATGTCCATATGAGTTTAAGGGATGAGGGCATTTATTCGACAGGCAATGTTTTGCTATACGTGGCTGAGGCCGTCTTGAAACACACAATGTCTCATGATCATTCTCACTTTTACCATTTATTTTTTTCTCGTTCTTCTATTCCATTGAAACCCCGACCTGTTTAGGCGGTGGATCCTTTTCTGGTTGCGACATGCGATGTGGAGGAGATACCTTTTTCGACTTTTGTTGGGGTGTTAATCTTGGTTCGAGCAAATGCAATGCCTAGTGGATCTGCAGAAAGGCAGGACAAGTTGAGAGAGTAGCGCTCACGCACAGTGACGCACTTTACCCCAAGTGCCGTAACAATAAAAATGTTCATCTTTCAAACTATGATGGATTTTGAGTCTGGACCCTGACGACGTGTTCGCGTGCATGCATGAACAGCACTTCACTTGGTAGCGTTGCGTCACCAGACAGACTACTAAAATTCATTGGATGATAGCAGCTTATGTTTCCGATTGTGTAGTCGGTCTGCTTCGGAGTCTAAGTGACAACGCGCAACAAAAACAATGCGTGGAGGATAGCTTACAGCACATCACAGCCTGCCGACAGAGTACGTAGTACACAAACTCCAACGAAATCAGCCTCGCAGTGCGTATCAATCATGTCTACTCCATGCAATATCACCAATAACAGCAATGACGCAGGCATGAGTAAGCAAGCCCAAAACACCGACCGCGTCATTATCGACTACCGTAATTGCGATAATCATCGTTCGCATCCTCCTGTCCATCTCCATCTACACTTTCCCATACCCACCCGTTCAAGTAATCATCTACAACAATCCTATAACTGCCCCGCATAGTGACTCCCAAGGCGGCCAAGGCGGTCGACCCAACCGTTGATCTGTTGACCATCCTCCTGATTATCTCTGGTTGTCTACCAGCAACAACGGGAAAGAGTATCCGAGGCTGCCGATCAGCGTTCCGTAACTTTCGTCAATCGCCAATCTTTGAAGATCGCAAACATGCAGCCTTATGTGACAGATTGATTGGCTTCGATCAGCAGAAAAGACTGAACAGGCGGTATGATGAACAGCATTGAAAAGCCATATCCAGCCCTATGTAACAGATTGAGTATTGGGTCTCTAGTAAAGAGCGGGATCGCGGTCACACGACCAACGGTACAATCAAGAGTACGGTATGATGAGACAAGACGGGACGACTTCGGGCGAGACAGCACCCGCTGGCCGACGACTGACGATCCGGTCTTGGTTGTTCGGAATGTCGACGATCACAAGCAAGTCGGCTATATGCAAGACCACCGAGAACTTCATCTCGTGCGCGCGCACCTTTTCTCCGTCTCGTACGCGTTGTTTGTCCGTCTAGCAAAACATCTTTCATCTCGCCAGCATCCTAAATCAATAGTCTAGTATCCATCAACCTTCTTATTCCAGACACCCCAAGAGACCGGTCCAAATTGCAGCGACATCAAAGGATCGCGTGCGCAGGATCGCGGAATTGAAGCCATTTGCAATTTTCCACATGATCTTCACCAGGATACTGGCTGGGGTGGTGGTGGTAGTGGGCTTTGTCTTCAATTTATCCTAGCACACCTAGCCACGCACGGTGTCCTTTTCGCATCATCAACTTTCTCGCTAGACCCGGTTCTCACCCTAGTTGGTTTCGAAACAAACGTCGTTACCTAGCACGCTTAGTGACGCAGGGACCAAAATTGTGCGCTGGCAAGGATATGCAAGAACATGAAACAGCCGCTTCTTAGCTTCGGAGGTGGGAGAGCATAAGATGAACTGAGGCGTTGAAGGATGAAGGAGGAGGATCAAGGGAAGACGCGAGATGAGGGAGGATCGCGTGGGTATGGCAACGCCACGAACATGCCGCGCGCGCGTGTGTGTGTGTGTGTGTGTGTGTGTGTGTGTGTGTGTGTGTGTGTGTCGCGGAGTGCTGAAGGCGGAAGGTAGAGGAGTTGACGGAGAGATGCCGCGTGTGTGCCGTCGTGGCTAGGAGGGAAATGTACGCGGCAGATGTGACGATGATGATGGCGTGGCGACGCGGTCGTTGAGCAACCGTCTTGTTCCATAGCGGGAAAAGCGCGTGATGCGCGTGCTGCGCGATGGAAAAACGTTCGTCCAAGCATGGTGTTGTCACTGGACAGGGTATGGTGCAAAGCAATCGAAGCTTTTTTAGGGAAGGGATACGTCGCGTTGTCACCGCTGTATCGGGCCTCGTGACCGCTACATATTGTTTTGGTATCTAACTGGGACGATGCGATTCACTGGGTTTGAACAAGGGTGTCCCCACTTGATTCTACATTATTGCTGTTCTGCTGACTGGTTGACAGGTGGTGCATTCCATCGGTTCCTTACTCGGAGCGCTGTCGGTGCTACACATGTCAGATCTGACGATGCAGATGCGCGCGTGTGCGTGGAGACTCATAACACGGACCGCCCAGTGCTGTGGATTTTCAATAGTCTGCTAAGATGGAAGTTTGCGTGCTGAAAATTGTTGTGATGTGCTATGCAAGGACTTCATTGCGCAACGCGTTCGATGGAGTTATTGAATCGCGCGTTGTTCGCTGGGGGGTTCGGTGGCCGATGTAGGTCCTTTATGTGTCGGAATTTCCCTGCGTACAGCATGCGTAGAACGTGCGTTTCGCTTGTCCGGTTGACAGCCGACGAGCTCGAGCGCGCTTGAGACGGCGTCAGGGTGCAGGTCCAGCTTCCGACCGATGATTAGCACGTGCTTCGAGGCGACTTCAGTTGGCATTGTTGTGTGCTTCCAGCAAGGCAAACACTTCCGATGCCCTCGGGTGGAAAGTATCGGAGACGAAAGTGTATAACCGAGCGTATCTTCCCCCATTTAGGGAGCCGTATGGATACCGGAACTTGCGAATGCGTTGTTGGTCAAGGGGTATACCCATCGTACTTATATGAAGGAAAGGTTGTCGCACAGGTTCCTGGCAGTCTGAAGCGCTGCCTGCCTGTCTGCCCACGATGTGCCTGTGATTGGCTTTCGACGAGTTGAGAATCCGAGGGAAGGCAGGACGAGGACGTAGCAAAGGTTTTGCCCTTTGGATACTATGGTCTGTTACGATGGCCCCTAGTTCGAGCAGAAGCTGAACCATCGATACCAGCGATTCATCGATAGCCACATTCAAGGCACTGTCACTGACACAGGCTCCGTGTTCAGCCAGATATCGACACAATCCCTCGTTTTCTGTCCGTACGGCATGCATCATCAGCGTACACCTCCAGTGCCGCTCACGACACACTGTTGAGAGCCTCGGTGCAACGCGCGCGTTGTACTCGACTAACATGCGCATTATGTCCAGACGCCCTTGCTTTGCGGCCTCTTCATAGCAGCAAGTCGTCTGAAAAGTGTCAAGAGCCGGCCCACGATCCAAGAGTAGACGAACGATTTTCTCGTTACCGCCTTTGACGGCTCGTTCAAGCGGAGTCCAAAATCCACTTTGAATGCCTGTCACTAGGCTTCTCCCATGTTGGTTGCTTGTCACTAGCCTTCTCTCCCCCTGTACCGTCAGCGAGGCAGAAGCTCCGCGATCCAGAAGCCATTCTGCGACGTCGGCTCTCTGTGGGCTACTCCATGCGACGATGCGCAGAATGTTGCTGTAATCAAAGTAACTCTTTGTGAGACGACGATTGCTTTGTCCTCTCTTCCCGAGACCATTGTTGTCTTTCAATTGGGATGCCAACAGTTGGAAGAGCTGAGAGCAGAAATCGACCGATCGGCTTCTCAACACTCCTGAGCATATTGCAACCTCACCCAAGTCGTATGTAGGGTCAAAATCTGGTGAATGTTTACATAGATCCATAACAAACTTTACGACATCCAAAAGCCCTTTTTCAACCGCAGTATCATAGACTAGTCGTTGAAGTACATTTTGCCTTGGCTGAACATTTCGCCTCGGCTGGACATTTGTACTTGGCTGAGCATTTGGACTCGAGAAGATCTTTGCGAGTAACACCAAGTTACCACACTCGGCGGCTGTCGCGGTAATATTGTGATTGCACAGATAAGCATGACGACACTCGGACTCGACAATATGCGAAAACATGTCGTCCACAGCTGGGTCGTTGAGTGCAGACCTGATTCCTTCTTGACAGTCGTTCACCAGGGCCATCTCCAGGAAACATAGTGGACCACTGAACGCACAGGTATTGTATCGCCTGCCGTTCATACAAGCCCCCTTTAATATGCGCCCCGGGTGCGAACAAAAAGCATAAATATACTGCTTCAAAACCCCGTGCGATATTTCTTTGCTCCTTTCTTCGGGGTGGCTCACTTGAAGAAGACGCTCGGCAGCGCGGTATATGCCTCCATATAGCTCGATTTCACATAAATTCTCGTTACTCTTTCGCTCAGAAGGGCTCATCTGACCAAAGAAATGCCGGCGGGCGTCATAGGGCATATCTTGCACAAGGCGTTCGGTAGCACGACATATGCGTCCATCTAAAATGGTGTCATCCCAGTTCTTCTGCATGATCTTATATGTGAGATATGGCTGCCAAAATGCATCGAATCGAGACTTCAATTCTGGCTTCGTAGACGACCAGGTCTTCCGGTAATCGTCCAGTATATGGGACTGATAGAGCGCATTCTTCACTTCTTGAGAGAACTCCTCTGTCGAAGTGTCAGCATACTGCAGTGCTGCAATCACAATGGCGGAATGAGAGGGCGTACTATTCACAAGCCTTAACCTCAGCCCGCGCCTGAGACCGCGGACACTAACGGCGTGTATGAGAATTTCACGTCGTGTCTCCGCCGGTAGATCGGAAAGACTCGTCATGCTAGAAATATCGAGAGTTGTTGTTGAAAATGAATGAGAAGATGTGGCGGGCAGAACCTGGGGTTGCGCCTTCCGTATTGTATAGCGCTAGGCTGGTTCTGTTCCAGGCAACAGGTAAGGCCACCCGCAACCACAACATCGAGGAAGAGGACACAGATTTCGCATTGATGATAGGATACTGGTATAAATTGTGGATGGCGCTTCATACCAGTGTCTCATCATCAGGAAATACATTTCAGCACACCAGTACATCATGGAGGCACTCAAGTCTTTTGCTTCGGCATGTCTAATTGTTACTATGCACATCAGACAAAGTGTACATAGATATTGTCGTACAACTCACGCTTGGACATTGTTGACTTTTCTCATGGACTCACAGCTCATTCGGTACTTTCGCTTCCACAATCTCTGTCTTCCAGTCCCTTCGTGGGACTCGCAGTCGAGACGCTCGTACCTCGAACCCTCGAGATATGACTCTGCACTCCATTCTCGAGTGGCTGAAGGAAGACGTGCGTAAATACTTTAGCTCGGTGTCGGTGTTTGCTTTCTCGAACCCTGCTGATTTCGACGGTATGGTAGGACATGGGCTGAGAAAGATGCTTTCTAGAGAATCCGGATCAGTCTCGTATAAGTCTAGGCATGGTTGTTTCAACCTTAGACATCCAATAGCGATCTTCTATCGAGACATTCATCGCTGTATCAGCATGCGCCGGTGGCCTAGACGCATGGCCATGTATGTGCACCGGCGACAGTAGGCGACTGATGATGAGTGCAGTGTAATGTTATCGTAAGAGCAGCGTTTTGGTTCTCACTGACTAAGTATAGGTGGTCCTCACGCATTACGCTGCAAAGAGGAGCAAAAAGTGATAATATAGCGTCTACCACTTTTACGCAAGCTCACTGAGCTGAGTCGTCCCGAAAAAAAAAGAGCACCGTTGCATCTTGCTGCACCTTCTACGCACGAGTGCCGGGAGACAAAGGACAAAAAGGCAAAAAGAAATCGAATGTGAAAGCTCTCCAACTGGGAATTGAACCCAGGTCTCCCGCGCATTTGTCAAGAGCCCGAAAGCTGGTATGACAAGCGGAAATACTGACCACTATACTATTGAAGACTGCTGATTGGATGAAAAAAAGCCAACAATAGATCTATATATTGCCATGATTCGCAGCGTACATGACACGGGGCAGCTCTAGCAGTTCTTTCGAATTCGGTCGTTGGCGGTGGGTTGTGAAGAGAATTTTTCGAATGTGGTGTGGAGATAGTGGCGGAATAGGGTCCTAGTGGGGCTATCCTACTCTTCCAATAAACGCCTACCCATCAAAGTAGATAAGCAGAAACGTCAAGTATATTCATCTCGATACGATCACGGAATTTGCTCCTATCATTTCTACGCTCCTGATTTTAACGGCCATGACAACGATGCGCGCACGTTTGCAGAACTGATTGACAGGAGAAAGTTGCTGAGATTGTGGCCGTGGTATGTTTTGTGATAGAGTTTTAGTATATCTGAAACGTCTTCGCTACGTCTTACCTCATGAGATGACGAGGTCAGAAAAATCTCCAAGTAGCAACCGTCCGGAAGACGGGTGTTATAGACATGAGGTTATGCGGGGTCGATCTTTCGGGAGGGGTCCTTATGTAATCGAACTGATCTAGCATCCTCAGGTAGCTCACACCCCAACCTCGTCACGTCCAGTGATTCTCCTCGCGTGGCTGATACAATCTTCACACGCTACATGAGATATGCCCCGTTTTCCCCCATGATGTGCACTCTTCGCTGGCGTTACAAGTAGCATCTCACGCGCAAGAGCTTCAGAAATCTCACCACGCTTCACCACATTGCCCTGAGGCTGGTCACAACGGATCGAGCATCCAAGCGTAGGGGCGCGATGATCATATCACACATTGGATAATAAGGAAGAAGCCTGGCAGCGTCACAGCTTGAAGGTAAGTATGTGGAGGTCTATACTAATGGAAGGGCTGAAGTTGCCTCGCAGTAAATGTTAAAATCCTCGATTCTCCAACCGCCTGCGCGCGGTCTGGCGGCCCCTCACATACGAACACCCCCTTTCATCCCACGACTCGCGATACGTACAAAAGCGAGCGAAGGTATAAGTGCAAACCATCTTGGCTCATCACCCGTATACGTACCTAGCGAGCATGGACGCATTCCGGGCACATGGCTTCCGAGGTCGCCCGGTGCTTGACCGGCCGACGGAGTCCCCGTCAAACAGATTTAGTATCGCACCATGAATTCACCAGATCATACCCGAGATTCAAGTCAAACTTCCGCTATACGAAGCTCAATCGCGAATGCAAGCAGCCAGATCGCTCCATGACTTTACTCCAGTGCCGCAATACGGTAATGGAGTGTAGAGAGCATCGTCTCCTGATCATGACTTCTTAGCACCGAGAATGTCTAGATCCATACTCCATCATCAAAACACAGCAAGGTTGTGAAATGAAGCTTAGCTGAATGTGTTCCTCTAGGTGCGGACAGCACGCTGTACAGTGGTGAAAGTCCTTCATATCTAGGTTTGAATGTATATATGTTCACTGTGTACACACACCCCGACTACCTGCTATATAACTAACTCCTCGCAGCGACCTTTGCTCCTCTCATCAACCACAACCAGCAGTATCGTACGCCACACAGAATAAGCTACCACCAATCATGGCTGCCGCATCAAATTTCACGAATCTTCACCTGGATTCGTACAAAACCGGAACGTGCAGTTGTTTGTCTTGTAAGCCGTGGATGGAGAGATATCATGGCGCCTATTGTGTGGAAGGAACTCACACTGAATCCCTACACAATCTCGACAACTAAGCTGATAACACTGATGCTTCCTAATAGTGGTATACTTCCTTACGTCCGCCAAATCATTGCCGATTGGAACCCGTGGCGACACGAAGACCTGAGCCATGATTTCCACGCCGCAGTCCAAGTGGTAATCGCAACAATACCGAAAAACAGGCTACTCGGTTTTACAAGTAACATGCCCTTTGAGCCTGCCTATCTACTCTCTCTGCTTCACAACCAGCAAAGGATGAGAAATCTCGAAATAGATTTGAAAAAGCCAGAGATAAATCGTTTCCCCATTGATTTCGGGATCACCATGCATGGATCGTTGGCCACTACTGCGCTACATGGATTGACAAAGCTCTGGGTTCGCATCGGCTCCGGTGATCACACATACCGAAACAGCGCATACATGATTAGATGTGCTCCAAAACTTCGCGACTTGTCTATTGAAGGCGAAGAAGATGAAGAAGAGAATATGGCTTCTTTCGATACCTTACTCACTTGTGAGGCCCTCGGGGGATCACATGCAGATGACATAAACGTACAGCAGCTTCAGCTCTCACGCTTCAACCTACTATTCCTCGACTTGGCGACATCCCATGTTGATAAAGCATTTGTCTATATAGATTTTGCTTGCCTCCAATCTCTCTCACTATACTGTTGTAGCAACATCGAACCATTCTTGACAGCACTCGCAACATGGCAATCACTCGACCCCAGCCTAACTGAGATTGATATATTAATGGAAGGCGACGTGCTAGAGAGCGATATCCGAGCGATTGAGCATCTACTAAGGATCTCCTCTAGTGTTCGAACTATCTGGATAGATGTAGGGAAAGCGAGGCCTGTGGACATTTCGTGCATCACTCGACATGGCAGTACGTTACAGCATCTCGGACTGAACATCGACGCGGAAAATACAGCATCATATTACTCTGTCGCCGATATCTCCACCATCTTAAAATCAGCTCCAGGCTTGACTCAACTGGCTGTCTACATAGCTCCCATAGAGATGGGTGAATCATGGTTACTCGGCACAGATTTCACCCTTGATGTACTCGATAGTGGTGATACTAGTGTTCCCAATGCCTTGGAGGCATATCTAGTAAGTCATCGTATCTTCATTCTCTTAAACTTGGTTGACTAATCTGATCGTAGGATTGCATCGCACGCCATCGGTCACTGCATACCCTGCAGATACTCTCGCTACCGAATATTGACTACGACATGTCACCAGATCCCAATCCCACTCTGCAGAACCGACAACCTATTTACAACATTACGGTGCCTACCGCGGGTTTGATGATGCAAAAGCTTGCTGCTGAAGTCATGTGCTTCCTTCACAAGCTCAACTCCCACATCACATTACTTGGGCTCTGCCCACTTTATACTGAATGTGAGCAACCGAAGGCTGATCACAATGGTCACAAATGGCCGAGATACTACTACATCTGTGGCCGTATCTCCGATCCGACGGGCAGAGAGCGTTTCACAGCCGTTCCTTTTGACATTGACAATCTGTCGGATAGCTCGCTGTTGCGCCGGTACCGCGGTGGTAGTACTAGGTGGTAATACAGTCTCCCTGATAACCTACACTGTTTCGGATTCATCTGTCTACAGTTGGTTCTTAAAACTAGTGGGCACATAGAAATATGTGCCTGTGTAACACCGACTGCTGTCGTCGTCTGGCTGGACCACTCGATGTTCAGTCATGTTCACGTTACGAAGATGCGACAGACTTTGGTCAGAACATGACTGAGAGTGTTGTGTCGGCTACGAAGTGTGTGAGGAGCTGGACAGGTACTACGGGAGACGTATAGCGGGATGAACGCTAAAGACAAGGTGTCTTGTCACATATGAACAGCAATCGTGCAAAGGGTATGAATCGGGTAATAGTAACTCAATGCTTTCTCGGGTACCATTCTTCTTCAACATCTCAAGCTCTCGTTCATGATTCCACTTCCCTTCGCGAAATCTCCAATATCTTCTTCAACATTACGCGCAATTTAGACGCACATCTGCAGACTTGTCAGCACATATTACGCGACGGAGCATGAGCTTACAGTTAGCAAATAGCGTATAAGAATCTGCATTGTTCAGCGCCTGCTCGGTCGAAAGCTTGACCGAAGCATCGTATCCATATGCTAAGTCCTGCGTGCTTGGGCTGTAAACGCTCGAAGCGTGCGTCGTTTCATGCAAAATCGTAGTTCCTCGATCAAATGTTTTACATCCCGTCGTAATTGGGATGGTGTTAGTAAAGAAGATTGGACAGTACGTGATGGAATTCAGCGTAGGCAAAGTGTACGCGACTATGCTTCCCCCCGAGCAGAAGCTGTACTGGTCTGTACAGTACGATGTCGTTCCTGGTGATGAGGTGCCACAGTCCTGTGCAACTGCGCTCATCCGAGCAGAGACCTGGTTCCTAACGCTTGTTGATGTTGATTTGAAGAAAGTTCCTAGCCTGCTGTCTCCAGCTGCGGCTGCTGTCGCGGCACCAGATGCCAGCTTTTGGCAATTCGATAGTGCTGTCCTGAGGTTGGTAAAACGATCACCAGTGCAGCCTGAGTCGATGATAGTACGTTTCGCTAGTGACTCGCGGGCGCCAGCCGCCTTAGTACCATCAACAGAGATGCTGAGTCTATTGGAGTCGTATCTCAAAGCGCCTACAAGCTCGGTGGAGTTCTCGTTGGCGTACGGTAACACGCCGTTGGCGAATACGTCGAAGCTTCCACCGCTGCTCAGGTCGCGAAATGCACCAGTCTCGACGGCAAACTCTCTCTTACCCCCGGACTCCAGCATGAGGAAGTCATCGGTAGATAGGGCACTTAGGTTAAGCTGAATCGTGACACCCTCAAACGGCACCCTCGTAGCTAAGTATTTGTCAGCGACAACTCATTGCGCTAGTATGACAATGTGAGGACAGCCCACTCTTGAAGAACCGTGGCTTCTATAGAGGCGCGGATGAACGAAGTATTCAATGTGGGAACTCTTGGTTAGGGTAGTGAGAAATGATCATGCCGCTTACAACCACTGTTAGAGTATAACGTGACCCGCTCAACAGGTAACGTATCGTCCAGAAGGGTTCCGGTACTAAGAAGGTTCAAAGTGGTGTAACCGGTGTTGGTAATGACTACCTTAACCACCGTGTTCCCCGAAGCGGTCAGCTGAACGTTGAGAGGGTCTTCTGTCTGAAACAAATTGACAGAGGCGGCAATAGTGTATGAAGACAAGGCCAAGAAGGCGATCAGTGGGCTGGCAAAAAGCTTCATATCAGGAGACAAGCTGAGCAAAAGAACTAGACGAACCGATAGAAAGAGTGTGAACTAAGAAATCACATTGAAACACAAGAAGTCTTTATAGCGCAATTCTCACATGCTGTTCAAGAGGCCTATGCAGCAAAAGCCATTAATGTAGAGCTTGCATACGAAATGCCAGAAGTTGATCCTCCCGACAGAAATCTTACTAGGTAATAGGATGTGAGACAACAGTGAGCTGGCTCTAGTCTCGTAACCTCCACTACTGTGCCTCCTTATTGCATGAGGCGTAGCAGCCCATGAGATAGAGTCTTACATATCTACGAGTGGTAGAAGAGGAAGTAGACGGCCATCCCACGCTTCGCTCCACTCCTAATATATTTTGACTGCTTCTGGCGAATTGGCCGATGCGCATCTAGTATGCGTTCGTGAAAGGTCGTGTTCACGATAAGTACTAGTCTCTTCAGCAGTCGTTTCCAGCAAGTCAAAACGATACCAGATAAGGAAGTTACAAATGCAGCCAGCCTTCGGCTGCATTCCTTTGCGCTGCCCGTTCATCCGGGCGTTTAGCGATTTGGGAGCGGGGACCGAAGCAGGCCCAATGACTGCATGCTTGACTCTCAGGCATAGGGAGGAGAACTCTCCCCTATCAGCTCCTACAGTAGTTGGTCCAGACCTTTGCACTCTTCGGTGGTAAACACAATAGGAGAAAACGGCAATGTTGTAAGAACTGCGGGGAACAATAGATGCGTTAGCGATGTTCATGCAGAACATCGGGTGCGTACAGCAGCCTCGAACATCTTGTATCAGTTTAAATCTCGAAAAAGGCCATGTAATTACGTACTACAGCTGCTCGTGGTAGAAAGATTTGAGGTTGCCCAAGAAGAAGCCAAACATATTGAGGGCTTCAACCACATGACGTCAGCGGGGCAGATTGCAGAGGGGCCAACTACTGCGAGGAAACACTCTGTTCCAGAACCAGATCTGAGAGATCCAGCGCATGTATAGTGTTTGACTTGGTGAAAAGGACCAGTACACGCGTAAGCTTGCCCACTGTCCCGTTGCCCACGAACCTGTTCAAACCCGACATCGCGCTTTCCACCGATACACTCTAAATCCAGAAAGTAGTTCAGCTTCAGTGGTACATTATACATACCTGTATGTACTTCTTATGCACGCATATTGCAACTTTAGTGTTCTTAGAAGTGTACATCAGAACTAAGAGCATTCACGATGTTGTTCGGGTAAGGGAGGAGACATGTACCTTAGTATGCACCTGCTATACTCCCCTTTGAGGTTTCTATTGCCTGCCTTTACGAAGTACATCAAGGCCAAGGTAGGATTAAAAAAAGCCAGATATTGAAATTGAAATGGTGAATTACAGGAAGATTAAACAGTTAGACTACTTCAATAACGATCTACTCTTTACTCGACAATAGTCACCGCAGTAGGTGTGACGTCAAACTCCTGCTCGGGCGCAACAAACTGGTTGTAGATCGCCTCGTGAGAGCCAGTGAAGTTGTATCCAGTTCTGCAGGTCCATCCATTAGTCACATGTTCACTTTTTCTTGAGAGCAGCAAGAAGGTACAAAGAAGACTTACGTGTTCAACGGTTCGTAAGGAGCCTTCTCAAAACTCAACAAGATCTGGTCTGGAGAGCCACTGGTGTCGCTAGTCCTCTCGCTGAACTTTGCAGAGACGCCGTTGTTGACGCCCTCCAAGATGCGGCAGGGTGCGTACCAGTTGCCCTTGCGGTACCAGCCGTTCTCGTAGCCAGAGCAGTATGCCTTGACACCTAGAATCTCGCCCTCGATGCTCGGTACCGAGATGTTGAAGTCATAGTAGCAGCCACTGCGTGCGCAGCCGGCTGACCACCCCTCGACGTGCCACGTCCAGTTGGAGGGAATCTTCGGTTGCTCGGTTTGGGTGGTGGGGGCTGCGATGGCGCCGGTAGCGAATGCGAGGAGAGTTGTGAAGGAGACCATGTTGACGGTTTTGGTGTGATTGGTCGGCAGGTCGTATATATGTGAGGTTAACGTGTTGTGGTAAGCTTTATTGGGTCAGAGTCTGGTTATGTATCAAACAACTCTTCGAGGGTCATCTGCCTCTTATACTAGAATCCAACGGATCGTGCGGAATTTGTTTCCATGAACGACATGTCCAAGACCCGAGCGTACCGACTCCTATTGTTCGTCGGATATTTGGCCGCGTAAGGTGTCACTGGTGTATCCAAGCGTGCCACCGAAACGGCCCGCAGGCTGCCGATCTCAGTTGAGGTGCATCCTTTGGTGATCAAACCGCGCCGTTGGACCCTACCAAACGTCATCCCATGTACTAGTAGTGGCATCAATACGAGGCTGGTGCTTGGCCGGTAGGGCTTAACGTCGGGGTAATGAGTTGGTGTCTTATTTTCGGAGCTGGTGCCCATTGTACGAAGGAGCTAGTTCTCCGGACAAGACTCGGACCCTCTGCGCTTACGTCATTAGTGGTACATCTACATCATGGCGCCTGCTAGAAACATCTTCGTATCTTTTCACACCACGTTGTTTTGTCCGTCATTTGAGCCACGAGCTGCATGTTGAGGGGAAATACGATGCGCCTTTTTCTATCTCTGCATGTCGTTTTAGTGCGACATTCTATGGTTGGCTAACCGACTGGGCAGGGTAGCGTCTACAGCTGGAAGCGGCTCGGAAGAAGGATGTATCTGGCTGGAATCACCTTCAGATTTTGACATGCCAAAGACAGTAACATGCTGAAGAAGTACACAGATTTAAGCCTGTGGGCAGTCAGTGGTTTACGTTGACGCAGCCTTGATCGGACATGTGCAAGATGCCACTTATCATCCTAAGCAGGCCTTAGAGAGTCATCGAGTCGTCACTGGCACTTTTTCACTAGGTCATGCACTCGGCATGCCGGTACAGTCCTGAGCAGATACACAATCTTTGTTGAGATTCTACGGATTCCATGAACCAGACATGAAACGTGCAAGTCAAGCGCTCCACTCCATCATCATGTTGGCGTTCTCTCTCCTTCAAATGCCTTGTTTGATCGCACGATACTACGTGCGAAAGTAGTTGTCGTTCCTAAGTCCTATACTTCTAGGAAATACTCTCAAGCTACACGCCATGCATTACTGTTGAAAGGCCTCTGAAAACACGACAAAAACCTTTAGGGCACCGTAAGCGTCTTCACTGTGAAGGTGAAGGATGAGAGAAGGACGCTAACCTGCCTGCGCACGGCTCGCTTGATTAGAGAGAGCAAACGAACTCTCTCACAAGTGTCAACAAAACACCACACGCCACTGTCAAGACTAACTTGCACTCCCTCGATCCCCAGTATCCAGCGCGGCGAACCCTCCCTCCCTCATGATGGCCGACCCAGGCATCACCGCCACGTTCTCCGATCTCCCGACTGAGATAAAAGTGACCGTCTTTGGCTATCTTCGACGAAACATTCACAAAAGGTCGGCTTGCCTTGTGAATCGCGGTTGGAGAGATATAATGGCGCCGATTCTCTGGGAACATCTTACACTGAGAATCGCAACCACCTTACCAGGGGAACTGGCTTGTCTGCTGAATCCAAATAACGGAGTCCTTACCCACGTGCGTTCTATCGACATCTTTGCAGGACTGGGCGGCACGGCAGAGTTTAAGATGGATTCCGAATTCGGGGTCGCTTTTCAATCCATCTTTGGCGCCCTACAAAATAATTGCCTTTCGAAGCTCAGATTCTGTATCCACATCAGCACAACTACATTGCTCAGAGTCCTTCAATCTCAGCAAGCGCTCAAAACACTTCGGCTTCGAAGCTTGCTTTCCGATGCAAGCCTCCCTAGCGACTTGTGTCTCGCCACGCATAGTTCATGGGTCACGCCTACGTTGCGCAACATCAAAAAGCTTCGGTTTCGCATTGATGATAAGGAGCATAACGCGTACGAGAACAGTGCCTATCTTCTCAAGAGTACACCAAATCTCAAGGAACTGATCTTAGCAGGCCTCTCCAATAGCTGTTATTTACATGACAAGTATGGAAAGGATGCCTTTGGAGGGTCAGGACCAGGGCTTCAGACTCTACAGCTGGACTACCTTCAATTTCATTTTCTGAATCTCAAGACGTACCCTGCTTCGTTGCTCACAACCATCGACTTCTCCATTCTTCGTGAGCTTTCTCTCAAGAAATGCCGTAACATTGGTGCCTTTCTTACTGCTCTCGTTTCAGGAGCCTCACAAGTACCGGCTTTGAAAGGGCTAGAGATAGTAGCAGACCCGTCTTCGACTCCTCTCAATACGAACATACAAGCGATCGAGACTCTGGTGAAATCCATATCTTCACTGCAATGGCTTTGGCTGGATGTCGGCAAAGGGCGTTTGATCGATGTAGCATGTCTGGGTGGACATGGGAATACGTTGAAGTGTCTTGGTCTAGCAACTTCATCGAGAACGCAAGGTCCATACTACTCCGCCCTTAAACTTGATAAGCTACTGATACAGGCGCCAAAGCTTGTAGACTTAGCAATCAGTCTCTGCCCGATCAGCCTGGATCACGTTCGGTATCTTGGTGCTAAGTTCAAGTTGTTCAAGCAAACCAGTAACGACTATGTTTCTATTGAAACAGAATTCCTCCTAGTATGTACGCAATCTCCATGCAAAAGTCAATTGCTAACGAACGGACCAGATTCGTATTGCGAAACATCGAACTCTCCGATCACTGCGGATTCTCACAGTACCCAGCGTCGATTATGGGATAACTCCAAATCCGAGTATCATGGAGCGGGTTGATCTTCCAGAGGAGCACGTCTATACCTCACAAGTAATGATGCAGGTACTTGCTACAGAAGTCTTTCGTCTGTTCGCTAGGAATGGGTCCAACATCAGAGCTCTAGCCATGTCGCCCGACGATCTTAACGGGATTAAACAACCTATGCGCGATGACAATGGACATTGCTGGCCCCGATACTACTACAAGTACGGCGCAACTCGTACCATGAGCGGTCAAGAGCACATTGTTGCTGTCCCGACACATCTGGCTGAGTTTGCGGTTTTCCGCCCAATTTGGTAACTATGAAAGACATTGCCGCCACTGTCAGGTGGTGTAGAACCAGCAAGCGGGATA
Organism: Alternaria gaisen; assembly: GCA_004156025.2. Lineage (NCBI taxonomy): Eukaryota > Fungi > Ascomycota > Dothideomycetes > Pleosporales > Pleosporaceae > Alternaria > Alternaria gaisen. The sequence continues at coordinate 150,747 of PDWZ02000018.1, read as the reverse complement.
CAACGAGATTGTCAAGGGCTTTGAGGTAAGACAGCTAATGGGGAGGGCGAGAAATCGTTCAAGGCACCTGGGTAGCATCATTGCTTTACTGCAGGTTCTGGGATTTTGAGAACAGTCCGGGCAGATGAGGGATTTGGACGGTCTTCAAGGGGTGCGTTGACTCAACAACAACTACAAGGACAATAGCTTCAGCACCTGCGAGTAATTCTTGAGCAGGAAAGAAAACTCTCCTATACCTCGGTAATAGAGTTACAGCTTCAGTGCTTCATTACATCAGTCATCAACAACATAACCAAACAAACATATACAGCTGCATATAGTGAAGCCAAGTGTTTGGAAACACACATCTACCGCGACACAAGACAGTGTAACTTGACAGCGTTGTGCCTGCGTCTCATCACCAACACGTTCATCAAACCAATAACCAAGCAAACATGTAACTTGAGACTTCATAATCTTCATTCATCATCATAGCAGGTATATGCCTTTTTGGCTTCAAGCCTTCCCATACCACACACACACCTTCTGAATAAACCCCCAGGCGTTTCCTAGTTTTTGCCTCCATTTTGACTTCAACCCTCCATCATATCTACAAATACAAAGACGGTCGCTAGATACGCCGCCAGAAAAATCCAAGTCGTACCCACGCCCATAGAGCTGTGGGAAAAGAGACACAAAAGACACGCTCGCAGTGCTGAGAGAAGGAACATAAGACAGAACAAGATGGCAGGAAGAGCTGCGCGAAGCCATCAAGGCAACGCCGCTTTGAAGTTTGGATTCGCCGGACCTCCCGCCCACTAAGCGGCAGGTTGAGCCCCAAACTCCGCGCCGCCACGACCCCTTGGTGCACCTCCACGACCACGGTATCCGCCGCCAAAGCCGCGACCACGTCCACGGCCGCGTCCACGACCTCGACCACCACGGAAACCATCGACGCTGCCCTGGCCAAAGGTCTCCATGTTCTTCTGGCGCTCTTGGCTCCTGAACTCTTGGCCACGCGTGGCAGCCTCTTCCCTATCCTTGAGTTCGCTCGAAATGTTATCGAAGAAAGAGCTCTTGTCGTACATGGATCCACCAGGGATGACGACCTCTTCTTTTTCTGTGGTTGCGGTCTCGACAGCTGGAACAGCTGGAACATCACCCATTGGCGAGCCAGAGGCGATGGCTTCCTTGATCAAGTCCTGCTTGTTGAACTTTGCGTTTGCGGACTCAAAATCGAAATCGGTTGTGGGCACCTCCATCTTGGGGTGTTGCGGATGAGCGCCACCCCGTCCTCCTCTTCCGCCTCGACCGCGGAACTCGCCTGTTCCTCGCTGACGGGGCTGGTGCTGACGGCTCTGTTGATCGCGCATGCCCTGTACCTGTTGTGCCAGGTTGTTCATGGGATCTGAGACAGGAGGTTGACTTGGTGGTTGACCTTGCGCCTGGCCCTTGTTCTGTAGGTTGAGCTTGGCCATAGCCTCGGCGACAGCGGCAGTTGCTAGTTGAGTAGCATTCTGCTGCTGAGCAGCACTGGGCATTTGTACGGGGGCGGCAGCACCTTCTTGGGCATGAGGCGCCGTCTTTGCTGCTCTCGGGCTTGGAATCGGAACAGCGGGGATGATTCGTCCACCCTTGGGTCCGCTATGCTTACCCTTGGACGGTGGTTGAGTGGTTTGAGGATGGGGTGGTGCCAACGCAGCCGAAACATCGGGCTTTGAGTCGACTGGTGGTGGAGGAGCCTGCTTACCAGCAGCAGCCGGCGTTGGTGTTGAGCCAGATGCCTTCGCGCCGTTCTTTTGTTGTGGCTTGGCTGATGCACCATCTGCCTCGGCGACCTTTGGTTGCTGTGGCTGACCTGGCTTCTCATCCTTGCCTGCTTGGGGACCTGACGGGCCCCGTTGACCTTGTGGGGGTTGGTTTTGGTTCAAGCCGGGAGGACCAATGGGCATGTTAGGCGAGAACGGACCAGGAGGCTGGTGGAAGCCTTGGCCTGGAGGGAACCAGCCTGGAGGCGCACCAAATGGAGGCGGTGGCATGCCAAATGCGCCTGGTGGGCCTCCAGGACCTGGGAAAGGCCCTGGACCGCCAGGGAAACCACCTGGAGGACCGAATCGGTTGCCATATGCACCACCAGGGCCGCCAGGTCCACCGAAGGGAGGGTATCCACCAGGTGGGAATTGACCTGGTTGAGGAAAATTCGGCGGCGGTTGTTGGCGACCGGCAATGTCTTGTGGACTGCCTTCTTGCCGCGACTGGGGTTGTTGTACCTGTGGCGCATGCGTCGCGTCAGCTTTGCTTCCAACAAAATGTGACAGGAACAGATTGTAGGTAAGGATCTCAGAAGGAAGGCAACGGAAAATATCCACACGGTTTTGCGCTCTCGGTGGTTTAAATGATTTACATCCGAAAATTTTACATCATCGAAAAAGAAAAAGAAGGGTGGTGTCATAGACTTACTCCGATGATGGCTGGGTCCTGGGGCATTGCAGGCTGGGCCTTCTCCTTGACAGGCTCTTCAATGCGCAGATCCTTCACATCGCTGCCTCGGAAGACAATCTGCTCGTAAACGACGTCTGATGGCGGGTATTCGTCTTTGCCGCCCTTGCGCCCCTCTGTGCCAAAGGAGCGCACATTGTCTAATGAGACTGTGGAGGCTTCTGAGTTGATCTCAACGAGAGTGCCGACATAGCTGCGGGATGTCAGTCGCGTCGCACAACGAACCGACGCGATGTCAAACTCACCGGATGTCGCTCTTAGAGATGAGAGAAATGCGAGATCTACGCGTCCGACGTCAGCTGGAGCTCCAGCTCGAATTGGAGAGCTGCGACTAACCCGATGAACTCGGACATGGCTGTGTAACGTGGGTATCAAAACGGGTATCGAAAGGAATTGAAGCTCAATGAACAAGGAAAGAAGGCGGGAAAGTGGGTGTGAAGGGGTAAAGTGGTGGATGGAGGAGTGAGGGGTGAGAGAAGGTTAGAGAGCTCCGTGGTCGTGGGCTGAAGCTGAGAAACTTGGCGCACGTTTAGCGAGGCGTAGTCTGGAAGCTTGAGCCTCATTCATCCACCTCGGGCTACCTTTACCCCACAGTACCACCAGCAGTGTGTACGAGCCCGATAGGCTGCATCCATGCTTCGCCGTAGCAGATGAACCCACGTATCTTTAGGCCCTTGAGGTCGTGACTTGTTTGCTCTCTCTAGAGGTTTCTATACTTGGACCAGGCTTCTTTGTTTGGGCTTCTGATTGCCCTCTTCCTCGCCATGAGCGTTACCAGTACTACCGAGGACGGCCTAAACGACATCTACGAGGCCCTAGATCGCTACAACTGGGACGATGACATCGAGTTCCAAGCCGGTCTGCAAGCCATCATTGGCAGCAACAGTACTCCAGAGCAGACGACGGAGCTAGCATTGCGCGCGCGATGCTTTTACTATGCGAGGTGCGCCACCGTGTCACCTATACGACCATAGACAGTATGCTAACAACTCTCCAGGAAATACAACAAGAACATAGACTTCAACGCCTACAAAGCCTACCGCAATGCGCGTAACCGACCTCCTCCAACCCCGCCAACACCCCACAACGTCCTCGCCTCCTCGGTCGTCGACGAAATGCTCCCACCCGGCACCGCTACACCCAATGCGTCCACAACCAGTCTGCCTATGAGCACAACTAGCGAGCTGCCTCCAAGCACCGAGGCAAGTGGTATCATGCCACCGCCGACAACCACAAGTGAACCACCCGCGCCATACCCAACGTCATTTGCGCACATCGTCGAGTTGATTACGAGTGGGAAACCGGTGCCGGGGATCAAGGAGATTCCCCCTACCGTGTTGGAGGGACAGGGCACGCAGCCGAGTAAGCCCAAGAGAAAGAAGCCGTGGGAGAAGGATGAAGTTTGACATGTTTTGGAGCGTGGCGTAAGACGCATAAACAATACCCATGTTAGAACCGGTTGCAAGGCATATCACATGATTGGCTATCCAAGATATGACAATATGATGCATACAATTCCAATACAGCCTATACACGCTATGCTATCTGCACACATCCAATCCCGACATACAAGATTTTCCCATCCATCCCGAATCCAATCCCAAAACAGCAACTGGGGTATATAGCAGAACCAACCTCCCAACCATACGCCCAATTATACACAAGAAATCCTTCCCAAAATACAGCATCTTCCACCCCTATGCTGTCAAGCGAAACGAAACAGACTGCTACAAGACAGCCTCAAGAATCTTGTCCTTGAGACTCTTGACCTCCTCTTCCTTCTCCCACAGTCTGCGTTGTGCATCGAGGAACTTGGTCTTCCACGCCGCTGGCGTCTCGTTCCTTTCCAACTCGTCACTTGCTCTTGAACCCTCTCCTACAGCTTCACCAATCTCCTCACTCGAACTGCTTATCTCAAGGCCCTTGACAACCCACTCCCCCACCAAACCCCCAAAATTCACCCCGAAGAAAACATCAAATGTCTCTTTAATCCGTGTCCCATCGCGCGGGCTCTCCCCCTCTTCATCTTCGTCATCAACAGGTGACTCGTACCCATCTCCGCCAACACGGAACCGTATACATTCTACACGCCGCACGCCTCCTGTCGGTCCGCCAATCCCCCCACCAACCGCAGAAGTAAGACCTAGACAACTCGCTATAGCTACACCGAGGGCAGAATCGGACATGACCTTGCTGTTCGCGGGAGAAGTCGAGGAAGAATAGCCAGATGTGGGTTTTGAGTAGAGCGGTTGCAAGATGGCTGTAGCCAGTGTTTTCGCTTCGTTGCCCCTCAACCGCTTGCGGCGGTTGGTTAGTGGAGCGCGGATCAGTTCTGCAGCTAGGGCGCGGTTGATCGTCTCGGGTGCAATAGCCGGCAGTGGGGATGTGGCGGTTGAAATGTCTGCTGGAGAAGTCTGCGAGCGCGTTGGTGGTGGCGGTCTTGTCTGCGCCGGTGTTTCCGAAGGCGTAAGTGCTCCGTGGTATGTCTGGTGTGTCGGTCTATCGGGTTGTTTTTGATACATGCTCTGTTGCTCATATTGGTGATGGGCAGGTGAGACTTGGGTTGAAGCGGCGCTTATGGGTGAGGGGCCTAGATTCGTGCCTGGGGAGGAGTTTTCCTCACCGTTTACGAGGACGGTTGGAGTGACGAGGCGTACAACAGGGTTTCCGACGTTTGGTGGAACTTGCAGACTTAGGCGTTGTTTCTGGGGCATGCCGCCTGTGAATTGGCCCTCCATTCTGGAGGGCGAGATGGCAGATGCGGGGGTTGGGGGGAAGCGGAAGGAGTTCTCAGGAGCTGGGGGGTCGGACTGCGCGCGCTCAACAATGGGGGTTAGATTGCCTGGTGTGCGGTCGATGGGTGGTCCTTCTTTCGTTTTGGGGTTGGCTGGGAAGGTAGTGTAAGGTCCGTCTCTTATTGAACGGTTTTGTGGAGGTCGACCGCGTAGCTTGCCAGTGGACGAGGTGTTACTGGCTGACCATGCTGACGACACAGCAGGACCGTGACGTCGACGAGAGCGCGATCTCGCACTAGATGGTGTGACAGCAGACTGGGGCTCATCGAAGAACGGATACGCAGACTGTGGAGTTACAGCAGAGAGTGGATGAGGGGTCTGAGGGGTGTCTTGCGTGTTCAGTCGCCACCGTATATGTTGTCCAGACATTGGAGAATCTGAATATGGAGTCAGGTTACTCTGACCTAGACGACTTGGTGCTGAAGCTGCTGTCAAAGCTGAAGAAGGCGTGACGGCTGAGACTGAAGTCCATGGGTCTTGAGGTGTGAGAAAGCCGCCGTGGATGTTGTTGGGATGGGCGCTTGTAGGATACGCTGATTGGGGCTGCAGAACGTTGCCAAACGGTATTGACGTGTCCAACTGTGGGCGCTTACGAGCCGGTGTGCCTTCATCGAAATCAATATCGTCATCCCCATCTTCGGCTTTCCGTCGTCCGCGCTTGGGTTTGAACTTGGGATCGAGAGCCCGGATAGCCAGGTCTTCCTCCAGAGGAACCCCATCACGACCTTCACTCGGGAATGGGTTGTGGGGGTGGGGTATTTGCAAAAAGTAGGGGTGTTGCTTGCCCAGCAGGTACTCAAAGAAGGCGTCGATGTGCATGGCGCGCATCCATCGCTGTCGGTAGTTAGCAGAGCTCAGGAGGACTGAGGTGTCAAGTGGTATCGCATATTCAAGATGGCTGGGTCGCGACAAGAAATCCTGCGCACTCCTCTGCCTTGCAGAAACCACAACTGCGACCCAGTCGCGAAGTACAATTCATTTCAGGTACGTCAGTCCTGTAAGTGGCTCGGCTCGCATACTGCGCCGGATACCAACTAGATGGACCCGATCACAATGAGGCGTTGGAGGCTGATATCGACTGCGCCGCACGACCCGGATGACATGCATGAACACAGTGTTGGAACCAACGACGCTAAAAGACAAAAAGACTGAAGAACCAATGTATTGGTATGAAAATGACTCGGCGATTGCCGGCCACAAGGAAGGACAGTGAATTGAAGAGCTCTTACCTTTAGCCTCACGGAGTACTGCTGCACCTTCTGCGTGCTTTGGCCCTCGTCTGTGTTTGGCGGCTTGACTCCCAGATCCAGGGCCAGTTGTGTCCATGTTTTGATTTCTTTGGCGTCAAACTTGCGTATCAGCTCGAAGAGAGTCCATGTGCTGAAGGCGTTCCCGTCGCTCTTTGGCGGCGTGCGAAACAGCTTGACGAGTTCGCTCGTGTCGATTGTGGTGGGGAAGTTGGGGTTGCAGTAGAGGATAAAGGTCGCGTAGGCATGGTCGATGGTGTCGTCGGACACGTCGCGCGATGGAGTGTCGCGGTCGGCGGGCTCGAAGTGCGAGGTCGCCTGGCGCGGCTGGCTGGTGGGGGAGATTTGGGCGAAGCGCGGCGAGGCATTCGCAGACGCTGGGGGAGTCTGGGAGTTGCGCATGTCGCCATAGAAGCCGTGGCCGAGGTGACTGGCATTGTCGGGCTGAAGTAGATGACTGGACTGGGCCTGATGGGGGACCGCCGACATGGGCGTGTGCACATTGCGGCTGGCACCTGTGCTCTGCTCCAGTCCCGGATCGATTGCTGGTACACGACCGCCGCCTGGGTGCCGAAAAGGCGAGTAGGCCGGCCCGCTGCCAGGCCCGGAGTGTTCGTAGTGTTGGTGGGCGTTGGCTGTCAGGTGCAGACTGTGCTCCGTCTCTGCCTCGTCGCCAAAGTCGACCTGCATGGTTCTCCACGGTGTGTCGCGCTCTGCTGCTTCCTCGGCCCGTCAGCTTGCCATGAGAGCCTGGGGATGAATCGCGACCGCGCTAACACCAATAGCAGGCCATGGATATAGCCCGTAGAGAGTGATCAACGCCCAAGGTTTGCTTCTTCAGCCCCCAGAGGGATGTCGCGGGCAGCGGCTGCTGTCGCAACGGGGCCTGCGAGTCCAGCGCGAACACGTCCAACGATAGGATGCGATGCGCCCAGCGCCGTCGCGAGATGTTTCCCGTCGCGAGATGTTTCCCGCCGCGAGATGTTTCTCGTCGCGAGAGGGCGATTACGTCGTTTGCCGTGGCAGCGCGCTATGAGGTCGCGTCGTCGAGGGTCCAGCGGGTGGTAATTTGCGGTCCTTCAGGTGTTATGGCGGGTCGTGCCTGCCTGCTTCGGGGCATTTTGGTCAGTTATGACAGCTGAGCGGGTACCCCAGCATCGTCGCTTCTATTTTTGGATCCTCCAAACGCACCACCTCTGACCACACCCCATGTCGCTGCACCATCATCACCCCTACTGTCCCTCTTCTGCACGCTGACTGGCTGCCTATTTACACTCTGCCATGAACATGCGACAAATGTGCATCGAGTGGCAAGCACCCCAAGCCTCTCTAGGACTACCTACTACCCTAACCGGCATGCGCCGGCCAAACCTCGCTCTGGGCATATTGCCACTACGTACGACTACAACGCTATCTGGGGCCGGTAGTCGTTTTGAGACGATAAAGAGTCTAAAAAAGCATCATGATGCGAGCAAGAGGCAAGGTACGGTATATGCATAGCGCTTTCATCCCAAGCTAGGAAGCGCCCGGTATCCAGAGCCAACAGCTAGTCCTTGGAGAAGACTTCAGCTACTCCAAGTTGAATGTCATTGACATACGATTGAAGTTTCGTGTCAACACTCCAGCCGACGACAGAGAGCAATGACGCATATCAACGCCTTCTTGACTTCCCAACTGAAGTTTCACTACACCCTTCTGCTTCTCAAGACTACCTTGGTAAAATCTATCATGATGGCATGCACTGATCTTTCCTTTATCAAGCTGAAAAGTGGATCACAACGGGTGCCTCAAAGGTGCCGTATCTTCACTCTCGCCTCGGCTCGCTGGGCTTTCTACCTCCCCTGTTCCGGGTGCGTCTCAAAAGAAATGAGCTTGTTCCCAGGTGACGTCCAGCACTGAAGTCACAGGGTCCGCAAAACTGCTTGATCTTGGTGGTACGCAAACGGCAATAAACATGGCGCAATCAGGAAGAATCTTCTTATTATACGACCTGTAACGTCTTCTCAACTGACCAATTCAGTGTTCAGAAGTTATGAAGACCTTCGCTGATCTACCCACCGAGATGGTCGTAAACGTGTTCAAATTCGTACGCCAGAGACCCGACCAAGGCGCCATCTGTCTGGTTAGTCGCGTATGGAGAGACCTCATGGCACCTATGATGTGGGAAAAACTTGTGGCAGACTTGAGCACCGCCTCTCCTCGCTCTATGGCGACCTTGCTACATCCACGCTCAAGCATCTTGAGTCACGTTCGGGACTTGGACATCTGGGGAACAAACAAAGAGGAAAACCGCTTGAAATTAATCATTGCAGCAATTCTTCGAGACAGGATTAGTAGTCTCTGGACCGCCTTCAACATAGGAATTCTGACATCGCAACTTCTACTACTGTCTCAGCGTAAGATCGAAGATCTAGTTGCTTGCAAGTGGTTTACTACTCCTGGCCATTCCGAATCATCTGATCTCGACTCTGGAGAACATCACGAATGGATGGGTTCATCATTGCTTGAAGTCTCGTCGATACAGTTGGCAATGGACACAAAAACGGTACCGGAGGTGCGTGTACTTGATGGCCTCAAGTTTGTTTCCCGCTATTGTCCGAAGATAACAGATCTTTGGTTGGATAACGAAAACATCTCTTCGAGGTTTGGGGCCTCTTTGTCCACGCTGTTCAGCCACCTAAAAGAGGCTCCACTAGGTCTCAACCTCACAGCTCTCCAACTCTGGTATCTGAATATTGCAACGCCAGGAGACCAAACGCTATGCAAGAATTTCAATCTATCGAAGCTACGTAGTCTCCAATTACACCGTTGCAACTACCTTATTTCTTTCTTTGAGGGATTATCTTCATTTTATACCGACAGTACCGCTGAATTGGACAAGTTCATGATCTCCCTTCCAGTTCAACTACATCGGCCGCCGGAAACCATTCATGCCTTAGAGCGACTGCTCAAGATTTGCCCCAAACTTCAGACTCTTCATATTGACCTCTCAAGGCACGGGATCATTGCCAGAGATTGTGTTTTGGCTCACTTCCAGACACTAGTCTCGCTTCAAATAGGCAGTGGAATCGGCGGATCGGAAAATACCTCTATCGGAGACATGACATCCATTTTGAGAGCTTGTACCAAACTGGACAGATTAGCGATCGACATGCCGACTTTGAATGCGCATTCGCATGATATCCCAGGTTTTGAAGTTGGCGATTTCTTTCCTGCGGATTTCGCGCATATGCTGGTAAGTTCTCATTCGCCTTCTTGACCACTCCGCCACTGACAATATCCCAGACTGTAATCTCCAAAAGCACCACTATACAGGCTTTCCGAATTTTTACTCTTCCTTTGAACGAGTTCAGTGATGTCGCCGATGAGCAAGGGGTACTCTTGGGGCCGCATATGGCGATCTGTCAGGTACTGATGCAGAACCTTGCCAACCAGACAGACTATGCGATTCATGGCTAAGCAAGAATCCAACCTGAAGATTCTTAGCTTCAAACCTGTTCATGTGGACGAGGGACACCCAGGTCAAAGGCTGGTCAGGGATGGAAATGGCCATCGATGGCCGGAGTATCATTACTGCCGTGGTCATGCGACCGACATTACAGGCACAAATGTCGTGATTGCGCATCCTTTGAGAAACATAGCACTGGAGTTCCCAGGTATTGCAGAGTTCTGCGACTAAATGTGATTCTGTTCACAGCACCATGTCAGATTGGAGCTACGGGAAGACGCTGGAACTGCGAGATGGATAGCAGGATAAAATTGTCTTTAGTGGCCTCTTACCTATACCTTTCTGATGACTTTCGAGTTTACGAATCTCCAAGTAGTGTTCCAGACTCACATTTTGTGATGGCCACTGCGCATCTAAAACTACTCAAGCAAGTTCACATGGGAATTTCTTTGCGTATCATGAACCAATTGAACAATTGAGGAAATAGCATTTCAACTCGATGCGAAACTACGCGACGCTATGCTAAACTGACAGCAAAAGGGTATAGTGCTTTTATGCAATCAAACAGCCGTTACTCATCACCTCTCCAAATCCTCGCGATCAAGCCTTTTGAGACTCGATCTCCTTCGCCTCCCGCTTCTTCCGCCACACGGGACCCATCTTGATCTCCAATAACATGAGCGGCAGCAACAAACAACAAATGCCGCCCCAGAAAGTATAAGTCCAGCCATCGCCCCACGCCGCTGCCTGGCGATCAATGATAGACACCAAGATGGCAGCCAGCGAGCAGCGCACAAGATTCGTACACGCCGTAGCGCCCGAGCTGCGCGACTGCAGAATGTCGATATTCAGCGTCATGGTCGTGTTGAGGATGCCGATTGACGTCCAACCCAGCATGACGCCGAGAATAAGCGGCACGGCGATATGAGCCTTAGCCTGGATCGTCCAACCCCAACCTATGACGCAGACGATGAAGAGGCTCAGGTAGAAGGGCATGATGCGCAGCCTCGCATGTTCAATCGTGAACTTGTCACCACACCGCTCTTTCATACTCGCGTACTGCCAATCGAGCATCTTGCCCGTCATGGTAGAACCCAGAATCATACCAGCGCCAACAGGCAGATAGCAAAGTCCCAACACCGTCTCCGATAAGTCCGGGTAAATCTTTGCAAAGGCCGAAGAAATGGTGGCGGTGATAGTGTAGTTGACAGCGTAGACGAGGCCGGTAAAAGTGAGCAACACAATGACATCAGGGTAACTGAAGAGCACGAATGGGTTGACGCTATGCTTGGGCTTAGCGCGAGAATCGGGGTCAAAAGCTTCTTTCGTTGCTTTTTGGCCTACGATGGGTAGGATAGCGCGTTGCAAGCGAGGCACAGGGATACTGCCATTGCCGGCAATGGAGCGCAGGGTTTCGGGCAGAAAGAGGGCGATGCAGAGGAGGCAGACTGCGACCATGATGACAATGGACCAGAAGATGGATCGCCACCCCAATCCTTGCGATAACGCGCCTCCGATGGCCGGGGCGATGCAAGGCGCGAGCATGGGACCGAGGTTGAACATGCCAAAGTATCCTCCTCTTTCTCGCGAAGTGGAAATGTCGCCTATGACACCTGCGCCTAAGGCGATGGTGGACGCACTACCTCCGGACTGGAAACAGCGCAGGAAGAGGAGCAGCCAGAAGTGATTCGTGGGACAGAGGGCTAGCCCGATGCTCGATGCGACGAGGATGCCGAGACACACCAGGTAGACGAGGCGGCGGCCGAAACGGTCACTGATGGGTCCCCACAGCATAGGGCTGATGCCCTGGAATACCAGATACACGGTAACTGTTTGGTTGATATCTTCTATTGATTTTCCAAAGGCGCGGGCAAGTGTTGGTATGGCTGGGAAGTAGATGTTTGCTGGGAGAGGGCTATGGTTATGTTAGATATGACCTCATATGACTTTGGGAATGGAAAGAGAAGAAGCGTACCTATAGAACCCCGCCAAAGCCACCATGGCTACAATGAGCCATTTCTCTTTGCTCGTATATATACTGTACGGTACTTCGACTTCACCTTCTACCGGTAGCTCAGGTGCTATAGCAGCCTCATCTACCGGTATAGGTTCCTGCTTGTCATCCATAGCAGCAGCCATGACCAAAGACTTGGATTCCAAATAGACGATAGATGAGATGAAGGAGAGCGAAGAGCGACAGCCTCATGCAAGGCTACGCCGCAGCGCCCAACGTCCATGATAAACAAGTCTGCTCTTCCCGAAGACGCTACAATCACCGTCGGAGTATCAAGCACCGCACGCTGTGTGGTTGGACGCTGCCCACCCATTTCGGTCAAGATGATGGGGATAGACCGGCAGACCGGCGAGAAGTCGGCAAGCGCGTCTATAATCAGGCCATTGCGCAGCGAGCATGCAGCCGAGAGACATGCATGCCACACGCCCACATCCCACACTTCCGTCATGTCGGAGTTTGGTCCTCGAGGCCTGTGGGCGCTACGGTGCAAGACGCGGTTATTAGACGGCTAACATGACGGTTGTCGGCTTAGCAGAGGGCGAGATGGGCGAGATCGTCGTGGGCCGCCGTCGATTTTACGTTCGGTGCCGACGGGTGCGCGCCTAAGCCCAGCGCGGGCAACCAAAGCCGTGTACCACAAGGTCAGGGTAAAAAGAGGGCGCGTTTAAGGGAAAAAAAAATTCTCTCTTCACGATAACACACACTACTACGCCACTTGGTGATGGAGTCATAACTACGATACTGTGGGTGGAGCAAATGATTCAGGTATATAGGCCGGAATTTCCTTCAGTTGAGGAAAAGACGCCGCACCGGGGGACTAGATTCGTTATCACACGACCGATCAGTTTGGACGACGCCCGTTCCAATATTTCGCACTGCAAGCCATAGCTGGACATAGTAGCTGGATCAGCCCGGTGGGTCAATCAAAACGGCCCTGTAACCAACGTCTCGGGACTTGTTGACAGTGGTTGCAAAAAAGGGCTTGACAAACCTTAGGCGCGCAATATCTCGGGGTGGAGCGGCGAAAACGTTTAGGAGCCAAGGAAACCAGAACCTAGCCAAACGCAAAAGAGATGGCAGATATGCCCGACGTAAGGGTAGCAAGTAGCAGGGCTGCTCCGCACGAAGACATCAAGCGGCCTAATCTCTCGGTCGGGGAAGTGGGAGCAGCAGCAGTAGGGGGAGTGGAGAACTCGAGCAGCGACGATGTCACGGTGGGCAAGCAAGAAAGAGTACGAGGGTGGAGAGGGGTGCTGAGTTTTCTGGAAAAGAAAGGAGATGTTGAGCTACGGGGATGTACGCCTGTGCCGTATGAGGAACGTCTAGAGACGCAGTATTCAAAGATCTTCACGCTTTGGTTTTGCATGAGTTGCAACCCCCTGCCGTGAGTGGTCAGCCGGGGAACTCGCTCCGTACATGTCAGCTAACGGGTATGCAGTGTGACTTTCGGCATGGTGGGCACCATGTCCTTTGCATTGAGTCTGCGGGACGCGGCACTGGTTATCCTTTTCTTCACGCTTGCGAGCACTGTGCCGGTGGCATACATGTGTACGTGGGGACCGAAGACGGGTATGCGACAGCTTGTCCAGGCGAGGTTTTCCTTTGGCAAGTACTTTGTTTCTCTCCTGATACTGCTCAATCTTGCTACTCTGACGGGATTCTGCGTCGTCGATAGTGTCATTGGTGGTATGGCATTGTCGGCAGTACAAGATGGAGCAACCATCAACGCAACCGTTGGGATTGTCATCATCGCCGTGTTGTCGCTGGTCATATCCTTCTGCGGTTTCGGAGTACTGCATCACTACGAACGGTGGGCGTGGATCCCAGCATTGGCGGCACTCATCATTGCTGCAGGATGTGGGGGTAAGAGTCTCAGCCACCAGGTTCCAGCACCTGCTGCTACAGCATCGCAAGTTCTCTCATTCGGTGGTCTAGTGGCAAGCTTCATGCTGCCATGGGCTGCACTGGCGAGTGACTTCTCGACGTACATGCATCCCAAGGCTCCTCCTCTGCGGATCGCACTCTACACTTACACGGGCCTCGCTCTCCCAACAATCCTCTTGATGACATTGGGTGCAGCCATGGGCGGCGCTACACCAAACATGGCGTCATGGCAGGCTGGGTACGATGTCAACGCAGCGAGTGGTGTCCTGGCAGCCATGCTTCACCCTGCAGGCGGCTTTGGTCGCTTCGTCACGGTTGTGCTGGCATTCAGCATGTTGGGCAACCTGTCAGCAACAATGTACAGCGTAACACTAAACCTGCAGATGCTGCTTCCCTGGCTGTTCCGCATCCCGCGCATCTTCTTCAGCATCGTCATCACTGGAATCGTGATTGGCGTGGCTGTCGAGGCATCAAAGAGCTTTTTCCTCAACCTCGAGAACTTTATTGGAGTCATCGGGTACTGGAGTGCTGCCTTTATTGGTGTCGCTTTGACTGAACACGTGCTGTTCCGAGGGAGCAGCCTCGTGGCTTACACCGAGGATGAAGAGGCGTGGGACGAGCCGAGTAAGCTCCCGCCTGGGGTCGCGGCAATGGGCGCGTTCCTTGTATCCTTTGCTCTCATCATCCCGTGTATGGGACAGATCTGGTGGACGGGGCCCATTGCGGAGACTACGGGCGACATCGGGCTGGAGGTAGCGGTGGTGCTGTCGGCGGTGCTCTACGTACCATTTAGGATGGCAGAGAGGAGGATATGTGGGAGATGATGTCAAGATAGCAAGGACCAATCGTAAGCATTGCTGTCATGTTTGTTGTGTACTGCATCGAGTTTAGAGATTGCACGTGTTGGAGTTTGGTGAAGATTGCCGGATGCGACTAGCTCGGGGAAGTTGTTGCCTCGGTTGTACCTCTTACCCCGGAAACGCTTGGTGACGTTCACAAGCCAGGCCGGAGCCGCAGCTCAAATGCGGAGACACATGCCATCAGAGGAGCCCTGGAAGACGCTTCCCTTTTGACGCTGTTCCTTGCACAGTCTATCCTCTCCTTTTCCATCCTCTCTCTCTCTCTCTCTTGTTTTTCTCGGCTGCTCCTGCCTCTGACAACGGCTCCATCATGTCTCAAACACAGGAAAAGGCGCAAGAGAAGCTCATCGAGTCGACTTCGTCGGTGCCTCAGAGCACGGCGGCACAGCAGAGCGACAATGTCGCGCATGCGCTGGCGGGTGCTGGCGGAGGACTGCTGTCCATGGCCTTGACGTATGCGCCATGATGACTGTTGTCGGCGGGCTGCTAACACACACCCCAGCTACCCGCTCATCACCCTCTCTACCCGCGCCCAGGTCGAATCGAAGCGCGCCCAGTCGTCGACGCTCAATGCCGCGCGCCGCATCATCAAGCGCGAGGGCGTCGCAGGCCTCTACGCCGGCCTCGACTCGGCCCTCTTCGGCATCAGCGTCACAAACTTTGTCTACTACTACTGTGCGAGACACCTGCTTCTGATACGGCATGCGGTGCAATGGGGGACTGACAGCAGCCAGGGTACGAATGGACCCGCTCCTTCTTCGAAAAGGCCGCGCTCAAAGCCGGTCGCGCTTCCTCCAAGCTCACAACCGTCGAGTCCATGATGGCGGGCGCCCTCGCTGGTAGCGCCACCGTCCTCATGACCAACCCCATCTGGGTGGTAAACACGCGCATGACGACGCGCAAGTCGGAGGCCTCGGACGAGTCGCTCCCAGGCGCTCCTGCAACCCCGCAGAAAGCCCCGTCGACGCTCGGCACCCTCTTCGCCCTTGTGCGCGAAGAGGGCTTTGCGCGCTTGTTCGCCGGTGTCATGCCTGCCCTGGTCTTGGTCATCAACCCCATTCTCCAATATACCGTCTTCGAGCAGCTCAAGCAGATGCTCGAGAAGAGGAGGCGCGTCACACCAAAGGACGCCTTCTATCTGGGTGCCCTGGGCAAGTTGTTGGCCACGAGCATTACCTACCCGTACATCACTGTCAAGAGTCGCATGCACGTTGCCGGCAGAGATGGACCCAGGGAGGATATGTTGACCACCTTCAGGCGCATCATCAGGGAGGAGGGGTACACTGGCTTGTATGGAGGTACGATAGCAACTCTTGCGACGCAAATGGCATGTGTGCTAACCGCTGATAGGCATCGGACCCAAGGTCACCCAGAGTGTTATTACTGCCGCCTTCCTCTTCGCTTTCAAGGATGCGCTGTACGCCTACACTGTCCAGGCGCGCAAGAAGCTTGCCATGCGCCGTGTCTAGACGTCATCTCCAGAGTGGTCGCATTCATGGTAGGCGGTGCATATCGGGTCTCTTCGCGACCCGTAAAACAAGGGCGATATCATGTAGGGCGACAAAACGTCATAGTAAGCTATGGGCTTACACGCGAGCACCGTATTTTTCGTGTATGGAGCAGAAAATTTATCTCCCAGGCGGGATTTCATGTGCGAGTGCCATAGAAGTGGTACACGAGCATTAGACGACGTGCACGATTGAGATGTTTTCTTGAACACGAGGCTCAGCCAAGGAAATCGCTCGTGAGCATGTAAAATGTATATACCCAGAATTTCACCCGTCGTTTAGCTTAGGTCGGGCTTGTTCTGCTCACGATTGCAATCGTGTATAACGAGGAAACCTCTTTGTTGTTGAAGGATGGGCGGATAGGATCCCGTCTCTCCGCTAGTTGCGTCGTCAGGCCCATCTCACGTCTACACAGCCGCTGCGGGGTATTCTAATCGAAAGGTTGTCAACACGTCCACCACTGATGTTACGCATGTACCTGCAGCATCGACACAAGCCAGGGCGTAGTACACATGGCATGGGCTCGGCATGTCTTTATAGCAATTATGATAAGAATACAGGGCGTCTATTCCCATTCGTATTCCTTTTTCCCTTCCACGTCCTCCAGTATATTTCTCTGTCAAGATGAGTTCTGAACCGTTTACCCTGAGGTGGGGCATCTTGGGTATGCATTGTTACCCCTAACGTCAGAGAACAGGCATGCTAATCCCAACGAATAGGCTGCGGAGGCATAGCAACGAGTAATACTTTCTCCCCTTGTCTTCCAACACATACCATTGCTTCCTAATACCCCACCTAGCATTCACAAAAGACCTCCTCATCGACCCTCGAACCCGTGACGCATCCGATATCCGACACGTCGTTGTCGCAGCTGCGACTTCAACATCTGCACAACGAGCCCAGGACTTTTGCACCAACGTCGGTGTACCGCCCAACACGGCAAAAGCATATGGCTCTTACAAGGAACTCGTTGAAGACCCAGATGTAGATATCGTTTATATAGCTACCCCACACTCCCACCACTACCAACACGCCCGCCTCGTCCTGGCCGCAGGCAAACACGTCTTGATAGAGAAGCCCATCACCGTCACCGCCGAGCAATGTAAAGAGTTACGGAAATTGGCGCGGGAAAAGAAGAGGTTCATGATGGAAGCTGTCTGGACAAGGTTTTTCCCGCTGAGCAGGGAGGTATGCTCCATCATCCAGTCTGGCCGCCTCGGCACCATAACCCGCGTCTTTGCCGATTTTAGCTTTTGGAACGATGTCGAAAAGGAGTTTGGCAAGAAGCATCGCATGGTCAATCCCGAGTTGGCGGGTGGTGCGTTGTTGGATCTGGGCATTTATAGTCTGACCTGGGTGTTTATGGCTTGTTATTATTGCCAGCAGCCGGGAAGAAAAGATGGGCATGGGAAGACGATGGATAAGGAGAAACCGGTTGTGGTGTCTGCGGTTAGTAAAGGGGAGACGGGTGTCGATGAGACGACGACGGTGTTGTTGCATTGGAAAGGGACGGGTGCGCAGGCCGTGGCGGGCACAAGTATCAGGGTGGCTACGACGCCTAATGCGGAACATGTCGGTGCGGATGCGGTCAGGATTCAGGGTACGCTGGGCGATTTGACGGTGAATTATGCGCCGAGGCCTAGGACGTATACGCTTGTCCCTGCGGCCAATGACAAGAGAGGTCGGCCGGCGGATTTCGAGTACGGGGTTGTGGATAAGTTCAAAGACATACCTGGAGGGGGGCATGGCATGTTCTGGGAGGCGGATGAGTGTGCAAGGTGTGTGAGGGATGGGAAGATGGAGAGCGAGGTTTGTGGACTCGAGGAGACGGAGGTGCTCATGGGGGTTATGGACCAGGTTAGGAAGAATGGGGGTGTGTTGTACCCAGAGAGGATTAGCAGTTTGGAGTATCCGCTTGACGGTTTTGGGATCTGAGATATGTGGGAGGATGTGTGGGGTTAGATTCACAAGGGGGAATGCATAGGGTGGATCTTTTGTATTCAGTATTGTGTGACCAGCAGTCTAGCTGAGACCTGAAGTCACGACTTTCTCCAGCCTATACGTACCACCATATCATCACTTTTGATCAGAGTGCAGACACATTCATGCGTCTTAACCCAGCACCAAAGCATTCTAAACCCTCAGTGTAAGAAGGGTACTATGTACAACCTCTGCCACAGCGGTAGCCTCAGTACCACGTCCAAGTTTCGAGAAGCACTCATGGCCCCAGTAACAACCAGGACCACACACACCGCTCGGGCAACCATAGTGAGAAGTGGTCGCAGTAGGAGCTGGTGTAGTTGCTGCGTCGACAGGGGGCCAAGGTGAAGGTGGGCAACCAGGCTCGTTCCTGCCGGGAATGCACATATGGCAGTCAGTACCGGTACGGCCTGGAAAACAGGATGTAGACATATCCTGGCGTGCCTCGACAGCGTTGGCTGAAGGCGGGTGGATTATGATTGGAAAACATCCGGGACCGAATTTGCCGGGCTCGCAACGAGCAGCTACAGCGGTAGACTCGGCCTCGCGTGCATCAATAGCATCAGCTACCGGATGCGTGATAATCGGGAAACATCCAGGGCCGAACTTTCCAGGCTCGCAACGAGGAGCTACGACAGCCGTAGCTTCAGCTTCCCTCGCAACGCGACGCTGGGACCGTCCACCCAAGTCTTGAGATGTAGCTCTAGCTGCGATGGACTGGCTGCGGGTCCTCGTCCATGTCTGCTTGGGTACGTTCGTCTGCCTTGCCGCACGAGCGACACCGCGTCCAGGCTGAGTACGGCCACCACCGAAGTCTGGATACGAAATCGTACGTGTTTCATTAGGAATGCAGAGATGTGTGTCAGGAGCATAGGGTCGAGTATAGTGAGTGGAGTGGCAACCGCACTCGTATGAGGTAGAGCAGGTGGGTGTAGCCTTGTCAGGACCACATTGGATATGAGTGGAAATGGGAGGAAGATACTCGGTGATATCGACGCGAGTGTCGGTGATGCTTGTACAAGTCGAAGATGGGGGATCTTGGCGACGGTACTTGGTGATGGTGCGGGTGAGATCACTTGAGTCGGTAGTCGGGGCAGTGTAGCCGTTGGAGCGGGTCGATGTGCCAGTAGTACAGACAACGCAGCTGACAGAAGTGACAGTGGTTTGGAGCTGTCCAGCGGTGAGGGCAGCGAAGCCGAGGGCCATCGTGGAGACAGTGGTGAACCTCATCTTGCTGTGTGTAAGTTAGTACCAGATCATTGAGGTGAGCGCATGCTTTGCGGGTTACCTGTAATCGCGGCTTCCAAGTTTCTTTGGAAAGCAAAGAAGAGATTGACTGGAGTGTGGAGGGTGGAAGAGGAAGAGAAGCAGTAGGAGAGATTGTTTATATGTCCGACTACGCTGCAGTGAAGGTGCGCTAATAGAGTGGAGTCTTATTGACCGGTGTTTGTGAGGGACTTTACCTTGAGATAACGAGCCGGTAAAACAGTCGAGGTGAGCGGTTTACGGATATCGAGTGGAGCCTTGGGCGTCGAGGCAACCGTTTACAGGAAAATCATAGTAAACGTGAATACCGAGCTTGCGGTGTAGTGACGTGATGGACGTGATGGGTAAACAAGAGGCAGTGATATGACTTTACATGTAGCCAAATGGAGATGAATAAAACTTATACTCTAGAGATAATGATAATACAATGCTGCTGAGACGCCGATGTCTATCACTCTACCCATACGATGTTCTGACAAAAAAGATTCCGTCTATATCAAAAGACCATGTGTAAAGTTCGGCAATGCGGCGCGATACTGTTGACTATACTCGATGATAATCTGCTGCTGGTACCAACTATGACGCGCGTTGTGGTCGGCCACGAGGTTATGTGCGAGCTCGTGGCAGTACGTGCAAAACCAACTGTCCAGCGCCCTCAGCTTTCCTTCCTTGGTCTGACAGCCATCGCTGTGTAGAGCAATGAACCAAGCCAGATTGAAGAACAGACTACCGTTCATGTTGAAGGCCACTGTGTTCGACTTTTTGTCGAGGAAGATGTTCACTGCGGCCGGATTGACGCTAAAGATCGAGGTAAGACCGAAAATGAGTGGTAGGAATGCTTGCAGGTGAGACTGCAAGTCGGTGAGCGGCGCAGTCTCGTCGCGACCGTAGTAGATATCGACATGTCGACCGGAGAAGGGTACAGAAAAGGCTTTGTGCAAGTTCTCCCATTGCTCGCCATTACAGTAACCTCCTCGGTCAAGCTCTGTCGGGTCTTGGTGATGCTTTGTGTTGATATTGTCCATACCGGTAGGTCGACATTCCTTGATAGCATTCTGGATGTTCGATTTCGTAGCTTGAATGTCGCGGCTGATCTGAGGCCCGTCTGTGCCACGCGTGCCTTCACGCGGTGTGCTTGGTGCATTCTTGAATCCAAGCTTCTTTGCCCAGTTATTGATGAGGCCCTGATCCTCCTCCGGTTGACGGCCGCGATTGGCGATTTCCATGCCAGTGTCTGGACTACCAAACGCACCAGGCATCTCTTTGGCCTTCTCCGGCGTCTCGGGTGGAACATTTTCTCTGTCCTCATGCTTTACATGACCAGACTTGGCTCTTTCAACGGCTCGCTGCTGCTCTTCTTCTTCACGTTCTTGTTCGGCCTGTTTGGCGATGCGTGCCTCATGCTCTTTCCTTCGTAGAATACGCTCTACATTGATACCCTTTTGCTGCAGTCGGCGCAAAGGCTCAGTCAAGATGCGCTCGAGCGCGATCGCATCGTTGCGTTTCGGCCGCGAAACCAGCAATCTGACTAGTTCGCTAGATACCTCATAGAGATCGTATTTCGGTGTGATACTCAGCACGTATCCTGTACCACGCACCTTGATAATCACAGCAGATTTTCGTGAAGATGTCGCAACGTTGCGTTCTGCTAGTGAGTAGCGGATGGAAATATCCGACACACATTGGACCGTCAAGTTAGAACCCAGCCATTTGGCGTCGTGTCTAATAGCCTTTGATGAAGCATCGCGTTCGTACTCGTGGAGGAAGAGACGCACACGTTCCAGGATGTCTCTTCGAAGATCTTGGGCGGGTGCCTGGTCGCGTGCCACTGTGCCGATGCGTTGATCGGTCTTGACCAGCTCTGAGACCTTCTGAACACCGAAACGGGCGTAAAATTCCTCGAGGAGCTCTTCCTGCGGGGCTGCGATGATGAAGTCGCGAAATCTCGTCATGTAGTTGACGTTGTCGATGATCACGATCTCGCCGGCCTTGTTGAGAGACCACTCACGATGGACATTGTCTTCGTCAAGGTCATCCATCTCTTCGTCACCAGCATCGGCAACCTTTTTGGTGTCCTCTTTGATATCGCGGTAGCCAAGAAGTAGCCTTGAAGCCACGAGTGCTTTGACTAGCTCCTTATCCTTCCAAAGGTTTGCCGCATGCTCGGCCAGCTTTCTAAGCAGATCGAGATATTTCTCCTGGCCGATGGTATTGAGGAAGCGAGCAGGGTTCTTAGCGAGGAGATATGCAAGATCATGCGTAGTAGGCTCATGCTTCGCACCGACCTTGAGAAGGAAGACTGTGGCTTCCGCACCATAGTGAACATAATCAAGGATACCACGATACTCTTGATCACGACCAACAAAGACATGCTCGGGTGGATCGTAGTGATGAATGCGCATCTCAGTTTTGCCGGTTTGATTCTTCGATCTATCCTCAAAACCACTGCAAGTAGGATCGAGATAGTATTTCCTGAAGATTGGTACGATGTTGGAAGTCGCAAGATTCTGTATGAGGCCTTTGTACTGATCAAGCTCAGATCCACGCGAAGCAAGGTAAGCGAACTGCATTTCAGCATCAAGCTTGGTCTTGGGTGGTGTCTTCATGAGATACTGAACACATGGGCCTATACTTGGATCACGCTGGACCGCCAGCTTCTCGGCATGACTGCGAAGGTCGCTTCGTAAGATAGGGAATCCTAGGCAGGCTGCATGCTCATTAGTGTAGCATTGGAAAGGGCCTACCAATGCCGGAAAAGGAGCCTGTTCGGTTGGCAAGATGGGGAGGGTCAGGGCAGCAAACTTCTGGTGCTCTATGGCGTAGTTGTTCTTGTAGTAATTTGTCAAGAAGTATTCCATCGCACGCGTGTAGAGCTGGAGATCTTTGGCTTGACCGGCACGATGGAGAACGTTTGCGATAGTGATTGAATCCGGCCATTGTCGTAGTCCGAGACGCAAGAGTAGTACACCTTCCCGGGTAGTAGGCTTGAATTCGAACGGCAGGTTGATCTGAGTTAAACCCAGAGCTACAATAGCCGGGTCAGGAGCATATAGATCCGAGGCCTTGAATTGCTCGCCCGGCTTTACTAAAGCACCGTTTCCTGGTAAAAACGCTGTCTGTTGTAGGCGGTTGAGATCCTTCGCAGGAATCTCGTTGATGACGGATGCGAAGTAGCGAATAAGGTCAACGTGATTCCAGGTCGGCTTCTCAGACTTCTCAGTCTGCTGCGCGTCGCGGCTGCGCATTCTATCGAACACCATGGGGAGATCGATAGTCTTTCGTACCCCCAGCGCTAAAAGGAACTTCTCCTTGGAGCCTGGGAATGGCGTGACGGTCGGCAGGTCGTCGAAAAGCTTGACAGTAGGGAAGTATGACTCAGCTGGTCGCCGCATGCCCATCTTTGTTGGCAAGATCGTGTGAGGAGTCAAGATCTTGACGACTGTTTCCTTGGAAGCTCCATCCAATTGTTCCCAGCACTTGGAAGTCAACGTCAGTACAGAAAGCGCCAGATTCTCGTCCTTGGTGAAATCGTCCAATTGTGGGCGTGTCGTCATATGCCGGAGCCAACGAACCATCGACAGCTCCACCCAACCAAAAAGCTGCAGTTGTTTCATCGACATGCCTCTTGTGAAAGCGAAAGGTATTGTATCTGGCGGAAGGGGCAAATGCGCACCAATGCGCGCTGGGTTTACGAATGTACTGATGTCACCCAAGGCGAGAATCCTTCCGGAGTTCTTCTCTGGCTGAACATCGATATTGGCGACGGTATTCTCGAATAGACTACGAGAGCCGGGAACGTCAATCTCGCCACTTTCCAGCTTAGCTCCGCACCACTTGAGAAACTCGGAAAGCTCTTCCTCGTTCAGAGCCCGCGACTCAAGACCCTGGCGGATGTCCTGCATAGTGAGCTCTGTGATGAAACCGCGATTGTGTAAGTTGAGCATGAAGTCAACTGCTCCATTCGCTAGCTCTTGGGGAACCATAGGAACCTCGTTTAGGAAGCTCAAAGTTTCTGCTGGCATACGCACGCGCTTACTTGGCAAGAATCCTTTAGTCGAAAGGATGTCAATCGACCGGTCCTTGGAACAATTCCAGAACGCCTCGTCGATCTTGTCACCGAGAGCTGTGGATGGATGTGATGATTTGGATGTGTATTGTTTGAACACGTACGCAGTCTTCGCGATCAAAGTCTCCATAGATTCCTTGCCAAACTGAGTTTGTAACGCTGCCAGCTCTGCTGCGTAAGTGATGCGACACGCCAACCCTGCAACGCGCAGCAGCTCGATGTTCCAGGTAGAGATGTAGCGAGCATTCATATCCACATTCTCTCGCTCCACCGTCGGAATGAGCGATGGTGCCGAGATGTGAGCAAGATAACCTGTCGTCTGAGCGGTAGGAAAGCCGATGAAGATCCGTCCAGACTTGGTTGGGAGGACTTCTGCGAAGATCTTGTCGGCAAGCGCAGCTGAACTTCCCGAGCCTGTTGCCAGAGTGGCTGATGGGTCCTGATACGGACTCGTCAAAAGAGCGATTCTGATCGTCTTGGGTGGTGATTTCTTGGTCGCTCGCTCAATCTCTCTAGTAAAGGTTTGCGAGACCTTCGTAGCCGCAACCACAGTACACACTTGTAGGAAAATTGTGCCCGTTGAGTCGCCTGCTATTTCTTCATTGGAAATGATCTTCTCCGGCGCAGGCTTGACACTTTTCGTGGGAGGCGGAGGTGCGGATGCAAACTTTGAGAAGAAGCTTCGGAGCGAAGTACCAGCGTTGCGAACTTCTTGCTGTACGAGGTCTGCCGCCTTCTTTGGAGGTAATTGAGCAGTGGCAATGACATTCATCCAAGCAGCGTCGATTTGAGAGTGCTGTTGCGTAACGTCAGTCACTCGCATCAATCCGCCTTCGGTCTCTGTCTTCAGTCCATTGGGCACGCGGACAGTGTCCGGGGGTGATATCTTTTTGGTGAACGACGCGACAACATAATCGTCAACATGAAGCTCGATGCTCTGTAAGCCGACAAACGTGAGACTAGTTGCCAAGAACTGACAAAGAGTGGGCAAGTTCGGTAGCTTCGACGGATTGTACGACGGGGATGCAGGATTTGCTTGTCGGTATTCAAGCATGAAAATAGTGTCCCTCGTATCATGCTCAGCCGGTACAGGGGCAGCCTTGGTGGAAAGCATGTTACCCTTCCAGTAGAACGCCATAGTCCTGTCTCCCGAAACTACAAAAGGCTCATCGCAGTCGGCAAACACGCTGTAGAACCCAACGCCGAAAGCACCAATCTTGGTTTCGTCTGGATTGCCGTCCGCAATACTTTTTAAACGACTCCAGTCTGCAGGTGTAAATGGCTGACCGTTGTTGCTTACAACGAGTCGCTTGAGTGTGTGATGTTGAATGAGATGCTTCAGTAGAACGGGGTCCTCGGCGCCCTGTGGTGTGGGTACGGTCAGAGATGGATCCGTCTCGAACTTAATGACGACTTGGTCTGCTTTCGCATCTGCCGCATTCTGTATCAACTCTCGTAATGTTGTATGTTCGCTAGAGTAACGCGCAAGGACCTTGTCGATCAACGCCCGAGTGTTGACCGTGACCTCACTATCGAAGCCATCGGCCATCGTTTGGTTGCGCAGCCGCGCAAAATCAATCGCAGCCATCTTGTAAAGACTACGAGAAGATGCCTAATGGAGTGCCGTTGGTGTTTGAAGCCAGAGTGGCAATAGTTGTGCTGCAATCTCGGACTTAAGCGCAGCAAGACTGTATGCGAAAAAAGTATAAGTGCTTCAAGTGCGTAGATTTCTTCTCAATATACCCCGCTGGTGCCGCCTGAAATATGTCCGGATTGTGGTTGAAGTTGTAATGTGATTGCGCTGGTTGTACTAAGTGTCCTGGTAAGAAGTGGGCGGCGGTGGCAAAGCCAGGAGGACGGGCCAGACCGTCGAATATTCTTGCGCAGCAAAAAACAAACTCCTGAATATGCTCACGCTATGCAAAACGTAGGAAACATATCAAAGACAGCAGCGCAGCCTGGTGGAAGGCGAAGGGTTGTCGGTGAGATGTCGTGTTTCGTGTGGCACTTGATGTTGCAGACACCGGCGCAGGGGCCAACGACGGAAGTGGTTTAGCCCGGGTCGGGCCTTGCCACGAGGGCCGAAGCTTTGAGGATCGCCAACCGTTTCACCGTCCACCGTATTCCACGCATCATGCAAGCGCCCGCCAGCACGACGTTATCCTCTTGAACCAGTATATTGTTTTTGGCCGGCAGGTCTCCAGTCTCCAGATGTTGCGATGGCAGTCGATCCTCTGTCCCCGATCGCGCCTGCGCGCATTAGGGCCTTGCTTCTCCCCGTGGGTCGCATCAAGCGTTCGCGCTTCATAGCCTTTGTCGACCTCTTGCAACAAGAGTCATTGGTTCGATTGGGCGACATTAGCCCTGATCCACGACCTGACCGGAGTACGAGCCCTCGTGATCCAGCTTAGTCCTGATGTTTACTGATCTTGGCGACGAATAGATATGTTTTCTCCTTTAGCGTGGCCTGACGGAACTCTACTTTATGACTTGTCAACTTCTATGCCATCGGCCTCTCATCTATCTCTTTCGCCGTTTGAGCAGTTCAGAGAGCCCCTACTTGTCATTGGAATCGGAGACGCGTCCGAGTATGCCTGGCTACAGCCGTCACGTGCGACTGAAGGGACACCAAGCCCGACATTTGAAGATCCCCCAGTCGGCGATGATGAAGCGAACGCTATCCAGTTTGGCATCGATGATCTCAGAGAACAGTTCCCCAGGGCGTATCTTCACAGCATTATGATGTTTGATTCAGCAACCCAATCTCGACATCCACGTCTACCTCAAGAAACCCTCTTGATCCCACCAAAATCACATCTAAAGACCACTACGATGAAGACCTTCATGTGCGATCTTACTGCAACCTTATTAGCAGAGATGACGACCTTGGCGAAGTCTATACAAGCTCTTCCTACACTGGTCTCGCCTGCTTCTCAGAATGGAGCAGCGGAGGCCACACCCAGCTGGGCCGCGGCCGACTCCACTTCGCAATTCGCGCGTCGCAATTCGCAGACGCCGACTGCCAGCAGACCAGAGTCGCCCGTAAACAATGCACTGAAAGATGGCCACCGAATGTCAATGCCTGTGTTGTCATCAAACTCTGGGGGACCGTTGTCCACAGAAGATCCGAGAACTGCTTCTTCGAGTGCGCAAGGTACACGTACACCACCAACAACATTTGATGAGATATCAGGCATCAACGCAGCCAACACGCTGCATCAAACGAATAGTGACTCTAGTAGACCTAGCACTGCAACCAAGAAGACTGCGGCAGACCGCGTCTCAATCCATGGCTTCGGTTCTGGTGGGGTTGGCGAAAGGGCCAGGAACAAGGGACGCGGTCGTATTGGAATCGTGATCGGTACATTATACATGTGTGCGGGGCAGTGGGTTGAGGCAGTACGAGAGCTCACAGAAGGCGCGACTAGAGCCCGGGCCCTGAGCGATCATCTATGGCACGCCAAAGCTCTCGAGCATATCATGGTGTGCATGCTTCTCTTCGCTTGGTCCGGCATGGAGTTCCAGGTTTGTTCTCCCTTGGCACAAACGTTATTGCAACCGCTCACTAGCTCTCACAGATACCTGAAGTCTGCTATCCAGCTGGTGGAGGCATCACACCAACGCATACGCCATCGAACAGTGCCTCCGACGTCTCAACCCCAGCTAAACCCCAGAAACACGACAACTCATTGGACGCCCTCAATTCGCTGCTGCCAGACATGGTCAGCATGATACTGAATCTATATACGCGCGCGGCCAACTTTGCTGGAGAATCTTTGCCGCCTCTTGCGTTTTCGGAATGTGTGATACGATTTTCCAAGTTATTGGCTGCAATAAATCTATCCGCGGGCTTTCTCGACGACGACGCATTACGACACCTTGTACAGAACGTACCGTACAAGCAAAAAGCGCGGCTTTCAGTTCCGAGGCTTAGTGTACATCCCACGCGCAACGATATCGCTTCCATGTTATTCCGCGCATTACCTGGGCCTGTAGAAAGCTCAGGAATGAACCCCACGGACCGCGTTGTAGTACTGGCTGGTGTTGCTTCGATTTTATCATCATTGGGATTGCAACGGAAGAAGGCCATCGTCATGAAGGAGTTCATCACATCTCTCGTTCCTGGCTTGATCCAGGCCCGTAAAGTGGGAGCCGCTGAGATGGGAGTTCACCCGGCTGCTGGTCTTGCCGCTTTGAACATCGCAAATGGTGGCGCTTCGGGAACTGGCGCCCTCAACTTGGGCGAAGGCGAGGTCGAGCAAGGTATCGGTGAATTTTTGGGTCTATTAGGCCGAATATACGGGATACCAAATTCGAAGGGAAACATGCCCGACATCACTGTACCCAGCCAGAGGAGCGAAAACGCGGAAAGTGCTGCGGACAGCATTGCTAGTCAACGTGTAGTCGACGCTATTCTGGCAATCTCTTCGTTACGAACTTTCGGCAGTCTAAGCCTCAAGCTGGAAATACTGCGAACATGTCTGAGCTTTTGCGAAGCTTTGCCAGATTTCAATGGCGTTCTCCATTTTACTGCCCTCTTACTGCGGGTTGCAGGCCCGGGTACGGCGCCCAGGCCCAACAGCACCGACGTGTTCGTATCTCTTGCACGAGATGAACAGATCCGGCTCTACTCGAACATCTCGAGAACAGTCACAGCTGCGAAGAAGCTTGGGCTACAGCATGTAGAAACAGAATATTGGGACGACTTTCTTGTCCGCGGGTTGTTTATACTCGAGGAATTGGAACCTCTGCGGCTAACTCAGAGGCAAGGTACGGAACTAAAATCAGATAGCCAAGGAAAAGATGGCCCATTCCTCCACAATGCGTGGTTGAAGAAGCCACAAACGAACGCTGCGCAAACAGTTCTAGTTGCTAATGAGCACTATCGCTTCGTCATCGCCATGCAGAACCCATACGAGTTCGAGCTTGGGGTAGAATCGTTGAAGATTGCGGCTGAAGGTGTGGAGTTTGTTGCCTTAGAGGAGCACTTCCTGCTTGGTCCTTACAGAACTCAAAAGTTCCAGATCACA
This sequence comes from Alternaria gaisen, assembly GCA_004156025.2. Taxonomy (NCBI): domain Eukaryota; kingdom Fungi; phylum Ascomycota; class Dothideomycetes; order Pleosporales; family Pleosporaceae; genus Alternaria; species Alternaria gaisen. The sequence continues at coordinate 122,171 of PDWZ02000018.1, read as the reverse complement.
GGAACAGCTCAATCCTCAGGGTCATTGAAGATCATCGGTTGCTATGTCAAGCTCATCGGATGTCGAGAGCGACTTTTCCCTATATTCCCTGAACCATGGAAGCCGAAAAGAGAAGCAAAGATGAAGCGCATGGGTCTCAAGGCCTGTCTAGGCGCTCCAGCATCACGGCCCTCAACAGCTATCGCGCCATCGATCGACCATAGAGCAACGTTCCAGCCGAAGCCGGAGTCATTGACATTTTCTGTAATACCAGATCAGCCTGTCATTGTTATCACCAAAGTGTCTTTACCACAGTCGGCGGTCATGGTGCTTGAAGGCGAAAGAAAACGTTTTACCGTTACTGTCAAGAACACCTCAGCTGTAACAACTGTCGACTTCGTTCACATCTCTTTTCAGGATACCGCGACTGCTGCAATACAAGCGGCGACGTCCAACAAAGACTTGCCCGCAGCTGAACTGCACGAATTAGAGGTTCAGCTTGCCCATCATCCTTCATTGCGTTGGTGTAAGAATGAGGCCGAAGAATCGCCGAGCATCAAGCCGGGCGCCGAAGCAGAATTTACTATTGAGGTTATCGGCCGGACAAGACTGACGGATGCTACCATCCAGATCGACTACGCTAACCTTGGAAAGCGAAGATCTGAAGTTGAGGAACACTTCTTTACCCGTCAGGTGTCGGCGCCCATCTCCATCACGGTGAATGCGAGTGTGCAGCTTCAGCGCCCAGACATAGTACCCCTATCCGGCAACATCGGCTGGTCTGACACCATATCGTCGGGTTCGCAAGCTCAAGCTGACCACGAGCCATCAACTACTCCGGCATCTGGGAAAGCTGACGGTCATCTTCGGTCTTTCATTAACCAGAAGCAAAGCCACGAGAACGACGAAGAGTACTGCATGCTCCTTCTAGATCTAAGAAACTCATGGCCGAACCCATTGTCGATAACTCTGCAAGCCCGAAAGCCTATACTCGATGGCAACTACAGCGACGAGTCCTGGAACGAAGCGCATGGTGTCAATGAAATCATACAGCCAGGACATGTCAGTAGGATCGTCATGATTCTTCCAAAGGTTTATCTACAAGACCCACACGCCGCTGTGCCATCCCTGAACCCCGCCAATCAACGTCAGTTTGTCGTAAGCACGAGCAAAATCTCCCCTGAAACCGAACGCGCGAGCAGGGAAGCTTTCTGGTACCGTGAAGAGCTACTCAAGATTGTGCGAGGAACGTGGACAGAAGACGGCAATGGACGTCATGGTGAACTAGAATTGCGCGGCATTCGTTTCACACCGCGCATGGTTGAAGCCATCAAACTTGAGGATCTTGCCATCACTACGACCATCATCGCGGACTATCCCACAGCAGACAGTGAAAATGCTGTACGACAGATTGGCCGCGCAAAGTTCAACGTGCCAATCGATGACTTTCTCACTATGAAGACGTCCGTCCGTAACCGAAGTCCGCGTCCCATCTCGCCTATACTAAGACTGCAGCCACATGTTGCTGGCCTTCCGCACAACATCGCGTTGGATCTCGACAAGCGCTTCTCATGGACCGGAGTACTGCAACGCAAGCTACCGGTCATACAACCCGGAGAGATTGTGGAGTCTGAGCTTGGTATCGTTGCGCTATGCGGTGGTACGTATGAGATTGGTGCAACGGTCGACGAAGCAGAGTTTGTCAAGACCGGTGGTGATGATGAGGACCAAAAAGCGAATGTCGACACCCAAACTTTGCTGCAGGGTGGCAATGTCTTGGGTGAACCGAAGCTACGGACTTGGTACATGAGAGAGCCTTGTACCATCGTTGCGAGGAAATGATATGGAGACTAGTAAAGTAGCTGAATTATATAGATATTATGATACATAGTCATGTTTGATCTCCTCGAGTGGGAATGCCCTTGTGATACGTCACGCGCTTGCAGCATGTCCCAAGTTGACTACCAAATGTAGGCCGAACGTTCTCTTGCTAACCCAGTGACACCGCTGGAACTTTATCTGCTGTGCTATCACAGTCTTCAGCACTTGATGGTCGCGCCAGTCCTTCGCTCGCCAAGGTTATCGAGCGAGCAAGTTCTTCCAGTTGCACCTTGATATCCGCCTGCTGTCTTACTAGTCATTGCAGTGCTTGGTCACTCTCTCTCTGGCTGGACTATGGGGTAGTGAGTCGAGTATTTGAGCTCAGCAGTGTAAGGCGCAGTGAGTTTCCACATCTTGTCACATGGGCCTTGAAAGCAGTCGATCTTGGGAGCACAGAAGAACCTTGCACAAGTGCCCACCATGTGGTCTGCGTAGATCACTCTTGTTCCAGTCATGATACAACCCGCAGCCCTTATGAGTGATAAGACAGGAAGGTGTGTGATAAGTTGCAGCGTTCAAGAAGCTCACAAAAGCTTTATATCGGCTGCGCTATTTACTCCGGGCGGAAATAACACCGGGTAAGTTAATAGTTTCTTTGAGATTCCATTACTTGAGGATCTCCCTTGTAAGAATTTTCGTTCCATCTCATGGGTGACACATTGTTTTTTATGGTTAAAGTGGACCAACGGCGCAAAGGTTCATTGTCTTATCGTCTGCCATTTTCGAAAGGAAGCCAGAAAAGCCATAAATATTTATGGTAGTCATTTTTGATAATGCCAGTGATGCCGTTGATGACAAGTGAACAGAAATAGAACGAAGTGGGAGTTCTTATATGCACAACCTCCACGCTAACCATAATCGCCGCATTCCGACGTTGTGTCATGATGCTTTGGCAATATAGTAGCTCGTGGGACATGGGAAAAGGTTAGAAAGCCTTTCTACCGCAAGTGCAGCAGTTGTAGATTTGTCGAAGATGGTTTCTCGAAAGCATACAACAGCTTCTTCCGAAATCCGATTGATACATAGGGGCAATCCATGAGAGTCCCCGATTGACAAAGCAGGAAATAGGTCCGGATTGTATCGTTTTGAAGGATACTGCGAATTATGTTGATCCAGAGGAGAAGAGGCAGAAGACATGCGAAGTCTTTTCTACCTTGTCCACCACCATCTCAAACCAATGAAGGCTTGGGTTACGTGGCTTACAGGGTCTCTCTGGTCATTTCTGAGACCAACTCTGCGCTCCATCAAGTAGTAATGACGATAATTCGTTTGTAGAGGGCAAGGAGGAAGACATCAAAGAATAAAGTTGGATTTTGGGAAGCGCTCGCGCGCTCATAGGGCGTTGCTCGATAGTTTTTGGAAGACATGCAAAGATTGGTGTATCAGGAAGCTGGAAGGCAGTATGGAAGAAGACCCTCGAATACCCAATTTGCCATGTGCACCTCCCCGGATTTATGCCCGCGTAAGTATAGCTTGTTGTCAAAGGGTTCCTCGAAAAGGAAAATCCGCATTTCAAGCTGGCTTTTGCGTTTTGGTAGCAAAGCTTCAAGTTTGATAAACTGAATACGTTTGTTTGAACAGAAGATCGACACAGGCATGTGACTGGCGAGAATAATCTTTGACAAGAGAGCAGAGAGCACATGACTCCACATGAGATGACTTTTGGGATTCCGCTGATAGGATGTAGTGTAGAAAGGAAGTAAGGAGGCCGACAACAGTTCGATTTATAGCCGCTCTTCTAGTGCGGAAGCACAAGATAGATAGGGGCATAATATTCTCATAAGACTCTTCATCGTATGCGCCATGACCCATTGTTTAACTTTTCGCGGAAGAATCACATGTATTCTGTGTCATATATATCTTGGGAAGCGAAGAGCAGAAATGCATCATAGCTATTTGTCGAGACCTTTTGTGGACCGGAGAACACGCATAATGTACTTGTTCTCTTTTTTTGAAGTAGAGCCAGAGAAGAAATGTGATAGTGAGGAAGACAGCCAAGGTAGAATAGACGATGCTTTCTGGTCTTCCACGCCCTGAAGTTGGCTCTTCCGCTCGCAAACGCTAAGGTTGTCGTTCTTCGAATTTTGACAAGAGAGGTGATTCAAGATCTCGTATGAGCAGGCTAGCTGTCCGATGCATAGGCTTTGATAGTCTTTATTTGGATAGAAGACAGTGGGAATCAGAGAGCCACAGACATCAGCTTGATACAAAACAATTCTGGAGACTGGACTTGGGGGGATACATAGCCATGTGTCTTTCGAGCTTTTTTTTTGGTAAGACACTCTGGCGATGTTGTGTAGTGGAGCGAAGAAAGAAGAGGCACAAGATGAGCTTTTATATTCCTGTCCCGACCCTGCTTCTCTGACACCCATGAGATGTTTCGTTGTGCTTTCCCGAAAGCATCATAGCAAACTCATGCGTGCGCTACCAGATGATTTCGAACAGCGCAGCAACTCCACATGGCTTATCGCGAGTCGAAGTTTGGTTGAAGAAGATCAAAAAGTGGAAGAAAGCCGCGCAACCGCACATGCGGTACTTGTTCTTGTAATTTTTGAACAGAAGAGGGCAGCTGATACTAGCCATCGACTTTGATGATACTTGCTTTTGCAGAGGATGCAAAGAAGAACGCAGGGCGCAACACAGCACATCTTTGATTTCCATATGATATTTGGGGGAAAATGAGAGCAGGTACTCCACACTTCATCACGTTTTGGGCGGTAGTTTTGAGGAATATGGAGGAAGTGTAGTGATGAAGCAGACGAAGCAAGACCCAGGAAAGAAGGCTTTTATATGCGCATCCCAACATCTCCAATCTCGATGAGGACACCACAGCCACGTTTCTTATGTGCAAACGGCAACACAGCGGAGGGGTTCCATATGCAGCCAGAACATCTCTTTTGGGCGTAATTCGCAGCTCAGCTGCGTGAATCTGATCCGACTTGAGTTCAAAGTAGAGAGGGGAGGAACAACGGGAGCTCATGGCGCCATATCGGATGTGTTTTGGGGCGAGAAAAGCAAGAGCCCACATGAAATCTCGTCGGATCAGTTTTGGTAAAAAGTGGAAGCCAGATGTTATAGGAGGAAGGACAAGCAGAAGGTTGAAGGAAGGTATTTATGTACTCGTCGTCCACCCTTTCCAATCCTCATGCTATTGTTTCCAGGTAAATCTTGTAAGCATCGGAGCCGGATAAAGTTTTCCCTCTTATCTTTCCACTCATCAAAGGTTTCCGATCCAGACATGGCAATCGTTCACATGGACGTGACGAATATCATTTTGCGAGGTACTCGAGAGGAGCGCGTACACATGCGATCGTGTCATCACTTTTTTTGGGAAGAAGAAAGCCGGCACACACATGTTGGGTTGGACGCTGTATTTTTGGTAGCGCTTGGGCGAAAGTATACAGCACTAGGACAAAGACCAGAGAGTCTTAAATAGCCAGTCCGCGAAAGCCAAGCGCGGAGGCTTAAGGATCTTTGGACAGGAAATGTTGCTGCTATGTAGATGTGGTATCGAATTTTGTTTGGATCTCGCTGGCAGAAGCTTTCCATGCAGTGACAACGTTGGCGTTTTGGAGAAAGTGAAAGATGACATCTGGCCGACGCGCACATTCATGCGCCCCAAGGAATTTTTGAGGAACAAAAACACCCGGCCAGCATGGTGCAGATTCTACATCATTTTGAAGAATAAGGGAAATAGATGTAGTGTAGAGAAGACAGAAGAGAGCGAGCAAGAGGGTTTATATACCCTCACCACCACCCAGTCCATCATCAGATGGCGCCTCCCAAACACACATCACCGCCATCACATGGACCGCAAACACCATCTTTTGAGTGAAGTAAAGACATCCTGTCTAATCATCATTGCGTCATACCACCCCTCTATCTATCTATCGTACGCCCACCCCATCGCCCATGCAGGATAAATGATGAAAAGAGAAAGAGAAAAGAAGAAGAAGAGAAGAAAGACGCCTGTAAATGCCCAACAACCATGATTCATAGCCATGAAGCGTTGCATCAAACCATACGAGAGGCATCAAAGAAACCATTACGAAGGGGAGGAGGAGGAGCATTAGGAGGAGGTTTAGAAAAAAAACCCAGCCAGCATCCAACACAAAACATCCCCGAAAAGTAATGTAAACCCCCCTACCCCACACGCAGATACATCATCAACATCTAAAACCCAACCATAATAATACACATCATCCTTCTAATCCCAGTCCCAAGCCCATCTTTTCGTCTCCTAGTTATTTGCCATTGGCGCGCCCCTCCTCAGCTTGTAATCCGGCAGATGATCAAAGTCATCTGTCTGACTGTTGTACCTCCAAGCCTTGAACTCAACGCCATATGGCTTAGGCTCAAGCTGGTATAGCATGCCGAGCGGGCAATCCAAATCCGCCACATCCTCACGCTTCAGGCCCTGGAAGTACGCCAACAGTACACGGGCAACACTCCGATGTGTGATAAGCAGGCAGTGATCCGTCATGCGCTCTAGCTCTACGATGACAGGACGGATACGGTTGATGACATCGAGGTAGCCCTCACCACCGGGGCCGGGGTAGCGGTAAGCCAGTTTGTCACGGCGCCGTTGGAGGTATTCGTCTGCATATTTTTTGCGGATTTCTTCGTAGGTAAGGCCCTCCATGAGACCCGCATTCAGCTCGTCCAGCATGCGCATTTGTTTCAGTTCGAACTCTTCGTCGCAAAAGTATTGGCCAGTTTGGATACCGCGCTTGAGCATCGAGGTCCAGACGCAGAAGTTGCGTTGTTCAAGCTCGTGGCTATAGTAGGGGTTTGGAGGGGTGTGGTCGCCTGCCACTGGGGGGAAGTGAGTATTGGCCATCTTGTCTGCTTGTCGAACGGCCCAGTCTTTGCGCTGTGCGGCAATGAAGCGTGTCATAGCCTTTGCGTACTTTTGTCCGTTCTCGCTAAGGTCGGAGTCACCGCCAATCTTTCCGGCAACATTGTCCTCTGATTCGCCGTGTCTGGTTATCCAAATCATACGCGGTGCAAGGTTGAAGTTGAGGAGGTAGTAGACGGCTTGGCCTGCAAGGAAGCCCTTGATTTGATGCGATATCATCTTTCGGCCAACATCCACCATCTTGACGTAGGGCATGTTGTTGTCCTCCTCGTAATCGCCGATTGGAACATAATTCTTCTCGTAAATGGCAACGCGCTTCTTGAAGTCTGCCAAGGCTGCGACCGGGTCCTTGTCTGCATAATCTGGACCTGATAGCTTCAGGCGCATATTGGATTCCAGGAGGTTCTGATCACGGCAAACGCTCTCGACGAACAAAACGTTAAGTTCTGGTCCGGCACGATCTCGTATCCGCTCCATGATCTGCTGTCGTCGCGCCAGCGTACTGTTGGTCGCATCGAATATGCCCACAGACCCACTGCCCTTCAGAATGTAATCCAGCAAATCGTCCAGAGTCTCCATAGCGCATTGCTCACGCAAAGCCGCTGCCCGTTGGTTTTGTGGGTCGAAAAAGTCGGCTGACTGGTCCATCGACTCTTCCTCCTCCGTTGCCGTCTCATTGTTCGGCGAAGGCGCCTTCGGGCCTGGCGATGTGACTTCGACTCGTGGTGGTGGTAATGGTGGGCCATCCTCGTCCTCCGCAATGGCCGTGCTACCCCGGCGTGGGTCCGGCATGTTCTGTGGGTCTATGGGCCCATCGTGCGCGGGGTCGCCATTGATAAGAATTTTCGCAGCGATCTGCGGAAGTGAGTCTTGGTGTTCCTCAATGGCCTGCTTGACGTGTGAGGAGACGCGCTCGAGGTTTGCTTGTGACAGCCTGAATCCACTGTGACTCGCAGCTACTCTCCGCTTCTCTCCCACATTGAAAATCTTGGTATCGTGCTGCAGCCAGTTCAGATAGCGTGCCATCTTCTTTGTAATGTATGATTTGCCTCGCGCGGGCAGTCCAACCATGACGATGACAAGCTTGGAGCCGACATCTCGCTGTGCGATCTTGCCGTCGGGGGAGACCTTGGACTTGGTCAGGCCGGGGATATCGAGCGTGGTAGGCCGTAATCGCGGGGTCGATGTGGTGGAGCTATTGCGGGTTAGGGCGCTGTCACGGTCAGCGAAGTAGGAAGCGCTCTGCGACGGCGGTTTTCCATACTCCCGCGGACTTCCCGGAACCGATGGCAGTGGGGTGTCACTCAAGGCAGTGCCCACGCCATCCTTGGTGACCAAACTCCCATTGTGGTGCTGTTGGTTGACTGGATTCGGGACCGCTTTCAGCTGGCCATTTTGGAGGGCGCTCTCCTTGAGAGCCTGCACGTTCTTTGCAGGCGCAACAGCAGGAAATTTTGGCTCGGCGGATGCGGCGCGGGGCGTGAGGTCGTTGTCGTTGTTGGTGTTTGGCTGCTTTGCGTTGTCGAGGGGTAGGGTGAGTTTGCTCATTACAGATCGGGCGTATATGGAGTGGGAGCTGAAGCGGCGGTTTGGAGTCGAGGTATTTGAGGAAGCTGAGGATCGGCGGCGATGCGAATGCTTGTGATGTACAAGCTCGGTCACAGTCGGCGTCGGGACTGCTTCCATGTTTGGCGTCATGCCAAGATGTCGAAATACTTATCAAAGGCTAGCTTGGCCGCTGCACTAAGATAGGACCCAAGGCTCTGGATGCAGGTTGCTGTTGCCGCTGCAAGACTGCGTGGGACTGGGTTGAGCTGGGGAGACGGTCGAAAAGGCTGTGTAGAAGAAGATTTCCTGTCAAATTGTCGCGTGAATTTGCGAGTGCAGGCTTGTCGGGCCGGTGACCTTATCAAGGGATCGATATGACTGTTCGGAGTCGGCCTTTGGTTGAGAGGGCTAGGAGCCACGGGTGCGCCGCTTGACTAGGCCGCCGGTGGTAGCGGAGGGCGAGTTTTCAGGAACGCGCGCAGACGAGTTGAGCAGTGCATGGTGAGCAGTTTTTATCCCCCAGTCTCGACGGTGAGATTGTGCGAGGACAAGGCGCGACTTGTCTGCGCATCGCTGTCCGAGTACAAACCGCTTGGCAGGTCTTCTTGCTGGAAGCGGACAACCCCACAGTCCGATACCGAAACGAAAGCCAATCATCCTCACACGCCTCCCGCTGCACCTCGAGACGACCAAGATAGCACACAACTACCCTGATCTGATCCTTTGCACGCAGACACGGGCTAGACAAATTCCACAGTAGCTCTGAGCGAGGTGACAGTCTCGGTCGTTGCACAACGTTCCATTCCTTTCATGGTGATTCCGTGCCATGTTGACCAGTTCCTGGGTGGATCGCGCAACGTCAGCGTGCAGCTACACACTCCACTGTTTCTTGTATAGGCAAAAGTCCTTGGCACTCATATACATACACGACAATGTATTTCCCCAGATTTTCAGAAGTAGTTTCCAAATGAAGCCTCCGCATTGTGGAGACCCTTTAGTCACCTGCCGTATGTCTGGGACGGTACCAAGGTAACGTCGTCACCTGTGCTGAAGGCACTCGTCGAGATAACGTGACCGTTCATCACGATTCAAAGACGTCAGTGATGAGATGCTCATGTCGCCAGTTTGAGCGTCAGTACCAACAGACAGATGTATGCTGAGACGCTTAATGCCGTCAACACAGTGACCACATTGCCGGATGTTCGGAACTTCTTCCTGTGCAAGCCATCCTCACCGACTTCTGAGAAGAACTGTTTGTTACCTATCTGTTGTCAGCAGCCACACCTCCGTCGTCGTCATACATGTGCACCATGATTGTCAACTGACCTTGCTGTCGCCGGAACAGACTAATAAACAGAATGCCAGCGCCGTAGACTGCGAACAGTGCACCGATCGAATAGAATTCGGCGGTGAAGATCTTGAGCACTACGAGCGCAAAAGAAAACTGGCCGATTGCCGTACGGACGTATGCGCCCTCAAATGTTCGCTGTGCTGCGCGAATCTCAACCAGCTCTGCACTCGTCAACACGACTGATCGCGCGCGATGCAGGTGAAGGCGGTAATTGTCTGACGCGTGACGGCCCTGGATATTGTGAGCGGTAACATTTATAGACACGCATCTTCGGGGTCCTACTTCGAACATGATTATTTTGTCGTGTTTATCAAGAGTGCAGATGAACGTGTTTAGTGGTGATGTCGCTCCGATCAATTGCTTGATGCGTGACGTAGTGGGGTTAGAGCTTCCGAGGTTCAACCACGGCGCGTCCAACGGCTTAGAACATACGCGTTTTCATGGTCATGATGTGTGTGGTTCATGGCATAACCTAAAATCAAAACCTGTGATGCTATATCAATCCCGTATGATCCACGGTGCTGTCGGGCTTGATCAAACGCGTTAGCTTTTTCTCAAGATGAGGCTCGACAGGTTGCTTGCTGCAGGGTCCAAGCACCTCCGAAGCTGTCGCCGCAACCACAAACAATGCGGCGAGAAGTCCAATTCAACAACGCTCTATCCTGCAATTCACGCTTTGTAGTCGGTAATACTCCCAGTTTCCCCTCTGTGTCATTGTCGCATGCTACCTAGCGCCTCGCGAATCTGCACTCGGCGCGGCACATGTTCTTCACCTGGAACAAACGTATGGTAAGTTTGTCACGCTAAAGAGGCCCTCAATACCACGTCAAACCTTTCATGTCACAGACCGAATCTGACTGAGGCGATTAGGTACTCTAATATCCGCCGCCATCATTTCGTCTATTCCTCGTCCAGGTCATCGACTACGTTCTGCCGCCCATTTCCTCCGTGGACCGATTATCCTGACACGTACATAACCGAAGAGGGAAAGATGGCAGGTGGAGGAAAGCCGAAGTTCTATGGAGTAGCCGCTGGACGCAAACCAGGCGTGTATACAGATTGGCCGACTACGCAAGCGCAGATTAGCGGTTTTAGTGGTGCCAAACACAAAAGCTTCAAGACGAAAGAAGAGGCCGAGGCTTTTGTCCGTGGCATTAGCGCACCCATCAGCCTACGAGGAGATCTCTCTGCATCCAGGTCCCCATCGGCGACAGATCATCTGGACAGGAGCACAGAGGTATCGGAGAGTGCACCCAAGCGCCAAAAGAAGGAGGATGCATCGCCAGCACCACTCATAGACAACCAAGACATCAAGTTCGAGCCTGGCCTGGGCCCCCTCCCGCTCAACGCAGTAGATGGTTTCGACCCGAGCCTCAAGCTCGACGACAAAACAGGCAACATCAGAGTCAAGACAGACGAGGAACTTGGGAAAAGGAAGAGACAGCCGACAGGGGATTTCAAAGGCCCCGTTGTTGTATACACAGATGGTGGTTCGCGGGGTAATGGCAATGCAGGTGCGAAAGCCGGTTGTGGTGTCTACTTTGGCCCAAGAGATCCTAGGTCAGTATCATGGCAAACAGCATGTGCTGCAGCCTGGAGCATTTACTGACGTTGAACACAGGAACGTCCAAGAACCTCTCAAGGGCGATGTCCAGACCAACAACCGAGCCGAGCTAGTCGCAATGGCCCGAGCAATTGACCACGTTCCCATCGATCGCGACCTTCACATCATCAGCGATTCAGAATATTCCAAAAACTGCCTTACAAGCTGGGTTGCGGGATGGGAGAGGAATGGCTGGAGGAACAGCAAGAACAAAGAGGTGGTGAACAAGGATATCATCCAACCCATTTTGGCAAGGATACGGGAACGTGAGAAGTGTAATGCTAAGACTCTCATTACCTGGGTGAAGGCCCACGCGATAGACGAAGGCAATATCGCAGCAGATGCGCTGGCCAACCAGGGCATGGACAAGTGGACCACTGAGCTTGCGTCAGGAGAGGTCTTTGATATGTCAGAGACCCTCAGGACAAAATACAGAAACCCCAACGATCCAAAAGACGAATTCGACGATGCAGAAGAGATCGAAGGTTTGTTCCGCGAAATGGCAGAAGAAAACCCAAATGGGTTCGAGGGCGATCCTCTAGCTCAACATGATCCACAGTCCAACGATGTCCCACAACAAGGTGTTGCAGCTGCCGCGCAGGAGATCGGAGGTGCATGGCCTGATGACCCACAACTCTCCTCGAATGTGAACGGCGAGCAGAAAGAGCCCGAGTTGGAAGTCACGAATTAGACAATTTTCATAAGTCGAAAACTAAGCATGAATATGGTTGGATGACAAAGAGGCACCAGTCTCGATAACAGGACGCTGCAAACCGTCTTCGCGGATTTGTACGACTGGTTTTACCTGAGAAAAGATCAGGGTGCAGGCATAGACGGTAATTTGAGTCATCGTGGAACCCATACGATAGCATACCATGTATCAGGCACAAGATTGGCTGGAGCCAAGAAAGTCAACCACGGTACAATTGCGAGGGACAGAATATTCCAAAGATATAAACTGAAGTATTTTCCAATACTGCAACTCTTGCACACTCGCACACGGCTTCGGTTACCATCATACCACACTACAGCCTTACATACACCGCACACTCAAGCACACTATCCCATGTCACCCAGTCCCGCAATCGGCGCGTTCATCTGCCCATTCATCGAGGATTCCAAGCACTACAAAATGACGTCCGCTATCGAATCTGGCACGTTCATCTACCTACACAACCCTCAAAGACACCACACGATGATATGGGATCCCGAACTCGGCACGAGCGCCTGTGAATGCAGCCGCCAAAAGTCCAAGTTCCAGAGCGTGATCAAGAAAATATCATATTGCATAGTCGTCTGCGCCCACGTCTCCGCCGCCATAACTACATTCATCGCTAGCTTCCTCACAATTATGAGCTGGAAACATCCTCATACTGTACAGCAGTGGTTTGAGAAGGGATCATGGGGGGTCGTCATCTGGAGCTTGTTTATCGTGAACGTCTGCATGTGCTTGGTATTGGAAATCTCGTATACGATGCTCGATGAGTAGATGGCCGATAAGGGACGGATGAGAAGGTGTGGTGAAGCACCACCTGGAGAGGCTGGCTAGTGACGCGGCCGTGATTTGGCAATCCGGCTATTGAAGCATGACTGTATTCCCGGAAGATGGGTCCGACTTAGTTGAGAAATCAGAATGAATGCACATCTCGGATCACGATCCGGGATGCTCGCCACACACTAGTGACTAGTCCCACACGGATGTGACGGCCATGACAACCCATAAGGCCACCCACTACTACACATAATAACTGATACCTACATTTACTCCGCACTTTGTCGCTGTCTGCCTTCGTGTTTTGCATTCCCATTTAAATGCAATCACCATTTACTCTACAATTACACAACCTCACGGTCATCACATTTTGTTGTCTTTGCCAAAGTCTACCATCACGTAGGATGTCGAACGAATCCCTAGACAAGCACCTCAGAAAAGGCCGTATCGGTTTTTGGTTGCTAGTGGTCGCTGCGGTACTGCAAACATCCGTTTTCATCTCAAAATGGATCGAAGGCAAGCATACGATGTTTGACGCTGCTGCAGTCGTCAACTCGTGTCTCTTGTGTTGGTGGGCTTGGGGAGTAGCGAGGAAGAATGAGAAGATAGCAAGAGAGATGATGGAGAATGGCGGAGTTGCCGATATCGAGAAGGGCAATATGTGCAAGAGGGACGAGAAGGAGAAGGCGGGCTTGGGAGTTATAACAGAGGAAGGAAAAGAGGGCCCGGAGGTAACGACAGCAGAGATCGAGGAAAAAGCAATGAAAGAAGAGACGACGACGACGTAGGAGAAGGTGGAATTGGAGATGTAGGGAAGGTGTGCTCAGATACGACTTCCTCGAACAGTGGAGTGTCTGGCAGCTACAATAACGCGCCAAATGATTACAGATCTTGAACAACTTCGCATCAAGCACGAATAATATCATTCCATCCCTTCTGATATCTGATCCACCCTTGCCAACCTTCAGAGCGTCATGAGTTGGCTCACTCTGTGCACTGTGACCATTCAAGTTCTTGACAGCTACTTTCAGTCACGTCTACCAAGGATCAATTTCCTCGCATCCATAGTGACTAGTGAGGAGCCAGTCAAGTCGACCGCAAATCTCACACTACCTACGCAAAGTCCTATGCCTCAAAGACAAGATGTTGCAGTTACAAAACCTAAAACACTTTCTTGCAACAGTCAGTAACCTTGTAAACTTTCACATCCCTCTTTTGCACGAAACGGAAATTCTCACCTTCCAGTTCCTGCAACTCTGTCCGCAACAATGCTTTCTACACGCAGAGATACCTGCCATGCGCTCATTTGCTACTTCTCTGCGCACGCAGCCTGCGTCATCACCGTCGTCTTTGCCGTCTACAGCCTTGCAACCGCTTACCACCTTTGCTGCCTCACTTTCGCAGTCGGAGGCGGTTCTATCATGTTTTTCATAAGACTCGTCCTCATTGCAGCCACTATCTTTTCTCTGGGAAAATTCGTAGTGAAAACATATGACATGTTCTTCCATGAACTTGAAAGATTTTGTGCATGGTGAAAATGTTCAGTAAGCGATTCGACTTGGTATCAATACAAGCAAAGAAGATGGTAAGCTTTCGGAATACGAGCAGTCTCGTATGGCGTATTATCGATTTGCTGACATCCGCAAGGTTGTGTCACGTTTATGTGAGACCCTATCGTAAGTAATCCAGCAAAACAAATCAAAGCCATTTAATCGGATCATTACCATACATAGCAGACCTTCAGCAGTTTTAAAGAAACATTCTACAGTCTCGTGGGGACTATAATCGCAACCCTGACCCGAGCGATACGGAGTTTGGTAGCGAGGGCACCTGGATATGATATTCACGCTTTCCACGTAGATGAGCAAGATTTCCTACCTGTGGTTCGTCTCCAAATAGTTATCGGTCATCCATCCCCAACCATTGAACCTTTTATTAGAAGCTGGAATCTTTGAGCAATCTTCCTCCATATCCTCGTCACGACATGCAAGTTGCTTCAATACGATAGAAACAATAATAAAGACAACCATCTCACCAGCGGCACTCACAGCAGCAACCATGCACTTGATGCCGTTCGCCGTAGCTGGCGGTATTGCCATAACTTCCTTTTCGCCAGGGCCCTCGAAGACCGCTACTAGTACTCTTGTACCTCCAGAATCTTCAATAACGACTCCACCAGGTATTTTTCCGATGCCCATGCCTAAACTATCCTTGAACATGGGTCACGGTCCTGTTGTCTTTTCACGAACCAGTGCGACAGTGCCAACATCTACATCTACCCCGACGGTTCTCGGACGTCGAACCGACTTGTCCCTCGAATCAACGAGCCGTGAGATATAGTACGTAGTCAGAACGTACTGAAAACATAACCAAGAGAGCTAAGAACAAGCAGCCAACGACCTCTGCTCAACAGCTGACGGATCAGCGACCGGAATCATACGAACAGCCTACAGCGTATCGGGAATGAAATTCGACAGGTCCGAACTTTCTAGGATATATGACCTTCCAGACTGGGCAGTAGGGCCGCCAAGACCTCACGTGCATCATAGTAGATGAGGCTTCGACGTCTAAATGTCTAATAATATACAAACGAAGAGGAGAAAAGGATACCAAGAGAGTAGAGGAATAGTTAGATTCTAGGAACTGACAACATGAATGGTCTAAGACTCGTTTGACTCTCATCAAGCGGATTCTGAGCCTGTCTTGTTGTACAGCCAGTCCAGTTCCGACCAAGCAGCTCTTATCTCGTTTGTGCCGCTTAGAATACCCTCACCTTTCCCCAATAGATAATGTTGGAAGCTTTCTACAAGTGTCCGCGTAATCTTGATCATTCTGTCCGCACTGACTGCTCCCTCACCACCTGAGATTCCGAGTCCCTGCTTCAATACAATCAGATCGGAGAAGTCAGTGTGATTAGACTTCCCTCCAACGTTTATCTCTTTGGCCCAGTTGGATTGCTGCGCATCGAAGTCTGCAAACTGTGGATTACCTTTGTCGTATGCCGAACTCAAGATCAAGCTGGGTATGCGTAGGTCTGCAGAAGAGTCGTTTGCCGCAGCCGGGCCCCAGAGACTTCCGTCCATATTTAGAGCGCCGAGGATTCGATACTTGCGTTTGGATGTGTGATTACGTTCGTATAAGATCTGACTGAGTGCTGCAGAGCCACCGAGCGAGTGACCGAAGAAAGAGAAGTGTGTAAGGTTGAGGGGTATCGACAGATGTTTCGAGAGAGCGGGCATGGCTTCGAGGACTACGTCTGCATCCGTGAGGCGGTATTCGTGCACGCGCTGTAAGAGCTGAAGTCCTTCCTCTGTGTTCACATCATAATCGAATGGCAAACCTGGGATGCCGGTGCCATCGGGTAGCTGAAGGTACGGTTGCTCGTATGGATGATCCATGGTCACTACTGAGTATCCATGGGACACCAGATCGGAGATGAGGGCATGGAACACCTGCGATGGTGGCCCAGCGAAGGGTGGGCTGAAGATGAGTGTAGGTAGGTTCAATCCTTTCCATTCTTTCCAAGAGAGTGGCTCGGCTTTGTAGGCTGTACGGGCGGTGACGTTGCGAAATGAACCATTGGGAAGTCCGTAATATGTATCGTAAAGACTAGAAAGTCCACTCCAGATATACTTTGATGGTGAAGCCTTTTGTTTCGTTGGATAAAAGATGTTGAGTAGAATAGAGGTCCCAGTGCCATTGGGTGCCACGGGGTCGTCCAAAGTGATCTTCGGTAAAACGTGTGCTTTGGAGCCGACGCTAAACAAGCCCGTTGGGGGAGGAAGAACGAAGCTGTCTGAAACCGCAACGATGCTCACTACACTTGCGATTATGGGAGCATGAAACCTCATATTGATTGTGTTTTATGGAAGCTCAATATTGGCGAGCTTGCAAACTTGAGCATCATGGCCAACATGATATTCTTAGGTAGATAAATCTGAACTACTGCCTTGGCGATGAGCTGAAACCGATTAGCTGGGTAAGGCGACCATCAGTCCAACATGTTGATTATGGAGCTTCCGCATTCGAGCAAGTCTGCTTTTACACCTAGTCCTCATTTAGCAATGAATATCGTACAAGCCGCAAGAACGATAAACAGGCTCACGGCTACTGGTGGACACATGAACAATGTGGGCAAGCTGCGTACCCGAGCAACCTGTCCTGCGGTAGCTCTCCACGCTTCTAGTACTTAATACTTTACGAACCATCCAACGATCCGTTTAGCTCTTATTTATCTGAAGCCCATCCAATTTCAGGCGCGTTCAGCGCAGCTATGCATGAATAACAGACGTGAGAGATGACCGACGTGGTACGCAGGAGGATCTGCACCACTCCACTTGACCCTCTCGAAAGAGCCGTCCCCATCCGGAGGCCTGCCAAAATACTACGCACAGCAAGAAGTCAACTTCGAAACATGGCCATTTGTTCATGCGCAAACCATCGCTCTTGACCCCAGTCGACTGACCGGCATACTGACGTTCACGATTACGCCTCCACCTCCGCCACAACCTTGACCTTCACTCCCTCGCTTTTCAGGTCTGTCATCCCCAAAAAGCAATCGTAAGTCGTCAACACATCTCTGCTCTCAATGGTATCATAGATCTCGAACTGGAATTTTCTCCAAATCAACGCCAGACCAAGATATAGCTCCGACGTCGCCAAATTCATGCCCAAACAATTCCGACTCCCGCGCCCAAAAGCGAAGAGATAACGCGTAAGTTTGGGATTTTCGATCCAACGCTCTGGGCGAAAGGCGAAGGGGTCGGGATATATGGTGGGGTCCATGTGAAGAAGGTAGGGAGATTGTGTGACGGGTGTTCCTCTGGGAATCGTGTACTGCGCGTATGTGAGGTCTTCGCCAGTAGCGACGCGGGGTTGACGGGAAGAGACACCGTGGGCGCAACGTAGGCCTTCATTTATCACCGCGGTCTCAATGACATGTTAGCATACCTGGTCTTGTTGTATCGAGAAGGTGGCTTACTAGGTAGGGCAAAGCTTCCAACTGCCAGAGTAAGACCTCGTGATTCACCGTTGGCATCACCGTCTCTAGCTCCCGTCTAAGTTTCTCGCCTATCTCTGGATTCTTGATCAGGTAGTAGGTAGTGACCGCCATAGTCCGTGATGTTGTCTCTGTTCCTGCACCGAGAATGACGCTTGCATCCGCCATCAACCTTTTTGGATGCTTCTCTTTCTCGGGAAGTTTACCTCCAACATCATCCCTTATGTCATGAAATATAGTTCGCCTAAGATCCTTTGTTTCGCTTACACCATCTTCCCGATCCATTATGCGCTCGATTCTGCTCAGTATTTGGTAAAGGTAGCCATTCAATTTACCCGCCCCAGCATCCAACTTCGCAGCCACGTGCGGCGGCAGGTCGAGGAGGAAGTTGAAAATCGTGGGGAACTGGCGAGCGAATGGCACTAACTGCATTCCGTCGTGGAAGATGGTCAGCCAGTCTTTACCATAGTCATCATTGTCTAAGGTCTTCATTGACTCGCCGAAGCAGTATTCAGAAATGACATCCATAGCGAAGGCGGCATATGCATCATTGAGGATCACAATGCCGGCGTGCGGGCCCTGCTTTTCCATTTCACCTTCGAAACGACGCAGGAGCTTTTTTATGTTATTCACGACGAGCCCTTCAAGAGCCTGTACAGAGCGCTTGCTGAAGAAGGGAGATACAGCATTTCGTCGCATCCTATGCTTATCGTGGTCCATCGTTTCCAGTATGGCGCCCGCCCAAACCTTGGAGCCGGTGTGATGCGACCAGCTACAACGGTCACGCTTGTGGTTGACGCCGGATGCGTAGATGGTGTCGAAATAGTCTGCGTCGTGGATATGAACCTGCAGAGGATTGATACGGATGATGGGTCCTGTCAATATTGTGAGAACGACAAATCAAGGGATGGCGATGAAGATTTACCATATTCTTCGTGTAGCTGTTTGATCTTCCAGAGGTACTGGAACCTATGCGGATATATCTCATAATAGAACTCGTACCAGAAGGTGAATGCTGCCAACTACATATCGTCAGTTCCATAATGAAGGTTTTCACTTGGTAAAACCGTGGGATTTGAACCTTTGGCCCAGGAATCTTGGACAGGGGATGGAAATACACCCGATATATGCCTACGGCCAGCCAGTACAGTAGCCATATACAGAATAAAGACGCGACGAGCGTCTTCAATCCAATCTGGCGAGATAGTTCCGAGAGGTGATCCATTGTGGAAGGGAAAGCAGATTTGCTGTGGACGAGATTGCAGCCCGAGTGGGGTTCTGCAAACTATATGTACCCATATCGTGGATGTTCTACACATAGGGTGGGACAGCACCATGGGGCGTTAAGTATACCATTAGCTCTCGCGTCAGCATTATGGGCGGGGCTGGATGTCCGGCGCGTCATAAAGCTATAAACGGCTAGCGCTTATCGTGAGGCTGAGACACTATGTAGTCTATGGGGGCCAATCATGTACGTTAGAAAACCGCAGATGCATAGGCGAAGCATTTCTTGTTCAATTACTAGAGCAGCTCTTTCCCTCGCTTCTACCATTGTGTATACTAGGATACCTTTTGCACACCAATGGATTGCGTGGATTTGTAGTCTCCTGGGCCAAAAGTACTCAACCAAAACAATGGCATCACTCTTTTGTCATTGGTCTTTGGCATCGACTGAGCTATCGG
This sequence comes from Alternaria gaisen, assembly GCA_004156025.2. Taxonomy (NCBI): domain Eukaryota; kingdom Fungi; phylum Ascomycota; class Dothideomycetes; order Pleosporales; family Pleosporaceae; genus Alternaria; species Alternaria gaisen. Next base: position 102,777 of record PDWZ02000018.1, on the reverse strand, counting down.
ACTATTCCACACGAAGCCCGGGCGAAGGATTAGACATGCACTGACACCATAATCGTAACGGGTGTCAATTCCGCAAGGCAATGAGTGAAAAATACGATGACTTTTGTAGTTTGGTTTGGCCTGTTAACCTGGGTTTTAGTATGTTCTCTTGTCAGAAAGAATCTTCAGATATACTCACGGTGAACATCTGAACAGCTTCAATAAAGTCTTCATCCATAGATTCGATGTAAGATGAGCAGCCGTCCACATATGGTGGCAGAAAGTATGTCCTGCCAATCGTTATTTTGACCGTAACTTCGGTGCCTGGCATCGGTTGCATCTCCCTGCACTGTATGGGGAACATCTCTTGATAGCAACAGGCTCGGTAAATGCCTGGCCCTTGAGACAAAGCACGCATTGAACGATAAGCAGAACACAGACCACGGATCATAGCAACGTCCCAATTAACCATACCAGCAGTTGGGCGCTTATCTGCCTCTGCCTCCACCATCGTGCTTATCATGCCTAGGAGATAATGGTCAATACTTCTCGGGTCTTTTGGTTCTGACCAATCCTCTTCAGTAAGCCAGGCATTCACATTATCCAAATTCGACTGGAAGGATTTGTCGTCCAAATGCCTCGGCTTCGTGCTAAGGTCTAGGGTATGCCCAAAACAGAGTATCATGATCTCGAAGAAGATACAGCCCATCGAGAATATATCTGCTGCACGTCCGCTAGGCTCGAATCTTGCAACTTCTGGCGCGAAGTATTTTGGCGTGCCTCGTTCTCCGTTGTCCGTGCCACTGGTGGTTAGCACCGAGAAGTCTGTCGCAATGCCAAAGTCTGTCAGCCATAAGCCGTTCTTCGAGAGCAAGATATTAGATGGCTTAAGGTCTTTGTGCTTGATATTAGATTCATGAATGTATGCCACTGCGCTGGCTATACAGCCGATCCTGCTCCTTAGAAGGACTACCGCCGAGTCACGGGTCAACGTAGTCGAGCCCTTAATTGGGATTTCAAGTGCTTGAAGCCGTGCCTCTCGTTCATCTGTTTGTTCCGTCCGGTTCTCCAACAACATGACGGGCAATCTTTCCAAACGAACTTGCTTCTGCAGCCAATCGACGTCTTCAGGAGGCTTGCGAGGTCACAAGTCGCGACTGGCCACAACAATAATCCGAGAAACGGGCTGTGCGTATAGGTGCCCATCAGCCGAATGATATGACGATGCGAGAGTTTCTTGATGACCTCAATCTCCCGTCTTTCTCTTTCGCCTATTTTGCGACGACAGTATTTGCGCTTCCAAGCGAGCTTGACGCCATTGCAGCTCGTCTCGTACACTCCGCCATGCATGCCATGCCCAAGAAATTCGCCTTGTGTGAGAGGAAGCACATCGGACTTGTTGTAGTCAACGTGAGAAGTCCCATGGCCAGACCAGTCTAGTGGTACTCCGTCGATAGTTTCGCAAGGTCGCTGTTCAGTAATGCTTGGTGGACCAGATCGCAGGGGAGGAGCATGAGTGGAGTCATCGGAGGCTGACATTGGGGATATGATGTTAAGTTTCTGTCAGTGAGGCAGAATGTCGACACTACAATCGAGCAGGCTGTAAGCTGTCCTCACGGCGTGACAATGCGTGTTGTTCTTCGCCTGCGGGGTCCCCAAGCCACAATATGCAGACTAAGGTAGCAGCCTTACCCAATCATCGACCCTTAAGGGTGTGCGCCTAACGCCCTGTCTGAGCATCGCATTTGGCTTAGTGCAGACTGATGCCGTGCATCCACTGTCGGAAGCCATGATGTATCGTGAGAGAGGCAAAAAGGAAAGCCATGATAGAACCTGCAGCTCAATTCCAGGATCGAACTGGAGATCTTCGCATATCATAGTAACTACGAGTGCGACGCCTTGCCACTTGGCCAATTGAGCCCGAGTTATTACCGACGGCGGATTGATAGATGATATACACAGTCGTTGAGAGTGAGGAAACTAGAGCAGGGCCAGCTTCACCCGAGATTTCGAGGTGTGTATATCTACACGCTACGTAGGCAGCAAACAGAGCCACCCTCACCCAGAAGCTTCGCGTTGATTGCGGATACTCGTCTTGTCCACATTACTGATCAACGCGTCCCTCCAGTCTTGGTCTTTGAGAATGCTTTGTACCCTGGCCTCCAACCAGTCGGTGTTTCCCCAGAAACCCCAGCTGGCCTGGAAGCGCAACCAGTCCACGAGGGCCGTCTCCCAATGTCGCACGAAGATGGACCAGGTGTACTCTTGTTTGCCAATCTCTACCAGTCTCGTCCAATATCTCTCCAACAGCTGCCTTTCGCCTTCTTGCATAGATAGCTCCCGTGGAATACGCCGGTTGGCAACGAGCATGTTCAGTGGAACGGAGCACGTGAAGAACTTTGCTAGATCGCAGACTCCAAGGCCAAGTCCAACATATTGGAAGTCGTAGAATGCGACCTCTTCGCCGGAGCTGCTTGTGAACATGTTTTCAGACTTCACGTCACCATGTATAAGAGTTTGATAACCTTCAATTGGTGTCCAACCGACAGCTTTTGGCGAGAGGAACGCAGCTGCTATCTCGGATATGGAGACATCTTCGCCATCGACCCAATCAGTTAGTGGTTCGTTCCATTCTGAATCGTAATCTGCCGCCAGGCTGTCATATTCCTTCCGGCGCGTCGCCAAATACGTATATCCACCGTTCAGCCAAACCGATTTGTTCGACGCATCTTCTCCGTCGCGCTTCACTTCCTCGAGTGGGGGCAGTACGAGCGAAGAGGAGTCCAAAGACTTGACGCGAGACCACCAGAAGCCATGGAACCCAGACAACCAGTCCAGCGCTGCATGAGCCTGGATTGTCGTGAGCACGTTGCGCTTCTCTCCAGCCACGGGATACTGTTGCCGGAGATCGCTCAACAGCATTGCAGTCATTGAGGTCCCATCAGTATTGTGCTTGTTGATGCTAGCCAGGCATTTGGCGACCGGTAGTGTTGCTGGCAACTGGAGGGCGAGGTGGCTATAAAAGTATTGCTCGACTTGGTAGCTTAAGATTTTTCGAGAATGACCCTCGTCGTTGGCCTTGGTTGGTGGAGGATTTACGAGCTTCAGTATATAGGGTTTCGGCGCATCTTGCGAGCCTATTGGATTAGCCAACACACGGCATATCTCACCGTAGCCGGCCCAGAGTGATTGAATGGTTTGTAGAGATTGCAGCTGCAGCCCATTCTCAGCAAGAAGAGCCGATGCTACTTCATCTGGCGATGTTCGAGCAGGCATTGGATTTGTTGACGGTCGCAGCCGAGCGTACAGAAGGGGTAACAGGAAGACTGAGATGCACGGAATGAGGAGGTAGGCGACAACTCGCTGGGCACGTGTGATCATCCGAATGGCGGAGAGTCGAAAGTAGCGAATGTGTACGGCATGGACACAGTCAGACGTCTAGCATTGGCGGTCCAGATCGCAGTCTGAGGGGCACGTCAAAAGTCAATGTTCCGACGACGCGACGCGACACGTTAGTCATGCGTAGCTTACATAAGTGTCACTTCTGAATCAGGCTCCAGTCGATACTTATCTTGCTCGTCTTGTAGCCTCTCCATATCGACACTTTTCGAGCGACCTCCAAACCTCTCGCAATTGAACCCCACAAAGCTGTCATCATTTTCGAGAGTCTATCTCTGACTGAAGCTCGAAACAACAGCGCCGACTGAGCATCGACAGAAGTCCAGGCTCGTGAAACAATCACATATGGCCCGGTAGGGCTATTTTCATTGATCAGAATGGTAAGATTAATATCTTCTATTAACAAGAAATTTAGGTACGGCCACAGTGCTGATCAAGCTACAGCAAATACTGGAAGTAGATGTTCTCCTTGTCAGTCATGTCCTGCAGACCGTTCTCGCCATGAACTTCGGCACCAGCCTCGTGGAAATGACCGCTCATCGAATAGTCGATAGGATCTCTAGGAAGACCGGCTGCTTCACGCTGATCGCACTTCTTCTTCTGCATCCAGGTAATCAGGACAATTTGAGCGATGACGACACCCCAAAGAATGCACCAGATTGCCAAGATACCCTTGAGAGCATTGACCTAGAAAGACGTATGGTTAGCGACGAGCTTCGACCTGGACGTTGGAACAGGGTATTACTTACGTATTGCGGCGCGAACTTCGCATCGAAGATGTAAGGGGTGATGATGTTGCCAACAGAGTTGCCAGCGTTGAATGAGGTATAGTAGATAGCCTTCTTGGTCTGTCCGGCACAGTTGGCACCCATCCAGGAGATGAGAAGAGGGTTAATTGCATATACGAAGGCGATCAAGTAGTAGCCTGCAAGTAGACCGCCCTTGTTGGAGGGGGTTTTCGGAAGCGCCACCAGCAAAGCGACACCGACAATGACGATGGTGACAAGGCCGAGCAAGAAGGGGGACTTGCGCTTGAATCGGTATGCCAGATATGATGCAGCAAGAATGGACACAAATTGAAGTGCTCCAAAGGGCATATTCAGTAGAACGGCTTCATCCGCATTGAACCCGGCCAGGTTCTTGAGGATGATGGAACCAAAGACCGAGGAGACTGAAGCGCCCGCGTTGACGGCAATAACCATAATCATGTACAGCCAGTACTTGAGTTCAGTAACAGCCTCAATGACGTGCTTCCAGTTGAACTTGTGCGAGACGATACCCTGTTGATTGGCCTTCAATCGGTCGACGGCCTTCAGGCGATCCTCTGGCGACAAGAATCGAGCCTCTCCAGGACTGTCGTGGGCCCACCAGTATGTGATGAGGCCGATAGCGATGGTCAGGAGTCCGAAGAAAAGGTAGACGATCTGATACCGGTAAAGCGTAGATGAGTGGATGCGACCGAAGCCATAGACGATGGGTGCACTAATCAGGGTGCTAAGACCATAGCAGCTATACCAGCAAGCTACGCGGAATGGCTGCTCGGAGCGCCTGTAAAATGCAATGGTGATCATCGAGAATAGCGGAATGACTGCAGCCTCAAATGCACCGAGGAAAAAACGCGATGCGAGCAACCCCGCGTAGTTCCTGGAACCACCAAGACCGCCGGCAACTGAGATACCCCAGCAGGTAATGATGACGGGTAGGACGTGGCGGTATCGAAGCTTGACGAGTACCCATGCCGCCAAGGGTTGCACACCAAGTTGCGCGTAGTATCCAATGTTGCCGATGTTTGAGTAGTCGTTGCCAACAAGATGCGCGTCTTCTTTGAGACCATAAACTGCTGTTAATCCGATGATTCCCTTGTCAGCCGATTGCAGGAAGTAAACCATGCAAAGAAGCGATAACATCCAAATGTCCGTCTTGCGGAGAATGCGTTTGTTGTCTGCGTCGGAACAGAGGTGAGCATCGCTTAGGCCTGTCTCCTTGCCCTCCTCGTAAGCCACGGCGTGGTCGATTGAGGTATCGGAAATGTGCTCCGCCTCATGAGCGCTAGGCTTCTCGACTGTAGCCATACTGCAAAATCAGTCGTTACAAAGATGGAATGAAGAGGTGATCCGGGGATGGGGTGCAGTCTGGGGTATCAGTCTGGGGTAGGCGTTTATATGCTTTCATTAACGCGACGCCAGGGACGCCAACGGGAGCCGGTTCAACGGCGCAGCGGACGACATTTTTCCTCCAACGACTCTGCACGCACTAGAGGGAGTATTACTGGAATTGCGCCTGCTCGCGAGCTGTGCTTACTCCGGAGCATGCGAGATTGTTGTAGCCAATGAGCCGGCCTAAGGAGACACCTTGACAGCAACCGGCTAAATCGATACACGGAGACGTACTCGTGATACGCCAATAGTCCGCAGGAAGGTCGCGCAGTGACCTGGACTAACGGCTCGGACTTCAAGAGACCGAGGGTGGTATCAGGGCTTATTGAGAGTGAGTTGGGCTCGTACCATTTGACCTAGACGCGTTGTGTTGTGTGGGGGAGAGCCAGGCGTATGGTCAGCATATGTCTATTGCTCTATAGTATAGCAGCAGGATCCATCGCGTGGCGACCTGTCCATTCCCCCGGAACTGTCGTAGCACCGGGACGGTCAGAGCTTAGTGCATCAGATGGTGCTACCAAAGCTGCCAGTGCTCATCAACCGGTGGATGTGAAACTCTTCATTGACTCGTCTTTATGCTCAATCTTCTTTGACGTTAAGAACAAGACTCTGTGGAGCGAACAAGACTTTCTTGTCCAAAGGACAAGCTTCTGGCCAAGAGAGTCCAAGGTGGCAATCCCCGGATCCCACAAACGCCACAGTTGGACTCATTAACCGCGTTACGTCATCATTCTCCAAAACTTCCACCAACAGTGAGCCTGCCCTAGCGCCACGAAACCCCCCAATATTTACACGCGACACAATATGTCTGAAACGACAACTCGAGTTCAGGAGAAGTTATACGGGCGCGATGTTCGATAGTGTAATACGAAAGTTGGAGGAACGAGTCGCTTCACAATAGTCAGCGGAGTCGGAAATACGACCCCACAAATGCGGCTCCACCATCTCTCGAAAATGCGGGGTAAACGTCATAGTAATTAGGAACGTCGCGGATGAGCTGGGAAGCATCGAGAAAGATCCATCGAAGCATTGCAATTTTTGTGACCCACGTACTGAACAGTAACAAGGATCCGACGTCAAATTAAGATGACCGACCCTAGAAACAATACTGCGAGCCAGCGCTTGACGCAAATCAAAGATTTTCTCACCATGAATAAGACCGCGACTACCATACCCTGGGACCCGGATTCTACCAAATTTCCGACCAGAAAAGAGCTGCCGCAGATCCCTGGTGCTCCGCTAGAAGCTGCTTGGGTTTGGGGTGACAACGACTACGTGCGTGCGACCAAACTCTAAGCTTATCGCGAGCTATACTCACCAATGCCAGATCGGCCGTCTCAATCTCCTGACACCCACACGTGTGGCAGCGGCTGCAAAGGAGATCAGAAGCGGCGAGATCGTACCTGTGAAGTGCGTGTCGCTCTGACGCATCTCGTGCGCTCCAGCTAATTGCGATGCAGCTTGCCTCTCAACGTGCCGAACGTGCCGGCATTTGGCCGCGAGCCCTTCCAACATGAGATCAAGACCCTGGCGGAAGGACTTGCTTACGATGATGTTTACCACCTGAACACACAATCCGGTACCCAATGGGACGGTTTCCGACACTTTGCTCACATGGCTAGCGGTTCATTCTACAATGGCGTATGTGCAAGATTCGCGTCTTTGAAGAAGCTGCTAACAGACGACGCAGACTAAAGGAAGCGATATCACGGGCCCTAACGCAAATCACAAATGCTCAATCCATCACTGGGCTGAGCACGGTGTTGCAGGACGGGGCATTCTACTGGACTATCGCGGATACGCGCACAAGAAAGGCATCAACTATGACCCCTTTGACTACTACCCTATCTCATGGCAGGACCTTTATCAATGCGGCCAAGATCAAGGAGTAGATATCCGCCCAGCCGCCCAGGGTGGCGATATCAAGCCTGGAGACATGCTATTCATTCGCAGTGGTTGGAAGGAAGCGTACGACAACAAGAGCGACGAAGACCGAACCAAGGCTGCACTACGACACGGCAGCGGCAAGGACGGCGAAGACGGTCCGCGGTTTGCTGGAGTGAGCCAGGAAGAGAAGATTCTCGACTGGCTTCACGATTCCTACTTTGCGTTGGTTGCTGGTGATGCACCTGCTTTTGAGGCGTGGCCTACACACGAGAGTACGTTCTCTCGATCTCTCATTGAACAGCTTCAACTAACATCTCTAGATTACCATCTTCACGAGTACATCCTTGCTCTTTGGGGAATGCCACTCGGCGAGATGCTTGACCTTGAGAAGCTTGCGCAGACGTGCCGCGAGAAGAACAGGTGGTTCTTTTTCTTCACCTCTGCACCAGCTAACTGCCCTGGTACGTAATTCACACGTGTTATGTGGCTATTCAGTATACTAATCATGCGACAGGCGGCGTCAGCTCACATGTGAACGGCACCGCAATTTTCTGAGTGATGCAACAGCATCCAGACATGATATTGGACCTAAGTACATTATTGAAGATCTATGAAAATGATCGAGTAGCCCATTTCACAAACCAGTCTCTTTCATACGACCCCCCCAGGCAAAGCCTTCTGCAGCTAAGATCATACCAATCGCAAACCACATGAGAATAGCCACTACATTGTAATGTTTCATTTCAAACTTCCAGACCTAGATTCTGGAAACGATCCGGGACATGTGGCGCGCTTCTTCCGGCGCATGCTCTCTGGTGAAGTGACCTGTGCGCACGCGTGGACTTCAGGCGGAACAGCAGTCGCGTCTGAGGGTATCGACTCAAAGTCTCGCTCACTCTTTACGAAGGGCATCGCGTCATCGTACGCAGATGTTTCACTCTCCTTATCTTTTGTCGGTACTTCAGCGTACTGATTGCTTTCGATCCTGCTATCAGGGTCATCGACAGGCATGTCTGTTGGTGGCGGCGGAGGTGGCTCGCGTGCTGGTGGGGCGACCTTCACCTCATCGACAACGCCATCAGCCCGCGCGGTCCCGAACATGGACGAAGACCCAAAGTTGAGGTGGGATTCTGGATTCTCCCTTTCTGGCGCAGGAGTACCGTACGTCCAATCAACCTGCTCCAATGCAATCCCTTCAACTCCTTGGTCTGAAGTTTCAATCCAGCTGCTGGTAGTAGGTGAGTAATCATCGACCTGGTCGTGAAGCGCTCGATGCGCCTCCGCTCTTCGCGCCTCCCAATCAACTGTCGCAATACCGTACTTGATAGAATCTGCGGCAGCCTTTTCAGCCTCTCGACTCGCTTTTTCACGACGATATTTGTAGCGTCCTTGTCTCATTGCCTCTGCTTGCCTATTCCTATCCCTGTAGCACTCTACTGACTTCGGATGCGTATGATACTGACAGCCAGATGACGACGAATGTCTCGCCATGTGCGAGAGGCGTCGTGTGGCCGTATCGAGTGCAGCGCAGATGAAAAACTCCGGCAAACTATGCGGATCGACGTCCGCGAAGCCTCTGGTACTATGATCGACCCAGCAATCAACCAAGAAATGCTGCAGCATCATTGGTATATGCTGTCGCTTCTCGCCAAAAATGTGCGAAATCGTATCAACGTCTGGACGTATACCCTTCACTATCTTCTCTTCAAGAAGATCCATCACTCGGTCAACGAACTCGATGTCCTCTAGCATGTACCCATGTATCGCTGCATTCATCAGTGGCCAGCATGCGATCCATGTATGTTGCGGATTGATGCCATCAGTATCAAAGTTGATATCGCGATAACGCGTCGGAATGATGCCAGTGTGTCGCCACAGTCGATGTAGTTCCGCTGCATCTGAGTCAACGTTTCGGCGTTTGAGCAGTGACACTAAGTCATCGCCATCCTTCCCTGGCATACGAACCAAACGTCGCGTCAAGTACCATGACTCTGGATCCTGTCTGCCGCATAGCACACTTACCATCGGTGGCCTAGATGTCTCTAGAAGCTTGTCTCGGACTGATCCTGGTGCGGCAGTCCGTGACTGTTGCGTGTTGGGCGACTCTTCGTTGAGGTAATCTGACTGCACCGGTCTTTGCACGTTTGTGTCAACTTCGTCGATAACGTCAAGGTCTCTGGGCAAGTTTCCACCTTCGAGAAGTGTGTGGTATGGATCTTGCCTTATTTGCTCTTCGATGTCTGCTCTACGGCGGGGCTTCTGATTAGTATCCTGAGTATGCTCACTTCCATAGAGGGTCTGGTCCACCTTCTTGTTCTTCTGTTTTCTTGGACTGGAAATCGGAACTTTGCTGGGAGAAGGCAACAATTGTGACTTCTCAGGGGCCAAATATCCTTCTAGATTGACTCCTGGAAAGCTGGTGGAAATGCGTGGAGGGATGGTGACGCGCTCAAGCCGTCTATGTGTATCGCGCTTGTTTGATGAGGACATCTTCTCGGCGAAGATGTTTTCCAATCTCATTGGTGAAGCTGGTAACTGTCTTGGCTGAGTGTACTGAGATTGATCTTCTGGTTTCAATCGTGTGCTGGCGTTGTGTAATGTGGACAACTATGCTGGGGCACGAGTGGTCATATGGACTAAGATTATCGTGAAGGGCTCATGCGTTTATCATCGACACATCTGTCACATTACTGGTACCAAACAGATATACTGATCATCTCCCCCTGTGATCAACCGTCACTGGAGGAGGTCAATCATTGGAGAATGGAGAGTACTCACTGGCAGTCATCCTTCCAACGACGTAGTTGGTGAGCTTGCAGCAAAGTCAACAAATCTAGAACTCGCGCATTATGTCGCAACCACTTTCGCGATCCCGTACCATTGGATTTTACAGTCAAAGCTTTGACGAGGAGTAGCGATGGTTCTGGGTGTCTCTATCTTCAAGTCAGTAACGTTCGTACTTGCAGGCCGAACAACATTCTCGGAGCATTGTCCCACAGAGCACATCGACGTCGATTACGCTATAGCCGAATGTTCGCTGTATCTGCAAATCTACCTTCCACAACACGTGCGAGATGATCGACCTTTACTACCCATTCAGCTTGGCGACGTAGATCCCGCTGGCTTCAAGCTCTACATCGAGTGGCTCACCAACGGCTTCGTCAGTTGCTCAACTCAGAGATCAATGCGTCTCGACTCCTGCATCGACCTCATCTACGCGCACATCGTCGGATCAACATTCTCGCAACCGCACTTCCAAGACTATATCATCGATACGCTAGCTTCCGTTCTCGATCCAGCGCAAGCTTTCGATCAAGGGGTTCTCGAGTTGCTGTTCTTGGAAAAGCACGCGTCAAGCGTGCTGAGGAAATTCATCACTGACAAGATGTTTGGGCACGATAGACGGATGCTGGGCATGATGAGAAATTCTGTGGAGGATGCTGTGACCGCGCACAGTGCTGTCAAAGGCTGTGAATATCATATACATCAAGACGGGGTGTGCTATAAACAAGGAAAGGCTGACGAGGGTAAAGACATTACTGGTGATGCTAAGGTACCCGGAAAGAAGTGGGGTGTTGATGACGACCCGGAATTGAATGCGATGGCTGCACAATACTCGGGTGGAAATAATAAGTCATCCACTGTCACAACAGAAAAGATGTCCCATAGTCCTCCAAAATCGACAAGGACTGTAAATACCAAGCATCGCAGCTTCATGGATAAGCATCAAGATCGAAACCATACTCGCGCATCGCAGTCGAAAAGGCCATCTTTGCACATAACACTCTCATCAAAGCTGCACCATCAAGCCCATACAGTCCTTCCCAGCAGCCTCCTCAGTCCCCCTCTATCACTTCAAGCGTTGACTGCCGACGTAGACATCGATAAACCATTACCGCCTACACCATCGCCACATCAATCTCCCTTGTCGCTATCTTTCGGTTTGCCTGAACCAATGTTCAGAGACATGTATACCTTTGATGAAGGGGCCCTTCAAACACCCAGCACTCAAGACATAGTACTCGAGTGTCTTAGACGTCTTTCACCAACACTATCTCGCACTCTTACTCAAGACCTAATCGAGGAAGACACCGCTCGCTCGGCCTCTTACGGCGTTAGACCCATTGATTCAGCACGCAACCACACATCGCCGATTACGTCAACAGAGTCTTTTGTTCCTGCAGCAACTCAGGCCATACCTTCACCACCCACCTCTGATGACTCTACAACTCACTCTTTTTCATCCGAAGAGGACCTTCCATCGTCTCTCCGCCCCGGTTTTACACTGCACACTTACATGCCAACAAAAAACCTGACTCTCGCACCTCTAACAACACCAGAGTCTACCATCCAGAGTCCACGCAATTCATCTTCGCAGAATGAACAACTCCACAACGCCGCATCTTGCGTACCGTTGCTACCCGACACCGAGACCCGAACCATCATCCCTCGGTCCCCAAGTCCACACACCCCAATACCGCCAGTCCAGCGACCTTACCATATATCCGCCACCTCTCCCTCTCTTCCACATTTCCGCCCGCTGATCAAACGAAAGCCTGCACCATCGCGCGGAACAGACTGGCTAGAGCAACAGTACATATTATTTGCGCTAGAAGGAACGCAAGGGTTTGGCTTGAGGAAAGGTGATCAAAAGAATGTGAGGAAGAGTCGGTTTATGGAGATATTGGGCAGTGTTGGGAAGATGGATGGAGACGGTAGGAAGGGATAGGGTCACAGTATGAGCTGGGAAGTCAATGACAAGACTTGTTCGGTACAACAGTATCGCAACTCATTCGACCAACGTTGAATGTTGACGTTGCGTTCCATTGGCTATAGTACAGAATGCTCTCCTTTTGGCCCAATATTATCTCTAATCATACTGGTATAATCTCCCCTTGTAACTGTACCGAGCGTTTAATCCAATGCGCCGTGTTTATACAATGTATCCAATACAGTTGAAACCGCTGTGCGCATGCCTATGCATGCAGTGTATCCTTGAAACCGGTATCCGCATCCGCAGCTTTGCCATCCTCCTTGAACTCCCAAGCCAGGAACTTCCAGTTGAGTTCGCTCGGTCGCCAGAACAATCCGTTCTTCAGTCCGCTGCCCGCTGACGAAGAGTCACCAGGGCCATCTGCCGTCATGCCGCCAGTGTATGGCATGCGCTTGCTGAAGATGCAGCGGCGGAAGCGCGAGTGTAGAATGGCCATGGAGCACATGACGCAGGGCTCGTTGGTGAGGTAGATGTCGAGGTCGACGCACAGGTAGCCGCTCGATGAGATGTTGTCTTTCTCGTAGTATAGCTTCTCAAGGCCGGTGAGGGGATTGTCGCAGAAGAGGGAGCGGTCGAGGTATGCAGGGTCGGTGCCAGCAACACGGAGTCGCTTCTTCGCTACCATGGCGATGGCGCGGTGGACGGCGTGGGCCATGACGTTGCCAGTGCCGTTGGCCGGTTCGGCGGTGCCAGTGAAGGATCTCCAGCGACAGTCGCCTGCGACAGCGACGATTTCTGGTGTGCTCCTTGTGCGGTCGACCACGACGACGCCAATCTTCTCACCCAGGCACTGCTCTGATATCTGCTCGCCAGCGGCTCGTGCCAGGGCCAGCCAGTTGCCCGCCTCGGGTTGTATCTCCTCCTGGTTGCGCTGTACGAGACTTGGATGCGGACCGTAGGGGTTGGTGTTCTTGTACGAGATGGGCCAGTACTTGTCGCTCCATTCCGTAGCCTGCTCGGCAGATATGGGTGCTAGCGACGGGACTGTCACGTAGAAGATACGAGGCGGTGCAGTCTTGCTGTCGAAAGGCGGACAGGTACGTATGATAGCTGCGAGGTTGGCGTGGGGAATATGGCGCGTCGGACACAAGAGGAAGTAGCGAACTAGATCAAAATCTTCAGTAACAGTCACACCATGAGCAGCCTCACTGCCATCAACGGCCGGGGACGAGGACGCAGAAAGGGAAGCAGAGGGCGCTGGGGCAGCAGAGGAAGATAATAATGCAGAGGCAGGATCATCTTCTTCACCTCTGGGGAGCCTCGCGGGCGGGTGGAACTGTTTCTGTAGATGCGGCGGCAGGTACTTGAACTGCACTACGCGTCGCAGATGAGAGATTTCCGATGTCTTGAAGTCTGGAAGGGCTGCTTGCACGGCACTGGGGGGGTCCAAGGTTAGCAGAGATCAAGCTGGTGCACCAAGAGTGAATGCCTCACTCCTTGATAACATTGGCAAATTTGGCCGGCACCTCGACGACATAGACGCTGTGAGTCTCTAGGCTGGCGCGCACCTCGTCTTTGGTTCTGAGGGGGACAAGACGCCCTGCGAGGGGACGTGGGCTGCTCATAGCATAGCCTGGTGGGTGGATTAGTCTAAGTGCGTCGGAAAAGTTTACTATGCGTCGGATATGGGCTAAGAGGTTCGGTATTGAGTCGAGCGTTGGGATGTTGGAGTGGTAGAGGGTGACAGTCGCGCGAAAGATGTGCACAACAAAAGTCTCAGGGTCCAGCGGGGCGGTCCTGCTTAACTCCGACCCTCCCTTCCTCTTCCACCCTCACCAACTCCTCTCCTGGCGCCTTTGAGTAACGACAACATGTCGCGATGGAAACCCCAGCTATGGAGTCATGAGAAGAAGAGAAGGAACACATCTCGGGGTGATGCAGGCGACAACCGAGTCGTAGGCGCACCTCCCCGCATCACATTACAGCGAAGGGGCGCCAATCACCACCCAACCTGGGGCCCCGCATGCATACATCCCGCCCATTCGGTAAACTTCATCCAAACAGGCCTCCAGAGTCGCTCATCCCCCAGCATCCTGATCTGCCGATATGTATGGCGTTGGAGGACGACGTCGCTACCGCTCATCTCCATGTCAAAATGCCCAGGCCAAGCATCCGCTGCGCGGTGCCCCACTGTAGTATATACTTGATCATGTTGAATATAGACCTTGCCCTCTCTCGCCTCTTTTCTCGTAGCAACTTGTCATCTAGTGTGAGTAGTCATGGACAGCAAAACGGGAGCTACCCATATCGAGGCCACTCACGCCCGCGAGGCTCACATCGTCCCCATCGATCAGGAAGCCAACGATGATATCCATCATGTCAATCTCTCCTGGCGGTCATGGATGGTCGTCTTTTGCTGTTGTTTCGCGTACGTTCAAAAAAGCCAGGATTCGTGGACGCGACTAACCTACTACGCAGCGTCATGTCGCAAGTCTTTGTGGTAGTAGCTGCGGGATCAGTCCTGTCTTTCATTATCCGTGAGCTTGGGCAACCTGCTATCGCGAGTTGGATCATACAGGTACGATCCTATGGCCCGAGTGTGTAGTCTAGATTTTGACTTTGATTAGGGTCCTCTGCTCATGCAATCGGTCCTCTCTCCTCCTGTCGGTCGCTTGTCAGATGTCCTAGATCGCAAACTGTTCGCTACCATACCTCCACTAATCGCTTGTGTCGGTGCTATCATTTGCGCGAAAGCGACAAGTATGTCCATGTTGATTGGCGGTGGCATCCTCATCGGCACGACGCTTGCGACCATCTCCATCGTTCAGTCAATACCTTCGGAGATTCTACCATTGAAGTACCGACCTCTGGCAAACGGATTGGCAGGAGTCGCAGGAGTTCTGGGCGGCACGTAAGTTTAGAGTTTGCAGATCAGTATATGGTAAGGCGCAAGACACTGACATGTTCGCAGTGTCGGAAGTCTAGCAGCCGGCGCTGTTACCAATCTCAGCGCTTCTGGCTGGCGCTACATCTTCTGGATTCAAGTCGGACTACATGGCATCACATCCATCGGTCTATTCGCGTTCTACTGGCCTAAGAAACGCACCGACTATCCTAGAATGAGCTTTAAGGAATGGATGTGGGCTTGCGATCCTATCGGCTCTCTTCTGCTCGTTGCTGCTGCTACGTTGATGCTTTTGGCGCTCAACTGGGCAGGTGGAGCGTATCCTTGGAGCAATCCACACGTCTGTGCCAATCTCGTTGTTGGTATCGTTTTGTTCATTGCATTTTGTCTCTATGGTAACGACTCTCTCATGGATCAAATGACAGCTGAAAGCTAACTTAACACAGAGTGGAAGGGTCGATCTGATGGCATCGTTGCCCACGTCTTCTTCTCTACAGGGCCAAATTTCTGGCTGTCGACGTTTGCTTTCGCGATTGAAGGTTGGATCTACTATTCTGCCATTAATGCCGTTACACCACAGCTCATTCTCAACGTTGGGTTCGAGGATAACTCGTGGGATATCGCCATTCGACAGTTGTCCTACAAGATTGCGTCAATCATCACTTCGTTGGGTGTGACATGGTATGCGACAAAGTTCAAAGATCTGAGTAAGCAAAATTGTCTTTTTCTCCAATACAACAACTGACACCTCTCACAGAAACGCCTCTGGCTGTCACATTCGCCATCATGTTCATCGCATCCATATGTTTCGCCTTCATCAGACCTAGCTGGGGTACCGAACAAATCATCTTCACAGCCTTGACAGGCATAGGGTGCTCTGGCCCACTCACACTCCTCGTCGCTTGCATCCAATTCACAGCACCTCACGCCTTCCTGTCAACAGCTACCGGTCTTGCCTTCTCCGCACGAGCCATCGGTGGCGCCTTCGGTACCGCCGTCATCTACGCCATCGTCAACTCTCGCATTGCTTCGCATCTCGCCGGGGATGTTGGATCTGCCGCCATCGCAGCTGGTTTACCCGAGTCGTCAGTGCCTGCACTCTTGAAAGGTATGAAGGGTAGCTCAGTAACCAAGTTCAGAGGCGCAGGTGTGCCTGGCATGAATGAAGCCATCATCAAGGCTGCCTGGGATGCAAGCCATTGGTCGTATGCGCATGCTTATAGACTGGGTTATTGGAGCGTGGTGCCGTTCGTGGCGCTTGCGACGATTGCTGTTATTTCAATGAAGGGAATTAAGCATTTGATGACGGAACATGTGGAGGCGACTGTTGAACATGAGAGTGAGGATGAAGGGAAAGGGCTTGGTAAGGCTTAGACAGAGTTTGAATATGTAGTAATGGACTATCACGGCTTTATCACTACTGATTTCTTTGCAGGCATGAGAACTTCGAATCGCCGTGACTATGTTCTGCCAAAAAAGAAAGAAACAAATCTGCTTCTTAATGTTGATTTGTCATGGATCATAAGCAAAGGGTAAAGTGCTTAACACAGCTAAAATTACGGGAATATAACAGAATGGCAGCATGCTTGCAAAGGTAGAAGCCTTTAGACGCTCAATAGAAAACAAATGTAGTAATGGAAGAACGAACAACGTTTTCAACAACGCTAGATGCAGTTCTCAAACTCGGCATCTTGGTTACAACCTTACGTATCGCTTCTCCCCACGAATCTTCCAGCTTTCTGCGGAAATTGGAAAACATGTTCGGTTTTTATCTGACGCGAACGTATCTCACTGACTGTGGGGTGAGTCAGGCCGGCCATTCAAGCCTATATCTGGACTGGCACCACGCTCCAGAAGATACTCAGCGACACGGAGGTTTTGCGCCTGTTTGGCAAGGTCATATGCGGTTGATCCATTTGAGTCGACATAGTTGATTTTCGCCCCAGCATCAAGCAACATCTTGACTACAGGGATAGAGTTTTCTGTATATTGAGAGCACGCCATCATGAGTGGGGAATCCTGCGAAGTGCCACCAGGTAGGTTCGGATCAGCGCCGGCTTCAAGCAAGACTCGAACATAATCGACTGAGTGAAGAAATGCCGCGTCCCACAAGGCTGTCGCATGTAACTTCTCATCGCGTTCATTGACATCAACGCCGGCTGCTAGGAGAAGTTGAACCATATCAATATTCTCATATAAAACTGCAATACTCATCAGTGTCGTTGAATCCAGACTTCCTGTGTTATGAAAGGTCCTATCAGCTCTCGCGTCGAGTAAAACCTTGACAACCTCGGCCTGCCCAGATTCCACAGCGCTACTAATGGGCGTAGCACATTCTAAGTTTTGTGAATTAATCACTGCGCCTCTGTCTAAGAGGAGTCTGACAATAGCGACGTGACCGTTTTTCGCGGCAAGGTGTAGAGCGGTACACCCTGCGGAACTACCATGACGTTCGTCAGTACGCTCTTCCATGGAAGACCCGTGTTCGAGTAACTGCTCAGCAGCAGCTTTGCTTCCCATCTCTGCGGCAACAAGTAAGGGTGTTCGGCCATATACATCTCTTCGGCCTGGTTCAACCCCTCGTTGGACCAGTGCGACAATAGCGTTCTCGAGATCAAATTCAGCTGCCAAGTGAAGTCCAGTGGTCAATGGCTCGTTGTTCTCGCTAAGGCTTTTGTAACTGTAGGGAGCAGTTTGCCAACCACAATTCGTACAAAGAAAACTTTTTCTAAGAGGGAGTTCTTGTGTAAGGAAGTCGAGCACTTGCTCCAAACTTGATGGAGCTCGGCGAGCATGATGCCCCCAGTTTCTCGCAGCGTAGGCGTACCAAGCACCATCCTTGTTTCTTTCGCTCAAGATCTGTTCTATCGTCGGCGACATTATCTGTCGGCTCGTCTCTGTAGGATCCAACTGCGCCGGGTAGGTGTAACGATCCAGACACAGGTATGATGTGCAAATGTCTGCTATCATGGCTTCCGCGCCCGGAAACCACCGGTCTAGTGTACGCTCGAGGTACTCTTGCGTCGTGTAGTGAACAAGTCGAATGATATCGCCATCATCATCTACCGTAACTAGGCCTAGGCATGAGGCTAAAATATCTTCGATATCCGGGTAATTATCAGGGTCCAATTCAGGCTCACCGATCTCAACGCCCATCGCCTCTTGAAGCTCCAGGGTCGAGAGTGGTTCTCTGGTGCAAGTGAGGAAAGCGAGAGCTTGCTTTGCTAGCTCAGTCTGTTCGGCCATTTGGCCTTCAATCCTTTCCATTGCAGAATCATACGCAGAATCATAAGCATCAGTACCAGTAGGAAGCTTGTCCAAGGCAATACGAACTGACTTCGGTGATCTCTTGCCGAGTAGAGAATCAAGATGTAGCTTGGCCAAGAGAAACCTAGGACTTTATCAATAGGGTACGGAAATCGGAAGCAAGAAGACTTACATTCCACGAACCGCCTCCACAATTCTAGAGATGATTTCCTCTTGCAATTCCGCTTTGTTGCGCACAAAGCCTGGCAGACGTGACATGTTCTCGGAGAGGTATCTCCGCACATCATCTCTATCTGCTTGAATCTCTATCATGGATGCTGTCTTGAACTTCTCAACGATCTCAGGTATGAAGCGTGAAGTGACTAGTAGGTTGATACCACACGTGTTTTGAAGTTCTTGGATTCTCGACAGTAACGCTATGCGACAACCATGTGACGCAGAACATTCGTCGAGAGCATCTATGACGATGAAGACCCTGGAGTAAGTCGATGCCACCAGTTGTAGAATTCTGGCCGTAGCCTCTGTCCTGTCCGAAAATCCCTTTTGACTGACGTATAATTCTTCAACATGTTTTGGTAGCGATGCTTGTGGTTCCACGAGTTGTCGCAAGAGACCCGACAGTAGGGCGTCTAACGTCTGCTCGTCCTGGCGTCTGTAGTTGCAGAACAGATGAGCCAAGCCGATTGTGTTATCCCTACCATATCGCTCCCACAAATCGGCGTTGATGATGGAGGCCGACACTGTCTTGCCTGCGCCTGGAATGCCAGGGCAGAACAGGGTACGATTGCTGGTGCCGAGCCAGTCTTGGTAGACTTGTGAGTGCAGAAGCCATCCGCCGGTGCCAGCTTGTCGCCGACTGATAGCATCTCGCTGTTGTGAGGCGTGGTCAATAGGTGTCAACCAGTCTAGAATCTTTCGACGCTTTTCCATGGCTTCTTTCGTATCATGATGGTCATGTAGCTTGTCGACCCTTCCCTGAACGTCGTTCTGAGCGATCTGAATCTTTTGCAGGTCCACACCAAGACTCTCTAAAGTCGAAATAGTCGTTCCCATGTCCAGTTTCAAGATGTCCTTCAACTCCTTCAGATCCTGTTCGTTGCGCTTGGAGCGAGCGTTGGTTTCGATAAGTAGTCGTGTTGTATTTCCATCAAGAGCTAGGGAAAGCATTGCCATCTCACTGTCGATCGCCTCCACAAGCATTCCTACATCTTTTTCCTTGAACGGCCATTGCAGCTTCTCGCGAACCCCATCTCGAGAGGACAAAGCAACGGCTGTCAGACTCAATGCTTTGTGAAGACGCGCTAGAGGAGCAGAGAGTAGTTTTAGGGTTTTAGTCCATTCTTCGACTTCTTCCGAGTCCGCTGCTTCATCTTGCAGCTGCAGTAACAAGCTACTGCAGCCTCGGATCTTCGACCGAAGGCGTGCTTTCTCGTCCTTAGCACCGGACACCGCGATGATGTATTTGATCACTTTTTCGCATAGCTGGGCCACTGCTATGATGCTGGCGGTCGTCTCCATGTGTGTATTGAAAGATTGGTGTGATGTTCAGAGTGAAATGGCATGGAACGTGGGGTTTGACAGGACTCCAATCAGGCAAAGGTGACGAGGCTGTGCTGCGCTGCAGCTGCAGGCAGCGAGCGCACCCATCTCATACAAGGAAAAAAACTAGACAGCTACAGAAACAACAAGCTCTACTTTACAACCTACATTATCTCCTAGAAAGAAAACCTGTGAAGATCAATTTTCATTCCGCCACATGGATGCAATGTGACGTTGAATGTTGGTGAGTTTTCAAGAAGCAGACATCTAAGGATGGAAGTCATGGACCGCGGTGCACGTGCACCCGCGTTCGGCGCCAAGCTAGCGCGACTTCCTCAACCCTCGAAGGACGAATGGTGTTGCAAACATGCAAAACAACACCGCGACAATGCTACCGGACGAGATCGTCGCGCAATTGACGGCTGAATTCACATGTCGCGACCAACAAATACGGCATCTGGCTGCCCTCTATAGCGTATGTAACCTCTCTAGGCTTCATGAACATACTCCTAACAGCAACCTAGGCGCATCTTCCATCACCACCCTTTCTGGACATCCACGGTCTTACAGCAACTGGCAAATCGTCGATATTGCGCTCCTTCTTCCATCTCTCTCGCATACCACACACGCTCATCAACGTTCGCGAATGCATAACCACACGGCATCTCCTGGAGCGCATTGTCGCGGCCAGTCTGGATGCGCTCGATATGTTCAACGACGACAAGATCGATAGGCGACCTTACGCGCGTACAGAGAACCTAAGCGCGCTATGTGTCAATATGGGGAAGCTGTTGGAGGGTAGGGACAAGTTCGTGCTGGTGCTAGATGCGGTGGACAAGTTAAGAGAAGGGGGTGGGACATTGATTGCTGCGCTAGCAAGACTGGGAGAGATGGTATGGCTCAACCCGTCTGAGATGTAAAGCACAACACTGACTTTATGACCAGATACCAAACCTTTCCCTTATACTCACGACAACCCTGCCGCTTACCCCCTCTGTACTCCACTCATCATCGGCAACCTTTCTACACTTCCCATCCTACACACGCAACGAACTCCTCGCAATCCTCGGCGCCAATTCGCCCAAGATCTTCCTGCAACCCCCTTCGCTAGAACAATTTCCAGACTATACACCCGATCTTGCCGCCGAAGATGACGCCTGGCTATGGGGCCGTTTCCTACAAGCAGTCTATGACTCGCTTGCAAAGCACACCGGGCGAGACCTCATAAGCTTTAAGAGTTGCGCAATGCGACTTTGGCGTCCGTTCGTTGAGCCAGTGGTATCGGGGCAATTCGGTACGAGGGATTTCTCGCGCTTAATGGTAAACAGACGACATCTCTTCCAGCTCGAAGACTCCGTTCTAGATCGAATCATCGCGGATACCGCCGAACCCACAAAGGACGTGGCAGCTGCAGGCGTCTTACCAGCGACGCCCAGCAAGAAGAAGCTGGCGAACATGACGGCTCACAGCCTTCCATACTTTACGACACACATCCTCATCGCTGCGTACCTAGCCTCCTACAATCCCTCGCGCACCGACGTTACATATTTTATGAAGCATACCGATAAGCGGAAGAACAAGCGACGCGCACCGAGCGCTGCTTCTTTCAGTGTTACGGGGAAGCGGACGGGAGCTAAGCATCGAAAGATTAGTCGACATTTGTTGACGCCGAGTCCCTTTACACTGGATAGGCTGCTGGCGATTTTCCGAGCATTGCTTGACGGAACAGTACCACAGGTGGCGGATTTATACACACAGATTGCGACACTAACTAGTATGAGACTACTGGTCAGAGCAGGAGCAGGAAGCAACGATGCACTAGAAGGAGGGGGTAGATGGCGCGTGAACTTTGGATGGGAGTATGCACGCGCGCTAGGTAGAAGCGTCAACTTGGAAGTGGGCGAGTATCTTGTTGGTGGTGTAGATTAGGACTTGAATTTTCCAATGCCCTTTACATCACCTTACCAGGTGCATGTCAGAGATTTTCTAAGAACTACAGCTACACTGCATCATGCCCTTGTGCTTTGGCACGTCGCCACAAAACCTCTCTTCCTCATTTGCATTCCACTCCCAGGTTTCTTGGAACGGGTTCAAGGCGAGTTTCATAATCTGAGGTAGGATTTCCCGCTCGCCTTGTTTCTCTACACGCTCGATGAGTTCGTCTAGAATCCACGAGCGGGGGATGAACTGTGTTTAGTGTCAGCATCGCATGTCTGTGTGAACGAGTGGAGTGAATACTTACGTTGGGATTGACCGCATCCATAGCCGCCTTCCTCTCATCATCCTTGCTCTCACCCCAATCTTCCTTGACCCTCGCAGCCCACTTCTCCAGCCACTTGCCCAGACGCTCACGCCCATCGCTTTCCTGCCTCGGTGCACTGTCTTTCTTGAAAAACCGTCCCGCAACATCTTTCCTCTGATCTTCAGTCTCAACGTCTGACAACTTAATAGCACCCAACCTCCGGAAGGCATGATGAAAGTCCAACTCAAACATCTCGAGCGAGTCCAGCAGCTCAGACATCAGTTCCTCAAAGTCGCTGTCCTTTTGTGTCTTGAGTCCAAGACGAAGTGTCATGAGCCGTCTGTACTCGGCCAGGAAAACGGCCTTGTACTCTTCGCCTGCGCGATCGATAGCACTCTCCGCACATTTGACAATACCATCTGCTTCTTCTTCCGTAACACCCTTCTCCACAAACTGCGCCTCGTCAACTTTGCTACCCGCGCCCATGAGCTCGCCCAATGCCTCGCCAAGACGGACAAGGTTCCACCAGATGATTGTGGGTTGGTTGCGGTAACTATATCTCAGCATGTGATCGTCGTGGTTGGGTGTGTACGTCGGATCGAAGGTATCCAAAAAGGCAAAGGGGCCGAAATCGATGCTTAACCCGAGGATAGAAGTATTATCTGTGTTTAGCACACCGTTCATGAAGCCGTAGGCTTGCCATTTTGCGACTGTCTCGGCGTTGCGGCGGATGATTGCGCGGTAGAGACGGACGTAGCGGTTCTCCTCTCCCGCGCCTTCGCCTTCGACGGTGTCTCTTGATATGCCTGAGGATGTCTGGTTGTGGGCGTCCTTTGCGTCGCCTGCGGGAAGCTTGGACGGGAGTTTGTCCCAGCCGCCGTAGACGTGCTCCGCTGTGTAGTCTGCGAGTATGCGGAGGGTTTTTCGGTCGCCGCGGATGCGCTGGAGGTCGAATGTGCCGAAGCGGATCCAGCTTTGTGCGAAACGGGTGACGATGGCACCTGGCTCGGTTCGTTCGCGCATTACTTTGCTCCCGTTATTCAAGGTGAGCGCCAGCGCTCGCGTACTAGGGATTTTGATGGCATTGAGGTATTCTGAGACGACAAATTCACGGATGGAAGAGCGAAGAACTGCTCGGCCATCGGCGAAGCGCGAGTATGGCGTTCGTCCAGCACCCTTCAGTTGGATCTCGTAGCGTGTGCCTGTTGCTGGGTTTGTAGACTCGAATAGGGAGATGGCACGACCATCACCGAGTTGGCCTGCCCATTGCCCGAACTGGTAGCCTCCGTAGCATTGTGCCCAAGGGTATATACCTGCCTCTGGATTCGATTCGTCCCATGTCAAGATCTTCTTGCCGGCAACGACTTCCTTGAACTCTTCAGTCTCGGCCTCCTCTGGCTTTAGACCAATGTCTTGTAGCGCCCGCTGGCTGACGGCTAGTAATTCGGGCTCGCCTTGTGAATCGGGTCGAACATATGTGTACAGCGCTCCCTTGACCATGCGCGGTCCGAGCATCTGCCGTGGCGCATCGTGCGAGTCTTTCGGCCTGGGAAACGCGTCGTCGGCGGGGAGGTTTGACGTGAAGACGTTGGACTTGGGAAGGGACTGTAGCGTCTGTAGCTTGTTGGACGAGTTGCTCGCCGTCTGCGAGTTGTCGAGGTGTGCCATGACTTGGTTGAGGCGCATAAAAGTGTGGAACGGGTTCTTGCAAATGTATCTCGTCGCTGATAATGCTTTGCGAGTGGGCTGCAGCGCAGGTGAGATTCGAAGCATGAGCTGCTGACGGGTGTAGTATGATGTAGAAGAGGAGGGGGACAATGAGGGGGAGATGGCGGCAATTATGGGCGCAAGAGGGTGCAGATCACAGTGATGCGAATGCCATGAGCGGCGGTGGCGTCATGCCTCGGAGAAGTTGCTTATCGATAGCCAACCGCGGAATCATGGTACCTGACTCGCCCTGGCGTCTTCTGCGCTAACTCAGACGCGTCGACATTTCTACCTTTTCACCTTGCACCTCCAATATGAACGGCCAAGCAATACCAGGCTATTTCTGGGACGCAGAGAAGAAGAAATACTTCAGAATCCAGAACCAGACTGCAGCACAAGGCTCCAATCTCAAATACTCCTCGGAAAATATCAGGAAAACTGAACGCAAAGAACGCATCCAGAATGTTGCCATTGCGCGCTCGAATAAGATCCGGAAGGAGCGCGTTGTCAGGCGCAATCCGAACACTTTCGCGCAGACCAATCTGGATAGAGAAGTAGGTCTTAGGCGAACTTCGCGCTATCTCCATGGCTTTTGGCCTGATGCATGCGCCGCTGGCATCGAGAGTGATGCACAAGAGGTGCTGGGTAGCCGCCATCCTTACAATATCCGATTCTTTGATAGGAATCCGAACGAACACACAATATATGCAGTTCAGAAATCGAACAGCGTGTGCATGCAGCAAGCTGACTTCCATCATGTTCGGGGAAGTCTCCGTACGCCGTCACCAAAAGCAACCTACACGCACGATGCTTGGGCAGAGGTAACGAGAACAACATCTACAGTCTCTTCATTATCCTTCCTTCCGCAGACTGGAGCCCTTGCAGTAACTACATATGGCTCAGATCGGCCTCCAGAATTGTGGCTCAGCGATCCAGGGCTCGATGATCCAGTAAGTCACTTACCCGTCTACACATAATACTAAAGCCTACACTGGAGGGTTTCTCTGGGACTTCTAGCCTATAGAGGTCTGACCTCTTCAGTAAGGTACCATTCAGGGTAGGTTTTGGTTTTGCATATAGCTTGTCAAAAGCCGTAGTTTGGTTCCCATACTGACTTCATGGTTACAGTACGTGGGTCAGAAGTTTACACCAAAGGACTGTTCGGCGATATGGGGTGCTGCAGCCAGACCGTCAACCTTCACGCCTTCACCAGGTGTCGGGAACACCGTCGCAGCGACCTGGTCCGAGCATCTTGCAGTCGCAGCTTCGAGTTCAATGCTCCTCTTCGCCCGCTCACAAGCAGGAGCATGGGACTCGCAAACTGCCGTGAAATCACTCGACTCAGACGTGCTAGCATTGGAATGGATATCGTACACCACCGTCGCTCTCGGTTGCCGTAACGGAAATATCCGACTATACGACACAAGATCAGGTGGTTCAAGTCATGTTCTCACCCATCCATCCCCCGTTTCAAAGCTCAAGCATGCCGACGATGAGACCAGACTGATTTGCTCGGGGCTCCAAGACACGCTTTTCCTATACGACATCCGCGCACCCCGCTTATCACGTAATGCATCACGAAAAACATTCAACTACGAAAACCATCACTACAACGAGGAATACTTTAGATCTTTGTATCCTACCCACCGCGATGGACACAAGCGTCGTAAACTCAACCACAAGGCTTTTAAGAATTGGTCGCAACCTGTCCTGACCTTTGACCATGCGAACCGAGACGAGCTGGATCTTGACATCGACGTACATCCTAGACTGGGTCTTCTAGCGGCCGCTCAAGATAAATCGACGGGCACTGCGATTCGAATTAGCAATATTTGGACGGGCAAGACAGTCAAGGAGATCAAGACTGATCATGCCACCAAGCATGGCAAGATGACGACACATGATCCGATACGGTCGCTCAAGTTCATTGATCGATATGATGATGTGGATGGCGGGGTCGATCTATGGTCTTGTTGGAACGGTGGTATTGCGAATTTCGGGTGGGGAGATGGATGAAGTGAGTCAGAGGGGTACTCTGTAGGTAGGTCGAGGTTGAAGGTGCACAGCTAGAAGGCAGTGAAATCGGTACGCAGGGCTGCGGTGAAGGGTCATCTTGTGAGTACAGGCGTGTGATAGTGCGACGAGAACATCTTCCGCATCCAGCGAGGTGACGTCCGTTACGTTACGACGAAGTGGTCCAATTGCACACTCATAAATGCACGGACGTGACATTCCTTTTACTTACAGCATCGCACCTTCCTTTTGAGCGACGACCTTCACCATCGAAGCTACAATGCTTTGTGAAGGTGCAATGCACAAACTGAAGATTCACAAATTTACAATTCACACATACGCGAGTGAGCTTGTGAAATCAAACGACAGGTGACGGCTAGCACTGTCGGCAACAGAAGTGATCGCACCGATAACACTGGGTTTCTACTCTCTACAACAAGCTAGAAATGAAGCTCCCTGAATTGCCCGATACAATAATGCCACAACTCGACATCGAAAAAGGCGCCACCATGACCGACAGCAAGTACTCTGCGCCCTCTTTTCGCACCAACACACCTATTCTCAAAAGTAGCACCTTTCACACCCAATTCAGCACCACAATCCCCCTCATGGTCGCATACATCTCCCTCTACCTAACAAACTATTACCTCTCTCCTTCCGGCCCGGGGTCTCGCCACCGCTCCAGCGACTCAGGACGTATCTGCCCACTCGTTGCTATTCTCATGCTCCTCGCTCCCGATATCATACAAGAAGCCTTCGCCGCGACGACTGCCCCTGTTCCGGACGAGTCCCCGTGTTTTGGGTTTGGGTGGTTAGCTTTTACCGTGGGGTTATTGGTGCCAGTGATGCGTGGTAGTGAGAGTTTGTTGCCCAAAGAGGAAGAGGAAGAGGAAGAGGATGTCAAGGTCATAAGTATGGATGTGAAGAAGTGGAGCTTGGGGAGGAGAAACAGCAGATTGAGACTCGGACGATTGCTGAGGGACCTGGAGTCGAGTTGTGTGCGCGAGACGGGCGACAACAAGGATACCATGGTCGAGATCCTCGAGTCTGTCAGTCAGCCGTCAACAACACACCGATCCTTGTGGACGCTGAGGAAAAACCACAGTATGGCTACTACTGTCTTTCAATTCTGCCTCGCAGGGTTGTTCTGGTACTGTTACCGTGACCTCTCGGTCCCCCTGCTTCTCAGCACGTCGATTCTACTGGTAGAAGCGACCGCAAGCCTCCCTATCTGGTCTGCACAGAAACCCTCTTCACACACAGGTGGTCGCCAAAGTGGCGCATACGCGTTCATGCGCGATAAAGAGACACCGCCACATCATATCTTCATCATTCAACCTGCAAAGCCTGATACATCCAATGTCCAAGACACAGCTGCGCTGCGAGTGCCATACGACCATCAGATGCACGCCGCATCAATCCCAATATTCATCCTCATAGCAGGTGGTTTCGTGAGTCAAGCATTTCTTTGCACCCAACTCTCGGATGCGGCTGCAATAGGCATGCTAGCAATCATGTTCTGTGGTACCATTAGTAACGTGGCTATTGCTGCTTTACCGAGGGAGCCAACGGTAGGAGGTATGAAGTTGGAGTCTGCGGACATGATTGTAGGGAAGAGTGGTGTTGTCGGGGCATCGAGGGAGGTGGAAAGCAGGTTGGAGGGATATGGGGAAGTGTTGGTTAGGCAATATTTCCCAGAGAAGCTTGGGGAATGGGAACGTCGAGAAGGGAAGGTGCTAAGGATGGGAGACATAGGGGACATGGACTGAGGGAATTGGTGCGCAAGAGGAGAGAGAGAGAGAGAGAGAGAGAGAGAGAGAGAGAGAGAGAGAGAGAGAGAGAGAGAGAGAGAGAGAGAGAGAGAGAGAGAGAAAGACTTTGAAGCGCCATGTCGCTATTATGTACATGTTAGCATTAGACTGACGTATATCGTAAGGTATGGCTCGCGGTACCATCATGCCCCTTCAATTCACGACGCCGTGAGTGGCTTTTTGCCGCCCCCTCGTAGCAGCGGTATCCTAACCCTGCCAAACACCGCTCCCCCACCCCTTTGCATCTGCGCCACCGCGTCTCCCAGCAGAACCCTTATCGCGCCTTCCAACCTCCTATCCTTCTTCCTCCGCATCCAAAGCAGCACAATACCCAATATAAACACATCAACAGCCACGTGCTTGAGACAAGCCCACACCCACCTCCATATCCCTCTAAACAAGCGATAATGCGCCGAATGTGCGAACAACCTCCTCGCCTCAAGCTGTTCACGTAGTGCTGCGACTTCGGCCGTCATTTTCATCAACGACTGCTCCACACGCTTTCTCCATTTCTGGTCTGCGGCGGATTCCTTGGGAGATTCTTTTGATGCTGCTGCTGCTGCGGCGCTTCCGGCGGCTGGTGTTCCGCCGAGACCCGGTATGTTCATCTGTATTGGTTTCCCCAGCACGCCCATGCCCCTATTTCGCGGGGCGGGCGTGGGTGTTTGTATGGGTATAGGTTCCGCCCGTATCAATTGCTGGAGATCCGTCTGGACACCTGCGTCTTCTAGTTCGGGCTGGTCGTCGTCCGGGTAGGATGTAGGATTGTATTGGCTGTCTGGGGCATCGACAAAGACTTCGCCGCGGTCGATTTCCGCTTCTTCTTCCTCGAGCTCTTCTTCGGATTGCGACATGGGCGATTTGACGCGCAGGGGTATGTCGCGCTGTTCCTGGCCTCGCATCTGGCCGGGCGTGTCTTGGTCCATGTCGGCGCTGGTGTTCATGGCTGCCCGTCCGCTTTGGCCTAGCTCGTGCTGTGAAGTGTATCCGGGGGTTATGTGGTCGGCGGTGCGCAGGGGCGACGAGGACGACGAGGAAGGTACGTTTGACTTGACTTGGTCCCAGACAAACTCGAGCTCGGCAACTAGTTCCCGGGAGTCGGGCGAGGGCGAGGCGTATTTGTGCATGGTGTCGATGAGGGTGGTGATGTAGCGGCGTTTGGCTTCAGTGCGGGAGAGGCCGTTTTGCTGTTTCCAAGCGTCCCTGTGGCTGTTATTCACCTGTCTGCGCTGTATGTGACGGCTGCGTGGCGTACCATTTCTCCCGCGCTCGTTGCGACTGCTCGTCGCTCCCTCGCGGACACTCCATTATGCCGTCGACGTCGCCCTCTGTGCTGCGTCAGCACCGTCATGTCAACATGATTTCCCGTATCCAACGTACCCATGGCTTGCTTGTACAATCCATACAGGCGTAACCTGGTCGCAGACGGCGGTTTCTGCGACCCCGTCCGTATCTTGTTCACTGTGTTGAGCGCATGGCTAAAAACTCGATCTGGAGAGTCGACATTAGCAGGATCCCTTTGGCGGCGCATGTATCCTCAGACGTACCAACCGAGTCTGCCATTATGAGCGTGGATGTCGCGCCCCCATAAGAGGGGAGCGGCGCATTGATCAAGGTAGCGCGTGAGAGTGCCTCAACAACAGGCACAAAGTATTCAGCCAGGTAAAAGAAGAAGCAGAGGTAATATACAGCGAGACAATCGAGGGCAGCCGGCGTGCATGATGCGATGACAATGCGGAGCCGTGTGGAGATGGCATTCGTTGTCGCGCGACCCTGGCGCTTGGGCCTCGGCTGTTCCGGGGCGAGCTGCGCGCTTGCCATGTGGCAGTGCGACGACGTGTTTCACGTGTCAAGACACATTTGTTCCTCTTCACCGTACTTTAGTTCCTCTCCTGATATCTTGCACCACAGCTTGCACTGGCTTCGCGCTCGAGGGAGAAAAAAACTATGCGCGCTATCAAGCGTGTGGATATTCACTCTTCCCAAGCAGGGATCCGCTCGACCGATCAGGCAATTTCTTCCGCATCCATCTCACATCCTACATGACGTCTACCAGCTAGCAGCAACTGCTTGAACATCGCTCGTAAATGACCACACACCCTGCGAGTCCACAGCGTGCACAATTGCCTTTCTCTGTACATCCTGCCTGCGCGTAGTCGTCGCGACGCTCGTCGAACTCCCCTATAACGGCCGTTAGCAGGCGCCCACTGACGTATATCAACAATGACCTACCTGCACACGTGCGCCCCTCACATTCGTATATGGATTCCCAACTTCATCTGTACCAGTTGGGTACTGCACAATCACTGAATACCCAACTGCTCTGGACACCGGCGACCAGGTAACCTCGAAATCCCCAGCATCGTTGCCCCTCCGCAAAGAAACGCCTGTGACCTTGGCCGGACGCGAGACCCCACCGACAGCACGGATCTGACCCGTTGTGTAGCAGCCATTCGCTGTCCCTGATGTTGTGTAGACTCGCCATGAGACCGGCGCCTGTCCGTTCTTGCACACACTGCTAAACTCATGCACAGCCGTAAACGCCGAGTTCCCTGGGTACCGGGTGAGGAAGTTGTTTCCTAGGTAAGGGTAGAAGGTGTCGCTGACGCCGAAGCTGTTGAAGTCGCGGAAGGGCTTGAGTTCTGCACGACTGCCGTCGGCGTAGGTGGCTTCAAAGGCCCATTGTACGCCGACGTATTGGTCTTTGTTGAAGCTGAGTTGTGCGGTGCAGCCAGCCAAGTTGAACGCTTTGTAGTTGCCAGGAGGTGCGCGACCAGTGTAGGGGTAGCTCCACGATGTACTGCATTGTTGGCGGGGTTCGAGGACTAGAGGAGATGCGGTGGTGGTGGACGCCAGAACAGCGGAGAGGGTTGCGAGAGTGAGCTTCATGATGGTGATAGCAGAGTCAACCAGAATACTGGAAACATTTACTCAAGACATGGGCAGCTTAAATACCCATCGAAATACTGATCTACAGACATCGCTATCGACATCACCGCCAAACCTTGCACACCGGCACAATTCTAGGCGTATAACTAGGTTACCTTGGTAGTCTTGGATGAAGCATTGTCCAAGCAAAATGGGCGCAACCACACCGGCAAGGTACCAGTACATATTAGCAGCCAAGACTGCGCATACAACTTTCAAGATGGACCAAGGCGGACGGAGGCCTCATCCATGCGGTAATCTGGCTTAGCGGGTGATCATCTGCGGGCCGCGAAGAGCCCATTTTTTCTTGGCACTGCAGGTCAATCTTCGTATTCGGTCTTGTTCCTTGGAGGCTAATGGTGGTTAATTTAGGTTGATCAGCGTGGGGAAAGCGCTTTGCTGACGTTCATTGTAAAGTCGTTGTGTTGCCATGAGCGAGTCGTCGATATGGTGGGTCGGGGTCTGGAAGGCGGGGGAGCTTGAATTATTGAACACGATACAGTTATGACAAGAATGGTCATGTCATGACGCATGGTGGAAAAGGAAGCAGCACATGGCAGTTTCGTGGACGGAAGCATCGTTGGATATCTCTGGTTTGTTTGTGAGAATTGGTCTAATGCCTCGATATAGGTCTACCTGCCGTAGCGAGGATCTGTCAGGAAACGCCAATACCTATTTCCTATCCATTCAAGTCCTTCATGAACGCCAATCCCATGTTTAATCCTCCGAGGACAGAATCACCGCCATCTACCTCTGACCAAAATTCGCCACTAAAGACTGTTGTCAAGTACATTATCTTTCCTAGATGGCATTCGTACCAGCTGTTGAATCTCCGACCTCTAGCAGCTTATAGTCAAGCGGTACCGGCAGTTTGACCAGCCGTCTAGCAGTTTGTGTAGCCGCAGTTGGCCTTGCAGAATCCGTCAAACAGGCGGCAGGTATCCGCACGGCAAGTCTGGTCACAAGCCTGAGGGTTGAACCAGCATGACTTGGACTATTTGGCAAGTTTCTATTAGTAAGAAGTACAAAGTGGAGTAAGGAGGAGGATATGGAAAGGATGTGCTTACAAGACGGCACTTGGTATAGTTATTGCCGCAGTCCCGGCAGTTGGGCTTGTCGACTGGTGGAGGGGTGACTTGGGATGCAGCGATGGGATCGGCAACCGCGCTGGGTTTGGCGAGGAGAGTGGCCATGGTGAGGGCAGCGAGGGCGAGAGTGAGGATGGTGGTTGCGATTTTCATGGGGTTGAAGTTGATGAAGTTATTTGGTTATGTGTGATATGGTGGCTGTTCGACGGAACTGCAGAGATGGACTGGCATGGATTAGAAGAAAAGGAAGAGGATAAATTAGTGGTAGATGTATGCTAGAAGAGGTGAGGCTGCGATTAGGTATCGAGCAGGGGAAAGAAGTGTTACACAACAGTGGAAAGGTAGTGATCTGTGCGTCGACTTGCAAACACTGGAAGAGGGGAGATCTGGAGTTCGCAGTCACTAGAAGTTGCCTTGTTGGCACGAGATCTGAACGTAGATAGGGAAACGGTTGCTAGCGGTCGAAGCGCGGCTGACTCGAATGGTTCAAACAGTATCGAGCAAGGATAGCTGTGAGAATTGCTCGAAACAAGCTGATCACGAACTCAATGTTCAGATATCTCGACAGATTGCTAGCAGAAAGGACGAAGGCGGTGATGATCAACTGCGATGAAATACCTGGAGCCAAACCATATGCGATCAATGCGAAGGAGGCTTGGAAATTGCATTCCAAACAAGGAAATCGAGCGGTGACACAGAGGAGAAAGAGGATGTGCGGCTGCTCTTGGATTCTACGTACTCAACTATGATACCTAATTACCTCGGTATCAGTGGCTGGATCTGCAAGCGGCGACAGTGTAGCAAGTAGTACATATAATGAGAATTCCACAAGCATTCATATTCGATGGATGCTATAAAGTCAGTGAAGGTTCAGCGGTACACTTTCGCGGTAAGGGAAATGTGATAGTAGCGCGCAAGTTTTGTCCTACAATGTCTAGAATCCAATACTAGAGGATATTTTAACGATAAATGCAAAAGGGTTAGTGAGTTCCCAGCTGAGTTGTAAGTTGAATGAGTTGAAGCTCGCAGTAAGCAGAAACCAAAGTGGCGTTGCCAAATCAGCAAGAGGTATCTTCTCGATTGGTTGACTTAGTCACTTTCAAAGTCAAGAGCTCAGTCATCAGAAAGTCATGATTGATAAATCATCCAATCTACCGTTACAGACGACCAAGTATCGTGTTCCTTAGTCCAGTCCTTGTTCCTATTTCCATACCCGCAATTGCAGAACATGTTCAGCACCCATCGTTGTTCATTGCACCCTCAGTGGTGGCCAGTTTCGTGCGCACCACTCGTTATCGTTTGGAGGTGAATGTTGATCGTCGAGTACTCTACGGCTCGTCATGGTTGCTAACCTTTAAGTCAGCGAGTGCGTCATGGTTGTCCAGAAGAACTTACGGCCTGTTCTTGCATTTGGGATAGATGCAGGTTGGGTGGCACGGCTTATCAAAACCCTTAGGAATGAGATCGCACACCTGAAGTTCGCAATAGGTTTCGCAAAGCACGGTACGATCAGATGTATCGCATTTCTATTATTCAATTAGCTTTCTGTGTAGAATGTGCACCGGTGCTTTCATGTAAAAGCGTTTACTTACATGCTTGCAAGGCATGTACACGTCCCTGCACGCGGCGCAGAGAGCTTCGTCGTTCTTTTTATTACCACCACCGGCAAAGGCGACAGTGGCGACGGCTGCTAGAACGAGGACAGTGAGCTTCATGTTGGCAAGCTTGTTGTTGTGGTTGATGTTGAACTGGTTGTGATAAAGCGTAAACTGTGTCCTGAATATCGAGTTGATGGTGGAGTTGGAGGAGAGAAATGGAAGGCAAGATCGCAGAAATATATACTTGGTGGATGGGTGAGAGAGAGCAGCGACGCGCTAGGCAAACAAGCGGGCTCGCAGCGTTGTCGACGAGGCTTCATTGAGAAAAGCACAGCAAGGTGAATGAGCAGCAAGTGACCGGTGGTTGCCCAGAGATTGGGTTTCATTTGTGTTGTTTGCGGTCACCTGTACTCAAGGCCATCTCTTTGGTAGATGTATTTGGTCAGCTATTTGTGATTGGCACTCTTCTTTAACATCTACCTATGCACCTACAGCGTGAGAAGTCTGGCTTTCATTCGCCACGAGAAAATCCCTTATCCTCATACTTCCCCCCTTTATCAGTCATTCGGCCATACGCAAAACAGGAGCCCTGATGGAAATAGCAATTGTGCCAGCACCACCAGCCTAGATGGTCGTCGTCGTTGTTGCAGAGCTCTTCCGCACAAGCGGCATCCCAAAATGGATCGAGGTATGGCGAACGAGTAGGGTTGTGTCGCTTGATAATAGTTAGTGAGCTAATAGAGATAGTGGATGAGTATGTGTGAGGGGGGCTTACGAGCAGGCAATCGTTCCACTCGTATCCGCACTGGTTGCAACTATGCCAAAAGGGCGCCTTGTCGACAGGATCTTTGTTGGCAAGGACTGTGGAGCCAAGCGCCGCCATGACAACGGTGATGAGCTTCATGTCGGCTCTGGGGTGCTGTTTGGATAACGAGAATGAGCTTTGGGTGATCTATGTCGGCTCTGAGGATAGGCAGAGATGTGGTAATGGTGTGAAGTCGATGAACAAGAGCGAGAGGTGAAAGGGGGTGTGCAGATTTTAACACATGCTGCCGCTAGCTTTGTGGGTGGACTGACTTCCATGGTGAGCAAGAATTCGTAAGAACAGTGGCGCCGACCGATTGAACTACAGGTGGTCAGATACAGACACAGGACTAGTAATGTCGACGTATATCTAAGCAGTAATGTGTCTTGTAGATGTTGAGATGATACCTGTGCTCCCTTGCTCCAAATAAAATAAAGCCGATTTCAATGCTAATTGGTTTGTATCACGATACTGGAGATCGGTTGTAGAGGAGTACTATCATACGAATGTTCCTGGAGTTCTTACAAATCAATAGATTATTGCGGGGTTTTACGTCAGCAACATGTTATCGTCTGCGTATCAGACACGTCATAGTTATCTTCTGCTTCTCGATAGTGTAAGGCAGGTAAGGTCGCTTAAGTCACATATATCATAATAGGCTCGTTGTCCACATTTAGAAAGCATACGTTGAGCATTTGAATGGATATCTAAAACCTTGCCTAACAAGCCCCGAAGTTGTGAGCTTGCAAGACCACTCATCCAAATTTCGAAAACGCCCACTAGCACCTGTTCTTTTGTGGATCAATAACGGAATCTGCAGCAGAACCTTCAACAAGTTTATCATATTGGCATAGGCGGTTTACCCTTGAATGCAAAGACAGTGAATGATATGATGGTATCGCTATTCTGATCACTGTGGTATTTTCTTGGAGCAGTTGTGGCGATCGTAAGCTGTCGATGGAGGAGCGATTTCAAAGAGAGATTGGATGTGAGAAAATTAGTGTGGTCGATGGTTCCAAGATTTCTCGTCATTGCAAATGACCGTCACCAGATGCGCGCATTATTCTTATGGATTGAGAGAGCGCCTCCATTTAATTCTCAAGTCGCATCACTAGATGCAGAAGACCATCAAAGATGAATCGTGAAGAAAGCAAGAGCTACAACATCCCGCCTCTTTCGATTAATATGTGCATGCTTCCTAGCCATAAACTCTTTGCAAGCATATCTAGGTGGCTAACCTTGTGAACCATGTTGCATCCCTGTCTCTCTGCATCGGTGGCTTCGAATTACCGGTGGTCTTTGTACTTATTATCCATGCAGCTTGAGGAACGTTGAAGTTAGCCAAACCCTCCACACTGTTGCTTTCTGGTGAACAAGTACCTGACTATGCCATTCGTCCTCTCCCCATTTACCGGCATGGAGCTTGCATTGATGCTTCGTGCACCAATTTACGCTCGATTCGGCCCATTGCTGGCAGAGTGAGCGGCATTCCTGGTTGGGATAACGGAGGTCGTTCCCATGCTCGTTTCCATACTCCTTTCCGTTGGTGCAGTCCTGTTGGAAATGATTAACAACCTTAAATCGGACACGAAAAGGCTTCAGAATAAGATTAGATACGTACTGTGTAGCACGCCCAGTAGTGTCGATGGCACTGCCCGCATTCGCCCCAATCCCCTTGTCTGTACCCTCTGTCATGCTGTTTACCACCCTCTTGGTATTTCCAATCTGTACCAACAGCAACGGTAGCGAAGAGCGCGAAGAAGCTGAGGAGGAGGAGTATGGATTTCATTGCGGAGTTATGATTGATCTCAACAGAAAAGGTGAGTACAAAGCTATGATGCTGTTGATGGGTGGAAGGCCGTTGGAGTATAAGAGTGATGGATTGATGCTACGGAGGATGCTGACTATATATTAAGTACGCTAAGGGTTGTGGCAGGTACCAATAACAAAATGAGATGGCTCCTTCTTCAAAGGCAACGGTACTACCACATGAGCTAGCCTCTCTTCCAATGTTGCCAGCTCGACGCGAAGGAGAAATATTGTGTAGAATTAATCCCGCAATCGGACCACATTTTTGCGACCAACAGATCTCAAAAAATCCCAAAGGATGCCAAACCACTGACATAGAGCCCACTGTATCCATAAAATTCTGCAAGCATAAGGTAATGGTCAACCTGGGGCTTACAACTTTGTGTTCCGAAATACGCTTTTAACTGTTAGTTCGTACCGTTTTTTCTGCGCCACCCGGATACAGAACGTCTCGCGCTGAGTCGTCATTATGATACTGCTGTCCAAAATTTGGAAGCAATGGGTCACCGTAGACTAGCTGTGCCATATGATCCAACTTGACCCACACACCCTCCTTGGTTGAAGAATAGTAAGCAGACGCTGAAACCATTTGATGTTCGTGGGGGCGAAGACTACCTTCGCCTTCCCACATGTTATCCTCACCCTCAGGGCCACCGTTGTATGGATCTAAGGACTTGCACTTCAGATATGGAGATACTGGGTAGGCAGACCTCGGTACCAGATCTCGTACCGGGTCGCCAATACCGGAAAAAACGCTGATGGGCTGTGTGGTACGTCTTTCTGGTCGACAAGCACGACATGACTATGATCCCGAGATGCCCGTTCTGCCGAGGGTTTGATTGGTAGCTTCTATTGTGCCACGTCGTCGAGTCGTCAACCTTTTACTGGCTAATATTTCTTTTTTTCTTTTTTTTTTTTTGGAATCAGCTACCTGAATGGTTGTCTCTCTACTTCTTCTCTTCTGCCGCGAGAATTGTAAGAGCTTCGAATGCAAAATCTCTACAATTGTCGCTTTCGCAGCTCATTATTGTAACGTGGCGGGAGCCCTTTACATCATCTTGTCTTTTTGTGGAGTCATCATAGTCTGTATCGTTTCTCAAAGCCTTTCATTCCCTGCTCTTGGGTAAGTTAATAACTGATTCCACCGTGATTGACTGTAGCAGATGGTGTGCGGCTGATTACTGAAGAAGTTGTATAGTCCAAAGAAGTAGACTCGTTCATTGAGGCACGGTTCATTCCTCTAGCTGGTTTCTGAACTGGATCTGGTCAGCAACCACTAAGAAGACTAGCGTCACTCGGTTATCAAACATAGGCTATCTGGCTTACACTCATGAAAAGGAGACTGAGGAGGGTTGTTCGTGTCTATGAGTAGGCTACAGTCGTTCATTTGGATATCGTTATTGTCACCTGCAATATGCTGGTCCTCTTCAATTCGGCCTTAAGCCTCCATTCACTCGTCATCCCGCAATTGTCCCGCTTGATCGTTCGGCTGTAAATTCTCTCCGGGGATGATCAATGTAGCTTCCTCTTGAGGCACATCGCCATCATTGTTGTCATGGTAGCTGTCATTGCCATCACAGCACTCATCGTCTTCGTTTCCTTCGTCGACGTAGGTGCGGTCATTGTTGCTTCTATGATTGCTGTTATGATCACTGCTATGGTTGCTAGCACGAATGCTTGCACCATCGTTCTTTGCATTAGATCGCGTTGGAGAAACGCTTGAAGCTCGCTCCATATCCAGGTTTTTACTTCCAGTAGTTTCAGTTAAAGGTGATGCTACATGCTCGTGAGATCCAATCGTGTCTGCATAATCTTGTTCCATAGTATCATCCTGTATGGCTGGCAGCAGAGCTCATGGGTCACTATCGATGTCAATCATCATGTTTGGATCTGTTGTTGTAGTAGCTGGCGGGGCTGATAATTGGCGTGCGCTTCTCGGAGAATCATGTGATAACTCATTTGCATCGCTCATAGC
The DNA here is from genome assembly GCA_004156025.2 of Alternaria gaisen. NCBI lineage: Eukaryota > Fungi > Ascomycota > Dothideomycetes > Pleosporales > Pleosporaceae > Alternaria > Alternaria gaisen. The sequence continues at coordinate 64,955 of PDWZ02000018.1, read as the reverse complement.
TGGCTAGACAGTGACCTGTAGAAGGCTCCATGTGGTCATAAGACACCGAACCCGCTGACGATATTTCAGATGCCATGCCTGCTGTAGGCTGAGGATCATAACTTGGTGGGTCTACTGGTGGAGCAGCCATTCCCATCGAGGTATCTAAAGGATTGTGAGCGGAGCTCCTTACCAACGGATCATCTGACGTCGACAATGTGGCCTCCGGTAGCCTCATGGGTCGATATCCTAGCCTCCTGGTCGGAGACACAATAGCATCACGTTGGAGATAAGATGGCGTCGACGCGTTGGTACTCAACGATCGATGAAAAGGATTCGTGCTGTTCAACCTATCCAAAACGCTCGGATCGAAGCCTTCCGGTACGTACGGACGTGGCTTTGACGGATCGAAAGGGAGTGACGAAGCGCGGATGTTGTCGTAACCACCGGATGGTATCGATGGTCTAGGATAGGACGATGACGAAGTGGAATTTGATTTCTGCAATCGGGGCGAGTTTGATGCATCTTGGAACTTCGATGCGAAGGGACTGTTATTAGTAGCGACTGCAGACGCCCAAGCCGGTGATTGAATCTTCGACGTATCACCAACCTTGTTTGCCATATCTTGTAATGTAGCCCGCTTTACCGGATCCGAGTTGAAGCCCGCCATCTTTTCGAGAAGATTTTTGGTCATAGGAGGTGCTGGTTTGAGTCGAGGCTGGACGTCACCTTCGTCAAAGTTGAAGGATGCTGGACCATTGTAGCGCTTTTTCGGCATCGATTGCTGGGCTGGAGCTTGTAGAGGCGAGAACATGACAGCTGAGGACGTGGAAGATCCTGTACTGTTGTCTTTCCGATCTTTCCAAGACTTCGGTGTCAAGAACCTACCGCCCTCTCGCTTTTCTGGTCGATCGATGCTCTCCATAAAGTCCAGAATCTGACTATCAGTTGTGCAGCCGAATATCGCCGCTTCTTCCCTTGTCGCGTCAGTGATTATCAGATGTGATTCAGTAAAGTCGTTGTCAGGTAAAGATGCGCCAACCCTATTCCCCTTGTTGCTGGGATAGGCTTCTTTACTGACTAATGCAGAGTTGTCGATAAGCTCTCTACCTCCATTCTTCAGTACCGGTATCTTGTGATCTATTTCCTCCATTAGCAAGCTCGCTCCAAGCGTATCAAGGTCGGTGCTGTCAAGTGGATCCGACAAAGTTGATTCACTATCAGAGTAGTCGAAACGGAAAGCGGCATTGGATTCAGTTTTGGAAGGAGCGACTCTTGCGCTGAGATCGTCACCCACACGACCTTCCACTTCATTTGCAGCAACATTTTTCTCTTCCCCAACTTCCCCTTCAAATTCCTCTCGGGGTTCGGCACCTCCGGCTTCGGGATGGAACCAATCGACCCCTTCTTGGGCATATTGGAAGTTCTCTTGATTCTCGCCGAAAAACTCATATGCTGCCATGTCGACTTCTCGAAAGATTTGGCATCGCTGCCCGTAGGTTGCCTCTAATGACCTCATGCCCGCAGATCGATGATGTGGGTAATCGGGGTTGTCGACGATCTGTCTGTCTTCCCAGAGCTGAACCAGGCGCGTTTTGGGCCTGATGTCCGTCCAATTGAGACCACCGGTATCGGTATTGGTTTCATCGTCGACGGCAGTGGGAAGCTGAACATCACCTGGGGAAGTACCTGGTGAGGTCTCAAAGTCGTGGTCGATACCATGTGTCTGTTGATAGTCGGTGTCATGGTTGTTGGAATAGATTCCCATGATCCCTGCGGTAAGATCTCCGTGCTTGTCATCGGCTCTACGAATGTCATCATGACTCTGGTTTCTGATACCTGGCAGTTGCACGTATCCATTCGAAGGCAAACCAAGATCTCTTTGTGCATCTGTTTGCATCTGTTTGTCTTCCTTCGTGGCCTCAATCTGTGCAAGCTCTTCAGTTCCGAAGTCGTCGATCTGATGAGATGGAGAGACATTTTCGCCTGAGTCACCGGAGCTTACATTCGAAAATGGGCTGTATGTACCCGATGGATCGATAGGAGGGTCTTGCGCAGTCGAAGATCTCGGCACGTTAGGAGAGGAAAGATGGCCATCGGCACTAGCGTAGATGCTGTCCCAGTCATCATCATCGTCAGTGATGTGATCTTGCCCTCCCTCTATATCAGATGGAGTTGTAAAACCCTTATTTGGTTGACTGTCTGCACTCTGAGCGGCTTGAATCGACTTCAGCAATTCAGTAGTGTTGAATTGCGCCGATGCAGATGCATTGCAACCAGCATTGCCCATTTCGGCTTCGCCTATGATAGCTACATCAATCATTTCACTGTCTTCGTCGTTTTCCATCATGGTAGTATCCGTGGCGGCACCAATGGCTCCGCTAGCGTTTGAGAATGGTGGCGCTGAAGTAGTTCCACCAACCGTGGATGCCTGGAGACGTCCATGTGGCTCGGAACGATTACTGCTATCATCGCCGCCATCTACATCCTTCGGGTTGTTCGATTCACGTTTGTTGTCGGAGGTATGAACGTCATTGCTGATCTGGGTGTCGAAAACGATCTCGCCGCGAAAGCCTTCTCCACTCGAAGAACCCCCTACCATGTCACCCATCGATCTTGACGGAGCTGCTACAGGTGATGGTTTATTGGTGTCAATTCTTTCACCATCTTCAGATGATTTGTCAGAAGTAGGCCCGTTCCTACTGGTTCCTCCATCTTCTTCCTCAGGTTCGTCACCATTTCCTCCACGCCGACCAGAAGCCTTTTCATTATCTGTACCTCCCATTGTTATATCGTCTCCAGAATCTACTGACAAGACTTTCAGCTCCAGCATATCAGCATCATTTTCCGGAACACCACCCACAGGTGTGTCGATCACATTACCATGCTCATCTTGAAAGCCGTCTCCAGCAGTTGAGGGTATCATAACCGGATCCACATCCATGAGAGTCCTCTCAACCGGTTGTTCCGTTTTAGTTCCTGTCTGCTCGTTATCATCGCAGTTATCGGCTAGCGGAGGTGCTTCATCGGAAGCCGCCTGTACCGAAGTAATGACTTCATTTCGTTTAGCTGCACTCTCCATCTCCTCACGCAGCTGTTCAGCTACCGCCAAAGCTTCATCATCTAGTCCTTCAGTTTCGTCTATGCGCTCTTCCTCAAAGGTTCTATCATCGAGACCAACTACGCCACCGCTTGATCTAAAGTCTTCTTCATCGTCGCTGTCTTCCTTATTGTGTTGTTGATCTTGCTGTTGACCGTCCGCCTGAGCGTTCTCCACAAAACCAATCTTATCTTCTGTACCAAGATGCTCCAGTTCGCCAGCAAGCTTTTCTTCATCCAGTGACTTGCTTGGACCGGGGGATGGCTCAGCACTCTGGATAATAGGTGCTGAGACCGTAGGGTTTGGAAGACTTGATGGTCCCTGCTCGCTACCCGGATCCATGGCCGGCATACCAGGTTCGGCCAACCCAGTCACGGGCGCGAAGGCAAGCTCGTGAGAAGGTGTTCTGTCTAAAATCGCAGGCGTCGCCGTGGTTGCGATTGGGGTACTCGTCTCATAATAACAATCCCCTTGCGGTCTGGGGCCTGACGAGCTTGTCATGAGGATAGGCAATGCATCTTGATTATCAACCTCTGCTGGCACTTCATTTATACTGACGATGCGCTCTTGCGTAACATCAGGTGTTGCAGTTGGAGCAGATGCAAACAGAGAACTGGAAGAAGTCGCTGTGTATGATGAATTCGCTCTGACTGGAGAAGACGTGGTCAAAAGAACAGCTGTGGTCCGAGGAGCAGGTGCGGCAGGCGTAACAGGAGTGAACGGAGGAGCAGGTACGGATGTAGTCGCAGATGGAGGTGCGGAAGCGAGAATCGAAAGATCAGTAGCCACAGAAACCGCTGAATCTTGAGCGAGAGGGGTCGAAACAGACTCCACGAGCGGCTCCAAGGTAGCCTCCGATATTGCCGTCGCAGGCATCTCTCCGCGCAAAGCAGCTTGATACTCCCGCTCAGTATACATGTACATTGGCCGAAACGGCTGAGTAGTGTTCCACGTTTTTCTGGCTGTCTGTGTTTCATCCTCGTTGCTCGGCGGCTGAGTAGTAGTCGTTCCAGATGTCAAGTCTCTAAGCCTCTGTAAATACTCAATATCAATGGAAATCAAGGGCTGATCTTGCCTTGTGGGTTCAACTTCCGATCGAAAGTTCGCATTCTCTTGCTCTGCAACAACCCTAGCCTCTTCTATGGCCCTCTCTTTTGCTGCTCGCGCTGCATTGTTAATGCGGACCCAATCTATCATCGGCTGCCACCACCATGCTGAATGCAAGGGGAGAGCGACAGACCCAGGCGCACTCATCGCCAGTCTGGTTGGGGGATTAGGGAGTGCTTCCACAGCCGGGTCTTCACCCGCTGGCATGACATCGAGAAATAGCTCATCAGCAGCAAGTACTTCGTCGATAGGTGTTTCTTCGACGAGTGCTACGTTAGCAGGTGTTCCATTGGTAGGTGCTTGAGTCTCAAGCGGGAGGTGTATTAGTATAGCAAAAATGGTTATCAGAACGATGATGTAGTCTTGCGTGCAAGCTAGAGCTCCGAAGGTGCCTAGGATATACACCGCCATGAAGCTAACAGCAAAACTTAGGCATGAACGAACCTTATGTTCGGGGTATGCTCTGGCGGCGATGACCCATCCCACGGTGCAAAAAACAGTGGCCAGGGCAATGGCTATCGCGCGCGGAACCCACCGCCAGACTCGACCTTGACACCAGTTGCTATGGCAGCTCAGACCGATGTAAACTACGACACGTTCAATGTTTGCGTTGTAGAAGAATCTTAAATTCGTTGAAAGTTTTCCATGGACTAGCGAGAACATCGCCCAAGTGTTTGAAACGGAGTCTGATATAATGTGCGTCAGTAGTTCTACTGACCATTTTCGGAATGTTGGAGCATGTTTGGAAGTCATCAGCATCGTTTTTCTAATTGCGTGAGCGGTCGTCATTGATAATTCTGCAGTGTAAGGTTGTACAGTGTTCCAAATGCGGCTGAGAAGCATAGGACACAATGGCATCAACACACTTGCCAAAGTTAGGGTGACGATCAACATAGCACCGGTCTTGAGAGAGGGAACAGCCCATTCTTTCATAACTCCAGACACTTTCTCGGCGCCCAAAATGATGATAGTAAGCGACAACCAGAAGCGGTCTCCTCCGAGTGTAGGATGCCATGGAGCAACAGGACGATCGTGCGCGATGCGGTTGTACCTCTCTTGAATCCGAGCTCGAATGATCCGAAGACTACGGGAAACAATTGGTATGTGCATGAGAAGCACAGCGATCGAGAGGGCCCCATATTTCACCACGATAGCACAATGGTCGATGGGCAAAGACACGCCGCCATTGATACCTTTGAAGCACTCGAAGACTTGCTGTGGATGCCTGGCAAGGTATACCGTAGCGGTGAAGGCGGCGTAAACTGCTACATATGGCCACATCGCCTCCTTGACCAGCCTGCAGGTTTCGAAAACCGAGCGAGAGGCAAAGCTCAGTATCTGTCCGTAGTACGAACGAAGCAGGTATATAAAACCTGTTGTGGTGCAGACCAAGAAGAAATCCTGGACGTAACCGCTGAACCAAACTACAATCAAGGCGGCGATGGTGCCAACGAAGCCCTTGTACAGACGAAGACGATTCGCTTCCCATTGAATTAGTTCTGCATGTTGGGGCAGTCGAGTAATCATCTGGTTGATTGTGATCAACAGGGCGATGAACAAAAACCCAATGAGAACAGCATATGGTACACGGTCGGCAATGATGTGGTCGGCATGTTGCTTTCTCAAAACTCCGGATAGAGTTTCCTGCCATTGACGAACAAATCCTGTAAGATATACCATGAAGGAGGAGATAGACTCCAACGATTGTCTGTACATGGCAAGGAATGAGTACCGCAAGGTCGGCCAACGGAAATCGAGATAAGGGAGACACCCAACGAAAACTGTACACAATGTAGCCACTAGAGTAGCATAGAGATCCTGGTCCAAGGGATCATTGCCCGCAAGACCCATGCTTGTGGCGATGAGAATCGAAGGCACTGATATCAGCACAATATCTGACCAGCTGATAAAGTTGTTGTGGTTGGATGAGGCAGTAGGCTCTGGTTCCGCACGATGTGCCACATGACGCTCTTCAGACGCATGTCGGCTTTTGGAACTGGACACACTTTCGGATTCCGCTAGCAATGGCGAAGCGTGGAGTGGTTCGCTGGGCTGGCTCTCTACTGACGTTGTGAAGACCGGGCGATGTTCTCCAAGCCTGGAGAAATCATCCAAAGCCTCAGACTGGAACTGCTCAAATGGTAATCGACTGGGGGCCGTCTTTGACAAAGGTTTGCGATCCTTGTTATCATTTGAGGGAGACTCAGTCTTGTTATAGGACTTGGGTATAGCAGGCAAGTTATTGGCGACCACCTGGAATGACGTCTGAGAACGCTTTTGCCCAAATTCACCAGAGTCTATAGACGTAACACTGTTGGACGCAACACCAGTAGTTTGTTTGGTCGCTTCGTTGGAGAGCCGTGGGTCGTCCGGAGTGAAATTTCCGTGAGTGGGTATTCCATGCGAAGACATGTTCGGTAATACTGCAGAGACCATGTTTGTACAGTTAGAAGCTTCTTTGTCTGATGCAGACGAGTCAGCATCAACGGAGCTACTAGCAGATTCGCCTTCCGGCTCCGAAGATCTATTCAACGGTGCTGCGGTCTGGGTACCAGCCCATCTAACAGGGCGTCGTGATGATCTTGCCGCTGTTTCGCCTGATGGGGCCATCAACGAAACAGAGGTCTTGATGAATGGTTTCAGCGTGATATGCTCGGAAGATATGTTTGGTGTTTCCGCCGGCGCGGCATCCAGGACCTTGTTGACTACATCCGGCAAAATCTCGACCGTAGCGCTGGACGCAGGTCGGGCTTGAAATGAGCTGCTCTCTGTCGATGTGACAGAACGTACAGCTGGAGAGTAGGAGTCAGTATAGGCGGGATTCAATGGCGCGGAAGAATCCGATGCTCCAGGTTCCACACGTTCTTCAGCCGCCAGGGTTGTTTCGGAAGTCAGCGGAATAGAAGCAGATCGCGTTATGATAACGACGGGTGGCGGGCGATTTCGAGAGAATGTCGTACTGACTGTGCCAAGTGCTTCGCTAGCGACGGGTATGGATTCAGCGACAGGTCTAGTGGGCTGCCTAGGCTTTTGACACCAGAACTTAGCTTGCTCAAATGTTGGGACGTAACACGGCACAGCAACAGCAACTGCACCCACAGCGTAGAAACCGGCTGCTAGTTCGGGTTGTTGGCCCCATAGATCTGCAAAAGCTTGCAATGCGAGGCCTGGAAGAGCGGCTGCCATGGTTCGTAACTACGCGGAATCTCGAAAGTATGTGTATCGTTTTTAAAGTATCGTCAGTGTGCACACATGTGATACTGTACTATGAGGAAATGTCTTACCAAGACAAGCAACATTTGGCATGTACAGAAGTCGAGAGGATGCCACACATGTACCCAGGGGCACAAAGCAACCTGCCTGAGTCGTGGCAGACAAGCAAAGACACAAGTCAAAGGAGGATAACCTAAGATCAAAATGGAGCTCACACTTTTGTTGTCCGCAGAAAGAAGACCACCTCATTGTTGTGGTCAACGAGACAAAGAGTGCGCAAACAATTACTTGACGCAGCATTGTGGCATGAACATCGCTTGCACCTGAGGATGACGTGCGAGTTGCGCAGATGTCGGCATACTCAGTACTGACAGTGTTCTATCCTTTGACGTTGAGATGCATCGTCTCATGGCGTAGCTTTGTCTGCGACAGCGATCAATTCCCATGCTCTTCCCCCGACCAGCTCGGCGCTCTGCTCTTGGACATGCCAATCTGCGAAGCAAGTCTTGTAGTCATCCCAGTCAGCCTTGGGACCGGCCCATATGACCCTCTTCACACTGCCTTGACCATATTCTGCCAGATATTCGTGTACCAGCCCTACGCGTCGCGGGTAAACAAAGAGCCAATTCGTGGCTTCCGCAGCGAGCGGCTCGAGGAAGCGCGTACCGTGAACGACACGATGGTTTGAGGGAGGCAGATACTGGTTGGAGCTTGGCTCTACTTCGACGCCGATGATGTGGTGCGCGTGAGGTTTGACGATGAGGTAACTCTCGAGCAGGCCAAAGCCGCTTCCGATGGATAGAGCAAGCAATGGAGGTTGAGGAAGGAGCGATGCGAGGTATGCGATGAGTGGTTCGCTAAGAGCCAGGCAGCATCCCGAGTAGGCTGTAGGTGTTGCCGTCAGTACTGGCAGTTCGGCGGCGGCCTCTACTATGAGGGATGCCTCATTGTCTAGAGCATCCACATCCGGCTGGAGGGGTGGCATGCGAGCCTCGAGGCCCATGACGAAGTAAGAGGTAGTTCTTCGCAGATACCAAGATCAACTGTGTACCGCGAGAATGCGCGTATCGCATCTCCGACTTTGGCCAATATCAGTGTGATGGTAGTGACATAATGCTTGGCGTTTCCTTCTCTGCTAAGCACATATGCGGCTAGCGCCTTGGAGCTATGATCCATCACATGCAATGCACAAGACGCGCCCCGCCATAGCTACAACAACCGAATCCACCGTGTCTTGCGTCATCTCCGTCTACCGAGAGCTTTTGGAAGATACGTGGCTCCACGAGAGCTGCCATGGCCCGCCTTAATCCCTTCTCGTTTACCCCGGGGCCAGTCATCTTCTTTACCACCGTTGTCTACGTGGGCCTCTTTGCTGGCCTGCTCGTTACCCACCTGACGGTACCAAACTACCCATCTAATCCGCCAGCCGGCATCAACCTCACCGAAGCTTGGGGCGACCTCCAGCACATTACCCGCCGCTTCCATCCCTACAACAGCCAGGCCAACGACGATGTACGCGATTATCTACTTGCACGCATCGAGAGTATCGTCAAATCCAAGGACTTGGGAGAGGGCCAAGTCGAGCTTCTCGATGACTTGACCTCCAATGCGACCTTTTCGTCCGGTAGTACCTCTGTCTACTTTGAAGGCACCAATCTCATCGTCGCTATCCGCGGATCCGACGATGACGAACCCTTCAACTCTACTGAGCGTAGTTCGGAAAATGGCGGTGTGCTTGTGAATGCCCATTACGATTCTGTGAGCAGTGGCTATGGTGCAACTGACGATGGCGTCGGTGTCGTGACGATCTTGCAACTCCTCTCATACTTTACAGAATCCAAGAACTGGCCCAAGAGAACTGTGGTACTGCTGCTCAACAACGGCGAAGAGGACTATCTAAATGGCGCCAAAGCTTTCATGCGAAACCCGATATCTCAAGTCCCCCACACGTTCGTGAACCTTGAGGGGGTTGGAGCCGGTGGCAGAGCTGCTTTGTTTAGAAGCACCGATACCGAGATTACTAGGTTCTACAAAAAGTCCAAGTATCCCTTCGGGACAGTCGTGAGCGGTGATGGTTTCAAAAGGGGCTTGGTCCGGAGCGAGACTGACTACAAAGTCTTCCATGGCGAACTCGGGATGCGAGGTCTAGACTTTGCGTTCTTGGAGCCAAGGGCACGATATCACACGATTGAAGATTCTTCACGCGAAACGTCAGTGAACTCGGTCTGGCACATGCTTTCAGCAGCTCTAGCCACGACATCTGGATTGGCTTCCATCACTGGTGACGAGTTCACTGGCCCAGAAAGTCTCGACAATGGCAGGGTCAATGCTGGAACTGGTAGTGACGGTGTATGGTTTGATCTCTTCGGAAGGGTTTTCGTTGTCTTCAAACTGCATACCCTGTTCGCCTTGTGTGTTACTTTGCTAGTTGTTGCACCTCTTACACTAATTGGCCTGACTTTTGGTCTTTCCAAGGCCGACAAGAACTACCTATTAGCACGTAAGGCCTACGTGCATTCGTCAGACGACGACAGTCCGGTGCACCTCTACGGCTGGCGCGGCTTCTTTCGCTTCCCTATCATCTTTGTCTCCGCATCCGCTGTTGTTATCGCATTGGCATATCTCATAGTCAGATTCAATGCTTTCATCGTGTATAGCAGCCCATTTGCTGTTTGGAGGTAAGCCATCCATGCTGCCGCTTGATCTTGTACTGACAATCTCGACAGTATGATGCTCTCGGCATGGGTCTTTGTCGCGTGGTTCCTTGCCCGAGGAGCCGATGCTATGCGACCATCTGCACTTCAGCGTATGTACGCTTTGATTTGGCTTTTCGTCGGCTCCTTTGTATTTCTCACTATCATCACGGTGTTCGTGAATGACTACCAGATTGCTGCCGGTTACCCCGCGCTCTTCTACTTTGCGGCAGTGTTCGCGGCCATCCTCCTTTCCTACCTTGAGCTCTTCCTTGCCCCAAGCAAATCAGCATATGCTCGCCACTTCGAGCAAGAAAGTGAATCGCGACGCAACTCAGAGTCTGCAAGCAGGCCTCTTACGGGCAGCACCACTGCAGCACGGTCTGATGATCGTCCTGTGGGAGACGATGACGCCACCGAGACCACCTCACTCCTACGAGGCGATCGACGCGGATTTACAAGATATGGCGGCAACAGGCGAGACTCCATCAGCGAGGGAGGCGACGATCATGCACAAGGATCCCGGCAAATAGATCTCGGCAACGTGTATCCTGGAGAACAAGAGTGGAGCGGCAAATTACCGAGCTGGATCTGGATCGTTCAACTTCTGCTGTTGGCGCCTATCGTGATCATCTTAGTTGGACAAGTTGGTCTGCTTCTCACCTCGGCCCTTTACCAGACGCCATCCGACGGTAACTCGACCTTGTTCATCTACCTCGCATTCGCAGGGCTTACGGTGCTGCTGCTCGCGCCAACCGGTCCTTTTATCCACCGCTTCACGTACCACATCCCCACCTTTCTGTTCCTGGTATGCGTGGCAACTGTCATTTACAACCTTGTGGCGTTCCCGTTCAGCAGGGATCATCGCTTGAAGGTGTATTTTGTTCAGCGTGTTAATTGCGAGACTGGCGACAACATTGTGTCCTTGACCGGCTTGGACGGCTATGTCCAACGCATTGTTGGCGAGTTACCCAGTGCGCAAGGCAAGCAGCTTATTTGCACGACACCCGAGGTCGCGACGCGTAAGGAGCTAAAGCAGTGCGAATGGCAGGGTCTTGACGCTAAAGTCGTGCCGAAGCCAGCGCATGCATCGTCATCCCGCAACAACACATACATCAGCAAATGGCTCGATTATTCGATCCAGAAGGGCAACAGCTCCAACAAAGCGACGATACGCGTTGTTGGCCATAATACGCGTGCATGCCGCATTGTTTTCGACTCGCCCATAACAGCATTGAGCGTCGCTGGCGCTGTTTCAGATTCTCGCTTTAAACCCGTCGGTGCGGACGGGGCCCGGGAAGTGCGACTGTGGCATCGCGAATTTGGTCAGCCCTGGAACGTTAGCGTAGCTTGGAACGCCAAAGAACAATCGAAACTTTCTGGAAGGGTTGTGTGCCTCTGGTCGGACGCCAATACAGGCGACATCCCTGCTTTCGATGAGGTGCAGCACTATCTGCCCGTATGGGCAATACCGTCCAAGATTAGCGATGGCTTGGTCGAAGGCTTTAAGCAGTTCGAAATTTAGCTGTGTGAGCTGTAGTTGCGGGGATCCCTGTTGAATCCCATTACTTTTGCTGCGATATCCATCACGGATGTAGTCGAGCACGGCGTCACAGGGCACCTGCAACCCCTCATGTTATCTGCGCATTTATGCGGGCTTCCCCTTTATCTCACCAATGCCCCGTCTTGTTCGTCTTTTGTCTGTTCTTGTCTTTTTTGGAGTCTGGTGGTATGATCTTTACGGCGATTGCATCCAGTACACCCAACGTATAGCATTTGACGTCAACCTTAATGAACTCTATTATCACCGCGACCTAGGCATCTCACCCCGCTTCACTCTTCGACTCGCCTAATTCAAACTCTCGATTCCACGTCTCACCTCCGAACCGTTCCATAGCTTGGCTCGTGCCAGAATGCTGAGAGCGTTTGACGAAGCCCAACATACTGATCAACGTTACCCGTTGTCCACGGGTACAGGACCTATCCCTGCTTTACCACAAAGCTTTCTTTTAGTCACAGGAGAGACTATATCAACATCTTCAGAGCCATCTGCCTTGTCTTCGACATTGTCATCCGTCCTTGGCTCAACAACTGCGTCAACTGTGTGTTCCGCCAGCAACCCATCTGAGCTCGCGTGGCCAATAACCACATTAGGTATGTTTCCAGTCTATTTGTCTTTATGGCGCGTCTCCAACGCCACAACGGCCAACTAACGTCGATCAAGGCGACAGACCAGTCACAAGTGGCGTCTACCAACTTCTCCGCAGCACACGCAACACCGGAGCTTTCAGGGTCACATCGGGAGTAGATTCTGCGATCGACCTTCGCCGCAGGGTGTTGGATTTTGCTTTTGACTCGCCCCTTTCTACGATCATCGTCACAGCCTTACCAGGCACATTTCTCCTCGTTGCACGCCAGCTTCCAGATACCTGGGCGAGCAGACATCAAACGTCTATTGCAAACGCGTTGCACTTTGTCGCACTTGCCAGCTGCACGAATCATCAATTCGAAGCCGGAGACTTGTTAGTACTGGTTTTTGTCATGGTTGCGTTTGACGTGTTTCAGCGGATTCTAGCGGCGGGCGCTACCAACCCTGAGGGCGAATCAGATCTCCAACCCCGCTCGCCCTCGCCTTCCGAAACTCTCCGCAGCCAAACGCGCTCTGATCAGGCCAATGCGAGTATCGTGCCCGATCTCAATACAGTGGCCGTCGAGGATGGAGATTTCGAGCCAATTGAGCCATCTGTGTCATCACAATCAGGGGCATGCGATACAAAAACCACCACCGTGGACCCCAAAGAAAGCGAGATCCTGCGACTGCAACGGTCGCTTACTGAATCCAAAACAGCACACAAGGCTCGTGAAGTCCAACTCCGTGTCACCAAGGAGGAGCTTCATAACGCACGCGATGCGCTCAACCAGACCTTCGCGGAATACTCCAGCCTCCGCGAACAGCTGAAGATTATCAAACAAAACTTGGGCCGGGACCATCAAGCCGTAGTATATCGGAAAGACATTGAGCTCTTTGCACTTCGAAAGGGCAACGAGCAGAAAGACAAGAACATCCAAGATCGCGACAACCAGCTGGAAGAGATGGCCCGGCAACACAAGACTATCATGGAAGTCAAAGACGCCCAGTTGAAACTGATGAGGGAGCGGCTGATCTCCATGGAGCGACAGTCAAGCCCACGGGAATCAGAGGATGGGGAGAATGCACTCGAAGTGAGGCTGCTTCGAGTCAGGAAAGGCAGAACGTCGCCGGAGGTTGAAGAAGACAAGGACGTGGTCATTGCAAAGCTGCAAAAACAACTGGCCTTCAACAATAAGAGCAACGAAGAAGTCGTCAACCAGCAAGCTGAACTACAAAGAGCATGGGAGATGGCCAAGAAGATTCAGAAAGCCTTGAAGGAGGAGCGGGAAAGGCATACACAGACGCGAGAGCAGCTAGAAGAGGCCACGGTCAAACTTGCGGAAGCGGAGCCACAGCCCAGGAGTCGGGCCGGCTCCGTTGTAGGACGACTACCGACGATCGATGAGGACGAACACGACAAGGACGAGCTCGAAGCTATGTTCAATACTACTCAGCAGGATAACCTCCGACTATATGCTGAAGTGGCTGCTCTAGAAAAGCGACTGAGCGACGCCAATGCACGTTTGTTTGCAGCAATGCAGGAAGTTGAGTCCTTCAGGGTGCAGCTAAATCAAGAGAAAGAGGTCACTGAAGACATGGAAACTGCGCGCCCCAGCGTAGTACACCGTGTACACTTCCAGCGCATGGAGGGTCAGGTGTCTGAGCTACGGGAAGCGCTCGCTAGCAAGGATGAAGAGATGGAGTTGCTCAGAAACACCATTGCGGAGAAGGACCATTACGTCAAGGACATACAGGGGGAGCTCGATGCAGCTGCCAGCTTTCACACACAAGATCAAGACGAGATCGAACGCTTGAAGCAATCGATCGACGAGCTGCAAGCGACAAAGTACCAGCTCATGCTCGATCACGAACGCCTTGGATCGCAACGTACCCGGCAGCGCGTCATCTCCACGGAGCGTACTGATCGTTCATCCGCTCGCTCAAGTGGTGCGACACTCATCCAAGAACTGAGTCCACCGCTGACGAAGCATGCAGAGGAGGCGCCACCCGTGGAGACTCTACCAACCATGCCGGTAGTACCAGAACGCGAAGGAAGTATCCAAGAAACACCCCAACGACATCTCCGCAGCAAAAGTTCGCCAAAGGAACCATCGAATCGCTGGAGCTTGATGTCGCACGACGTCCCACCTGCTGAGCTGAGAGAGCTGAAGAGCAACCGCAGGAGGAGTCTAGGTCTTAAGGTTATGATGCAGAAGATGGTCAGGAAAAACCAGGAGGCTGATTCTGCATCCACTGAGGCTGTGAAGACACGGGCTGAAGAGCCTCTCAGGAGGGAAGAGTCTAAATTGAGGCGCGTGCTTGCACCCAAGGACAAGAACCTGTCTATTCGTCCTTCTACCGCTGCATCAGCCATTGCGTCCAAGCCTGTCGGTGCTCAACCTTTTGCTACACCCAAGACCTCGCCGCTGCCTCAGGCTGTGCGTCCGCCGAACCCGAGACGTAATTCTCCAGCTACCCCACGGTATTACGCTACCCAGAGCGCGACGAACCAGGCAACAAAGCCAGCTGAGACGGAGAACGTGGAGAAGAAGGAGAGACCTCGCAGTGCGATGGGTGGTGAGCCGGCAAGACCGAAGAGCCGGTTGAGCTGGGGCTCTACGTAAGTCCATTCCTTTAGCGAGCGGTGATTTTGTAACAGGAAAATGCTAACTAAGACCAGGAACAAACTTAAACGACGATCATTGTACTGATGATAACAAACATGGTGTGGCATTTATATTCAGGCGTTCAAAATGGGGTTTCGCGATATCCAGTGCGCATGAGTTGATGCTTTCCGGATCGATGACTCAAAGAACATTTTCATTGGGTTTATAGGGTTGATACTTTGGATGGGCGTACTATTAGATGCGGGTATGCAAATATGTGTAATGTATTGTTAGCTTTGCGATATCATATTGAAGATAATGAAATCATAGGTATTACATGTTTCAGCAGAGATACAAACTTGATCGCTGGTGCGGACAGATGTGTTTGTATCTATCCTTTTCTGGTGACGAGACCACCTAGTAATAGCATCTTTTAGCCGTGTGGCTACTTCCTTCGTGACATCGCTACCCCGCTATGCACGTGGGTGTCTACATTCGGCACTTCACCCCTTCACATTGCTGGCCAGCAGATACATCGATGCGACACTAAAGCCACTTCCTCTCGATAAGCCAGCCGCTGAATATTCACCGGAAACCACAACTGTCGCTCGCCACACAATACCACTATCCACAATAAGTGCGGGATGCTGAGAGGCACCTCCAGCTGGTCGCTGTAACACTCTTCGTTGTATCCACTCTCAGACAGTCCTTGTCAATTTCGGACATGCAGCGCGATGACCGTGTTCCCCTTAAAGAGGTATATGACACTCCGGAAGCTCTTCACGAAAAGGTGGAGCGGATCATCGACCTAGCACTTTACGAAGTATCCTACGACTCACCACTCAGACTTCGGTTCATTACACCCGTGTCTCGCGACCAATGGCTTGTGGATGAAAACTACAACGACTACCGGCTTACCACTCCGGAAGAGCACCAGGATGATATGGACTTTGTCACCGTGTCTTACTGCTGGAAGCATACGCAATCTACAAAGGGTCTGCCTCAAATACCACAATATCGTATATCGAAATCCTCAAAAGATATGATGTGCGAACCCAGACCTATCAGCTGTCCGGAACTTGTCTTCCATCGTGCTATGCTATTCGCACGATCTCGTAAATGCCAGTTCCTCTGGATTGATCAGGAGTGTATCGATCAGACCAGTCCTGCCGATATTCAGACACACCTGAAGGTTATGCATCGCATCTACGAAGAGAGTAAATGGACAGTCGCCGTCCTGTCAGTCACGATAATGGATCATTCCCTGCTCGAATGTTTCGTAACCTATCTCTATTTCGAAGAGGCAGAAAGAGAGACGGAAAGAAGTCTTGCTGAACTGTCAAGAAAACCAAGTGATCATACCAGTACTTTCGACCAGCGTGTTCAAGGTGCCACCACGTTACTACACTATATCACACAGGATACGTGGTTCAGTCGTACATGGGCATATCAAGAGAAACGGTGCGCCTCGACCTTGTTCCTTCTGGTCCCGATCGGGGAAATTATCAACCTGCCGCAACAGATACGCCTTCATACGATAGGCACCGATTTATGTTTTGAAGTGGCACGCTTCAACCGGTTAACGAAAACGCATCGTGAGGATGTGAATAACCAGGGTTACAAGTACTACCGACTCACAGATGACATACACAGAAACTATACTACCTCTTGGGACCGTGCCACGTCCCAGTACGGCTGTTACCCCATATTCAGGGCAATTCAAGACTGCGAAAACCTGGTTGTCGCAGATCGCATTGCTATCTTCGGTCACGTATGCGGATTTCGATATCGGCTTGAGTCGAACATACTTCACAGCGCCAGATTCAGATTCAGCGCATGTGTTATCGCTTTACTCCTTGCAAATGTTTATGTTGACCGTGGTAAACGCTTCGAATTACTGAAGTGGATATGGCAAACTCTCGAAGAGCACAGCAAAGTTCAAATGGCTGAACCCGATCTTGGGGCTTGGATATTGGTTCTGCTCGATAGCAGCTACCGCCTTCCCAAAGACCATGCCCCGAAAGTCCGCGCCATAGCTTCCACTGACCATCTTGGAAGAAGGCGTACGATGTAACCTCAATGAATGCTGGTGAACAAGACACGAACCCATCTACGCAGCTTCGGTTGGTCAAATAAGAAACCCGCACTGCTTCATCCATTTCTCACACATAACGGGCCAATCGCTCACCGGCACCCCTGGAGTGTCCAGGGCAAATCCATGCGGCGCGTCCGAGAAAACGTGAAGCTCAACAGCCGCACCACCTTTTGTCATAGCTTCAGCAAGCCGGTATGCATTGATCACAGGCACAACCGGATCGTTTCCAGCATACACAATGAACGTCGGTGGTGCGGGATGTCTTAAAAGCTCATCTGGCTGCATCTCATCATACAGCATCTGCTTCTCCGGTGGCTCAAGGGCTGGCTTGTTCGGGATGATTTGACGACCCTTCGCATTCGTGGAGATTGGCGCATAGCCAATAATGGCAAATTCGACCTTTGGTAGGTCGCCCTTCGCATCAGGATTGCTCCAACTTGTGGGGTATTGCGCAAGTACGGATGCAGCGAGATGGCCGCCAGAAGAAAGACCGCATATCGCCAGACCTCCTCGCGCAAGGTTCTTCTCTTCGATCAGACTCAACGCCCGCCTTGCATCATCTACCGGCGCCTGACTCTTCGTCTCCTTATTGGGGAAGCGGTGGATCAGCACGAAAGCATGAAATCCTAAGCCTGCTAACCACCTCGCCACCTGAACGCCTTCTCTTCCGACCATAAGCTCCACATATCCTCCTCCGCCCAGAATCAGGATAGCTTTATCGTTCGAAGAGGCACTGGTGGGCTTGAAGCCGAAAAGCCAGGGTCGCGCAACGCTCCTCGCGACTGCTTTGTCAATGCCCCCGGCGGTATCGAGTTCAAAAGCGTCTTCAATCGGTTCATTGTCCCATAGTGGCCATGCGTAATCTGTGTTGAGAGGATTGGAAGGAGTCATTGTGTGTAAGGATATATACTGTGACTGAAGCAGCATTCGTGTTTACATACGCACGTGTTCTTAACCTCGGGGTGCGGTGTATTTCTCGTTGTATCATTATGCCGAATGACCGAAATCTAGAAAAGCAGAGTGCCCACCTCTCTGCGTGTGAACAACCACCACTTCAAGTAAACAAACTCGACCTCAATTTCGACACTCGTCAAGCCCACGATCATCTTTGACCATATGCATTTTCATGTGGAAGACTTTCTTGGATGCAACATTCGCTCGGTCATGCCTGTCCATCAAAATCTCTTTTCAAAAACTTCTGCAGCCTTAACGAGCATATTCTTCATCATCTTTTTGACACACAGCCTACATATGCCGCGTTATAGGCGTGGGACTATCTGCGCCGTATGCGAAACATTCAACATCGTCAGTTCCGGCTTCAACAGACTGCAAACTGCACAGCGCTCATCCAATCAGGAAAAACCCTGAAGCAGTACGTGTAATACAGGAGTCGGAACGACACATTAGCGGGTCAGCTCGTAGCATACGACCTTAACGTGATCTAGTTGCGATGTGAAGTGTCAGAGCTTGGCGAGGCTGGTGGATGCATCGCACCTGAAGATCGCGACAGCCGATGACGATAACGCGATGACGTCGTCTGAAACCGTAGTGACCCATAGCAGACGTCTGACATGTGAATATCCGGCAGGCCCAGTGTGGCTACACCGACTATCTCCCGGTGCACTTCTGTTGACAGCAGAACTTCATCTTCCATCTGTCCGGGCCACTAATCGCTGTATCGCGAGGGTCAAAGATTTCGCAAGCGTGTCTCAGCCAGCACCAGACCGGTCAACAAGAAGCCCTTTCGAAGCAAAATTACATTCTAGCCGATGTCTAAATGCACTATGGCGAGCCTCAAGCTTGCGGCCCTGAAAATCTCAGCCGCGCTAGCGGCTAATAGTGGGTCACACGCGTTATCATCACTCCACTTAGCGCGTGAGGCGAGCGTGGCGCATCATCTTGATGTCGTTCGACGCAAATTCTTGAAACGTGCCCGGAACAAGTCGGGATGGTGCTTGTTGCACACGATTTTTGCTCGCCAATTTTTCTTTGGTGACTGTTTTCAGGGTCATGTTGGGAAGGGATGGCGAAGGGGGAGTTGTATAAGAGGAATGTGTGGCTCTGGGGAATTTGATCCATCATCCACATCTGCATCCACCTGATACCACATCCAACACCAACAGTACAGCACACGTCATTCTTCCACATTTCCAATTTCCATCCATCGATAACATCAAAATGCCTTCTTTCAAGGGTATGTCTCCCCACTGAACTCAATCCATCGACCCATATTAACAATATCCCCAGACTCCGTCGCTTCCACCCCAGCTGGTGCCTCAGGCGCCCCTACCCCAGCCTCTTCCGCGGCACCCACATCAACCCGCGAGACTCTCCACGCCGCATCAGCCGCACTTGGCTTGACCTCGCAAGGCTTGGACCTCTGCCCTCACTGCTTCCGTGAGATGTCTCACTGCAACGAGCGCTTCGAATTCGCTTAAGCGCACTGCAACAACGATACTGTTGCCGAAGATGGGAACACTTTCTCGCACCGGCCTTTATCAGAACCCTCGTCTAGGTCGTCGGCGGCTGCTAGCGTGCTAGGACAGGGGCTACGACTTTCACATTTTTCGGCATGGAACTGGGTGTATATATGAACTGCATAGGCGGCGTTTTGTTTGGAAATGGAGGACACAACTAGCATCGGCATACCCCACTTTGAGCGATGTATACCAACATGAAAGATGGATTATATCGCATTTCAATCGAATCTTTACTATCGCGATTTCACATTCCGAGTGACTTCATGAAAATCTCCCAAACATGACTCCTATGTCCTCGCTATCAGTAGGAACCATCTCTTTGGAGACCGGACTATACACGCGAACAGATAGTCTGAATACGCAGCACTCTGATGCCTCTGATCTCCCCCGATCTGATCACTCCACCACGGCAAATAAAAGGCTACCTAAGTACGTTTCTCGGTCAAGGTTGTCAAAGAAGGGAGGATGGCGGAGAAGCGTCAATGAGAAGAGCAACCAGGAAGGTATTGAATAGTACCACCAACCTGCTTTAATGATCGAGACGTCGAAGAGTACCGTTTGCGCGCGACGTTGGGTAGGTTTCTTGGATATAAGGACGTATGCAGGATGGAATGGAAATATTCCTCGGGCTGACGTCATTGCTGATTCCTATACCTGTCCAATGTTAATCTACAGCGACATCAGACTTTGAGCTCTTAAACGCGCTGCTTTTCGTTGCGATAGGCATGCAACATTCCCCACTTCATAATGTCGGTGTGGAGAGGGATTTCTGGAGATGCGCGTGGCGGCGATACCGCCGATACCCGGATGCAGCTTCCGCAGTGCGTTAGTCAGTTCGCCTTGCGCATCACGATAAGACTTTTCTCAACACCAAGCTTTTCCTTCACAGTACCAAGCAGATGTCAATATGGCTGTTACGCAAGATATGAGGCCTACCTCTGCCATTGAAGAGACGACACCCCTTCTGCCACACGACGAGCCAAAAGAAAGAGAAGGGAAGCAGAGCGTTTCGGTGCTATTCCGCGCTTTACTATGCGCATTCCTCGTATCGTTAACATTCGGCATCACCCAAGTTCCCTTGTTGTACGCTTTTCGAATCTTGACTTGCGATGCGTATTACGAACACCATGAGCCGGATCCCAACGCCACCGATATATGTGCCAGACGGGAAATCGAGGCTGGAGCGGCTCGAGCTTTTGCCCTTCTTGCATCATCAACAACAATATTCGGCCTCGTCAATTTACTTGTAGCTGGATGGGCCATCAAACGCCTGGGTGTCAAGTCGGCTCTAATCATACAGATCTTTTGGCCTGCTGTTCGTCTACTTGTTCAGAACATCGGTATTATGCACGGCGGCAAAGTGGGTATCATGATCGTGCAATGCTCGCAGGTCATCACAGTAGTTGGTGGCCCCAATGGCTACGTTCTTTGTCTCAACTCTCTGGTGGCGGATGTGGTTGAGCATGAAGGGCGGACAGGTGCGTTGGGCCGACTCCAGGGCTGCATGTACTTTGGGAGTGCCATTGGTTTCCTGATTGGAGGTGTTGTTGGCGATTACTTCGGCATACTTGCACCCTTCCGTATGACTTTGGCATTGTTCCTGCTATGCTGCGTGTACGTTGCAGTCTCGCTCCCGGCCATGGCACCACCGGAAGAGGACGAAGATGCGAAACCTCGCAAGAGCACTGGCATCGCGCGATTCTTCGGCCCTCTTCGTATATTTGCACCACAAAAGTGGACATTACCCGATGGTCGCCCGCGCATGCAATTTGGGGCCTTAACTCTTGGTATCGGAGTGTTCCTAGGTATTCTCGCGACTGGTTATATTCCCGTACTCCTTCAGATGTACGCAACCGCCGAGTTCAACTTTGGGACCAAGGAGAATGGAGCATTAATATTCCTGTATTCATCGTTGAGAGGTGGCTTCCTCTCGCTGGTATTCCCTCGCATCGTCGCTGCTGGGCGGAAGTGGTTTGGTGACGGCGAGGAGAGGAAGATGGATGAAGAGGAAAGAGAACCACCCGTGCAGGTTCATATCATACCACCAACACCCGCAGTAACGGAAACTGTCGATCCTCTGGAAAATGAAGAGCCGCCAAACCCGGAGCCGACGAACGAGCAGGAGACGTTTGCATTTGATCTGTTCTATGCGCGCTTCAGTCTCTTGCTCGATGGCATACTTACTGGGCTGGCCGTATTCGTATCAAAAGGTTGGCAAATGTACCTTGTTGCTGTGCTGCTACCTTTTGCTGCAGGTACGGGAGCTGCATCCAAAGGATCAATCCTTCAGATGCTACCGAATAGCGAGCGCGTCGATGCGCTGAGCGGCATCACGCTCGTGGAAAATATCGCTCGTTTGTCAACTACAGCAGTGTTTGGACTGGCTTTCGCTGCACTCGCTGAGATTGGCCAAAGTCATTTAACTTTTGTGTGTAATGCAGTTGTCGCATTGCTTGGCTTCGTCGTGTTGCTGCTCTCTCGGTTCCCGCCAGAAGGTAGCCGCCGAATTGAGGGCTGATAGAAAAGTTCAGGAAAAGTGCGCGCGTATACTACTGTTGATGATTACAAACAAGTACGCTATCAGAGACTACGGGGATGGGTCCATTTACGATGTTGATAGCCGAAATGATTACAAGCGATGGATACGGCTGGCACGCGATCCGTCAGTTGTTGTTCCGCTTAGGCCTACCAGGTACGTAGGAACGACTGTGCGCTAGCTCCAAAACTCCAATGCTATTATTCTTACCCTGCGCCTCAAAAATAAGCTTGTCAAGCTTCTGGTTAGATCGCATCCTTCCATCATCCCACCGGTCGAGAACACCTTGGCAGCTGCCTACTCTGGCTTTGGCCTGAATTATAGAAATCTGATAAAATGAAGGCCTTGCGACTGCACGCGTCCTACGTGGTGGTGAAGCGTTTGAAGCAACACTTCAGACGATAACGTCGCCTCGTGTGAGTGATGATGAACAAGTTCCTGGTAGCGTCGCTATTAGCGAGCGCGATTAATGCGCAGTATAACCTCACCTATCTACATTTGATGTGGGAGATGGAGCTAACCCTTACATTGATGGGTTCCGACGAAACAGCCACCACCTACGAGAAGATCTGCCCTGAAACTACGACTACGACTCCAGCACCTTCGTCAACCGATGAAACATGGTACTATGCCTGTATGTTCAGTGTACTTACTGCTCGCTAAACAAGTTGCTTATCTTTATTTGACAGCTCCAGACGAGCAGTCTTCGTTATCTGCGTCATACTCAAGCGCCCTTGCCGCGTTCTGGTCATTCTATGAGACCGCTCTACCTGTTGAGACTCCGACTGTAGAACCAAAAGGTTGTACGCCATTCACTATGTTGCAAGGTCCCGAGACATGGGAGTTTCACCTGACTGCTCCTGGCGTGCAGACTAGAAACGGTGCTTGTACATGGACTGGTGTGTTCAGCGAGGTTCCAATCACCTGCGATGCCGACGCTATCGGTGAGGGTTACACTCTTCCTAGTGGTAGTCCGACTATCTTTTCGCAATCGGAATTGAGGGCATGGACGTCGCTGAGATATGCTGTTGCTACGATTGTGGAGGCTACACCAGCACTCACACCCACACCCACACCCACACCGGCAAACACGGAAGACATGAGTGGGGCTGGAGAATCGGCGAAAGAGACTTCAGTGAGTGAGGGAAGGGCGTCAGGTGCTTCGATGCCTACTGGCGCGATGCTGATGGTCGGCGCAGCGGCAGCTATTGGTGGAGGGGCTTGTGGATTTTGAGTGTCGAAGTGAAGGTGTGCTATAGATACTAATTTTTTTACTTCGAGTAGATCTGCATCGGAGTAATTATTTAATTAGATAGCGACGGAAGCTAGTACGCAGGCTGTTGAATATTGTTAAAGGCGCGACTTGTGTCATTAGGTCTCGAAATTCATAATCGAACGAGGAAGCAAGCTATCTGAAACATGATGTTAATATCATATGCAATATACTCCTTTAATGATCATGGAAAAGGAAGAATGACATG
Source organism: Alternaria gaisen (assembly GCA_004156025.2). NCBI lineage: Eukaryota > Fungi > Ascomycota > Dothideomycetes > Pleosporales > Pleosporaceae > Alternaria > Alternaria gaisen. The sequence continues at coordinate 41,534 of PDWZ02000018.1, read as the reverse complement.
GGAGAATGAGAGTGCGATGGGCAAATTCGGCGCAATGGAAAGATCTTGTGATCAAGTACACAGACATTTGTTGCTAGGCTAGACGTGTAGGCGGTGTTGCAATGGGCCACTCCACTAATCATGCATATCTGACACGTTCAGATGCCACTCTGACGATACTCACTTCTTGTCTGCCGCCTTGTCAGTATCATAAGCCGGCGGCAAACCAGCTTCGTATTCCTGCCCTGGCGCAACACCACCGACAATGTTTGTGTCATCTTTTCCGAGCACGGTCATCGGAGCGTACTGCCTGTTTCCCTCATCGCGTCGCTCTGGAGGCACGAAGACATTCAAGCTCTTCGGTATGATGAAGCCTACGAGGACAACCAGGACGATGAGATGGGCGACCATGAAAGCGAAGATTTGTAAGGGATCGCCACGTGTGGCGTAGAAAGTGGGATATGCGAAGCAAAAGACGATGGACAAGACGGGAGCGGCAAAGTATCGCAGGATAGGAGCCCAGAAGACAGGTACTCGCCATTGCTTGCCGACGCATACAACGAAGTTGAGGTCGCGCGCAAGTTGGTTGCCCTACGTTGTATCAGCGGATATATACGTTGGATGTGAAGCATTTTACTTACAGAGTAAAGGGCGAACCACCAGATACGGTTCAAAAGCTTGTTACGGCCCCAGAAGCGTGGCGCTGGAACCGTAGGGTCTTTTGCGAGAGCGACAGCAATAACTGTGCCTGCAATGTACAATCCGAAACCAACACCAGCACCAATTTTGTCAGAGACGCTATGTGCAACGGCATTACCAATGATCTGAGCGCCAATGTACGAGCATTGGTAAAGCCAAAATGACGGTGCGCCTACTTGACCAATGACATCGACAAAGCGATAGAAGGAAGTAGCACAGACGCATTCAGCCCATACAACGAAGATCAGAGAGATGTTACTGATCTGTGCGTCGACGGCGTTGGTGGCTTCGTAACCAAACCCGGTAGAGTAGAATAACGAGGTTAACGCCGAGATGACAGTGATGATAGTGGCGATGGTCGAGTGCTTGTATTTTCTTCCCCAGTGAGTGTCGCAGATCGTTGTGATCATGGCATCGAGGAGCGCGTAAGATGAACTGATACCGAGCAGGAAGAGGGTCAAGAAGAACAAGACTGCCCAAAACGGGGCGCCGGGCATTTCCTGGATGGCGCTGGGAAGGGTGTAGAAACCAAGCGTGTAGGTTCCGACCGGGTCGCCAACACCAGGCTGCAAACCAAGGTATCCAACAACACCAAAAACTGCGAAGGCAGCGAAGGACTCGAACAAGGCATTTGCACTGCAAATCATCATGGCATCCTGGACTGCATCGGAGAACTTGGAATTGTATGAGGCGTAGGCAGTATAGTAGCCAAAACCGACGCCTGTAGAGTAGAAGACCTGACTGGTCGCAGCTTGCCAAATCTTGCCAGCAGAGAGCTGGTCACCGTTGAACTCGCCAAAGTATAGTTTGATACCTCGGCCAGCATTGGGGAGCGAAGCACCACGACCAACTAGGATGACTGTCATGAGGATGGGTAAGACGATGGTAATGTAGACAACGCGAGCTGTGATGGCGATGCCTTTGTACAGGCAGATCCAAACAATGAACCAAGAAAACAGAACCCAGCCAACGAGCTCCCCATCGAGGTTAACACCGGGATAAGAAGCATATTGGAGAACCTTGCTGCCGTCATCGCTGTAGACTGCGGGGATGGCAGGAACCTGATTCACCACGTGCGCGAAGTAGTCCTGTGGATTCTCTCTCCAAGGAAAGTCGTCTGCCGACCGGAATGAGCTGCGAAAGTACACCATGACCCAGGAAAGGATGGGGATGTAATAGATAGCCACAGCGTAGCCAACACAGACCATGCCGAGACCAACACCAGTGAAGCGCCGATCAAGGCCGTTGTAAGCTATGACACAGCCACTACGGTAGGCCTGTCCAATGGCCACTTCCAAGATAAGCACTGGAATTGCAAGAAGGCAGACGGCCATCAAGTATGGAATGAACCATTGTATGCCGTTGTTGTTGAAGACCTGCGAGGGGAAACGCAGCAGGTTTCCGAATCCCATGGCTCCGCCCATGGACGCCAGTACGTATGGCGTTCGAGAAGGCCACTCTGCGCGACCATCAGAAGCGACGCGAGGTGGGGGGAACATTGCCCGAACAACTTTGCGGACGGCGTTCATCGTGGGTAACTATGTTGAAGCACTCAATGAGATGAGGTAGTGAAGTAGATCGATATAGAAGTCTGCATAGAGAGGACAGAAAGACGAAGCTGGAATGAGAAGCAGTCGAAGCACGACAATCTGGGTAGTATTCAGCCTTCTAATGATGTCGTTGCATCCCCCTGCACTCTTGATCTTAGATCATACTCGCGGCGCGCGTCACTGCGCAGCCACCGATAGCAACGACTCGACGCCTTCTTGATAGGCATGTCGCATGCCAGGACAACATTCCCGGCATGATGCCCGTCTGCAGCTCCTAGTACCAACATCCGGGCATCTGTTCAAGGACTTGGTAGGTGGAGATGTCCCATGGGGGCGGAGGCGCGCCTTGGCTGCCAAGATAAGATCGGATGAAACGGCACCTCCACGTCCTGATACAGAGTCTTGTTCAGCTTGGGTGGATCCTCGCTGCGCAAGTCGAGGTGGGTACAAGATAGAGGGATGTAAACACGCAGACGAGTTCATCGCGGGTGCGTCAATCCGGCCCAAAGCCGTGGCTCAGGTTTTGACGAGTTCGTCGCGCTTCTGTGATTCCGGACGGCCAAGATAAATCCATCTCGGAACCCTGCCGAGCAAAAGCAAGGGAACACAAGCGCTGAGCACTATGTGCCGCTCGTTCCTGTTCTCCAAGACTCGGACATGCCGTGATAAGAGGCCTTCCAAATAACAAAAGCATGACCGATGAAAGTCCGGCAAAAGATCCGAGGGATTTCGTAGTCATGACTTTGAGTAATGGGATCGTTTCATAATTTCAGGAGTGAGATAGAAAATTTCCTTTGCGATAATGCGGAAGAGATCCCTCGAGATATACATATATTAATGTCGCGCGCCCTATTGTACTTCTGATCCCCAGTGTGAGGCATGCAGCTACGTCATAATGTGCGCTACGCTATTTCAGGATTTAGCGTACATGTCCGCCCCAACAATGCGACTTTCGCGACGTGAACATCCAATATCAGGAATCATATACTGACACTATGGTTCCATTTCCCATTAACTAAGAAAAACCATAAGCGACCAGTGTTTTGACGCGAATTGACATCGGGAAAGCTATTGCGAAGTTCGCCTTCGCACCCACACCTGCGTCAATAAGGCTTAACATGACAAGCATGAGAAGAACTGAGACGCACTTGTTCCTTCCATAACTCTTCGAAAGCTTGGCGATGAGCTCTTTCTCGATGGACTTGTTTACGCTGCCGTTGACATAGCTGTCGTAATGTCGGTGACCTTTACGCCTCTTACCACAGTCACCTGCGAACCTGGCAAACATGATGCACGCTGAGATTTTTGAATAACGAGGCCAATCAAACATTACGCGCTTTTTTATGGGATATGCAGTATGCATTTCAAAATCTGTCATAGTCGGGTTCAGACATTCCTGCACTCGTATATGTCGGGTTTCTAACGAACTGTCGGGCTTTTGCGACGTGCTTACACCGCGAACCACCGAAACAAGAGTTAGCGCCACCACTTTTGATGTCAACAAAAGCATATCAACGCCTAAAGCAGGGGTCTCGGTGCTTTCTTGGGGATGGCCCATCATCAGAAGGCTCAACAAGCAGGTTAATCCAAGGCAGATTTACGAAAGCTAATTGATCCAGCCTTTCGGTCCACCCCATTGTCCCTTCACGTGGTATTTATCGTAGACCCAGGGGAAGAAGTCTTTCTTCAAGTGGTAGAATGCACGTCGGGGAGTCCCTTGGTCAATCCCAAACCATCTCTTGAACGTCTCCTTCGGCACCCCGCCGTACTTGAACTCCGCAAGAAGCACCTTCTTGTCGCCTGTTAAAAGCGGACATGATGTATAGCCGTCATACGTAGACTGTAATTCTTTGCCTTCCAGACCGAGCAAGAGGTTCTGCGTAAGGATGGGCGCCTGAGATGTGATTGCAGCTACAGTCTTCGACGTCGGCAGACTCGCCGCATCACCGAGTGACCATATATTCTTGAATTTCTTGTGCTGAAGCGAGTGCTGGTCAACATCCACGAAGCCTGCTTCGTTACCGAGTCCACTTTCTTCGACGAACGAGTACGGTACATTCCTAGGCGCAACATGAAGAAAGTCGAAATGCTGCTTCACCGGCTGCTGGCCCTTTGGTCGATCGAACATTGCTATGTTTCCATCGATAGCAATAAGATTATGTTCAAAGAGTCCTGTGACGCCTCTTTCTTCCCGCAATTCGTTGAGCTTGGCGCTGTACTTCGGTACGCCGAACATAGTGGAAAGTCCAGTAGCGAAAATGGACTTGATTGCGGACTTTTCCGAGTCGTTATTGTACAGACCCGCCCGTCTCCAGTGATCCAAAGCGAGCCACATGATCTTCTGTGGCGCACCCGCACATTTCACTAAACCGGAAGGCTGAGTGAAGATGGCTGAGCCCCTATCTAAGCGCTGTATATTCCGGAAGACCTTGTCGCAGTGTTCGTAGCTGTATATGGATGCCACGAGACTGTCTGGGTTGTCCATAGCCTCGGTAAGACCTCTTATGCTACCGTAATCGACCCTGATGCCTGGTGCGATGACGAGTTGATCATAATGAATCCTGTCACCGGTTCCTAGGGACAGACAGTTGTCTTCTGGGTGAATGACCGCGACATGGTGGTCATAAAACCGGATTAGAGGCTCCACAATGTCCTTCATTGGCCTTTTGAAGCTTTGTTTGTCGTTCAAACCGCCTCCCACCAATGTCCAGCCCGGTTGGTAATGATGCCATATTCCTGCATCGATGACCGCAATATCATCCTGATTGAAATGTCCTTTCCGTAGAAGTTGATGGCTAACTGCGACACCAGCTGAGCCATTTCCGATGACAACGACTCTGTGGTTTCTCGACGTGGTGGTGGCTGGCGTGACAGTAGCCAAGCTTCGAACGACTGACGGCTGCCTCGCGGCGAGAGCAGTCCGGACGGAAGACAGTGCGACGTGCTTGAACACCGAATGCATTCCCAAAACAAAACCCGCTACTTTCATGAGGCTGAGGAATCTTGAAGAAGTATTGAAACGTGATAGGCTGCCAAGTGACAGCGAGGGTTATATGTTATGTCTCGAAGCCTCGGATCCCATGTCCGATCTCTTTTGTCGCTAACAATGAAACCATGAAGCGAGGCGATTATGTGAGAGACGACGTATAGTAACAGCTAAGTAAAAGATTATTCTGGAGACAGTTGTAATGTCGGCGACTTGTGAGTGTCCTCGGCGTTCCATTTTGTGGGGTAGACGCCGAACCCTGTCTTGAGAGGTGGCGCCATAACTTGCTCTCCGAACTGAATGGTGTTCTTAAGGCGACGCGAATCGAGGGGTTTGTCGAGCCAGGCTCGGTCTGTGGACAGCGCCATTCGTATAGTTTCAAAAGATGAAGAGCTTACGATTATTTACGAGCACACGAGCAGTCCGGGAACTGCCAAATCCGCCCTACTACGTCTCCGAGTGCCAAACCGGAGGACAGCAACATCGCTTGCTACACCAACGAGCTCATACGAGACATGAAATGCGACTAAGGAAACCAGCTAGCTCGACAACGTTGTGCACCTACACCAGCCAAGCGAGTGCTGCCGTCGCCGATCCAACCATTACAACCGTACAAGCACGAATTGGAGCAGTAAATCGAGCGCAGTACACTACCCAAACTACAGTCTCCAAGGAACCCGTAGTACACAGCTTGTTCGAAGACAAGACAGGCACATGGCAGTACGTGGTGGCGGATCCGTCTACCAACAGAGCCGTTGTCATCGATCCAGTACTCGACTACGATGCGAACACCCAGACGATCAGTACCCAAACAGCCGACGGTTTATTGGCAACAATATCAGAGAATGGGTACCACATCGAGAAGATATTGGAAACTCATGCACATGCCGATCATTTAACGGCAGCTTCCTACCTCCAACAACGTCTATCCTCGCAGCAAGGCTTCAGAACACCAATCTGCATTGGTAAGAGAATCCGAGAGGTTCAGACACGATTTGCCGCTAGGTATAGGATTGCGGCTGTGGAGTACAAGAACGCGTTCGATCATCTGTTCGAAGACGATGAGGTATTCGAGATTGGGCAGTTAGAAGTAAAGGTCATGCACCTTCCTGGACATACTCCAGATCATATTGGATACCGAATTGGTGGTAGGTGTGCTTGAAAGATTGTCGTGATAAGCAGAACTGATTCTTTGGTAGGCAATGTATTTTGCGGCGATTCCATATTCCATGCTGATATCGGCACGGCAAGATGCGACTTTCCAGGTGGTAGTGCGAAAAGTTTGTATGCTTCAGCGCGGAAGCTGCTGGAACTGCCAGACGATGTCAAGGTTTGGACCGGCCATGACTATCCAGCTTGCCCAGAGCGATGTGAGGCTGTGCCTTGGATGACTGTGAGGGACCACAAAGAGAAGAACAAGCATCTTAACGATGACGTAGGGGAAGATGATTTCTTGACTTTGCGGAAGGAAAGGGATGCAAGTCTGGCGGCACCGAAGTTATTGCACCCTTCCCTGCAGATCAATATCCGTGCAGGAAGACTTCCGCAGCCAACATCGGGAGACCAGCGTTTGATGCACCTCCCAATCAGGATCAGTGGCACGACGTGGCAGACTGAAGAAAGTATCTCGTGAGAATCTCGGAGATGGTCAACTCGGCCGGAGATGGGCGGTACCCTTGGTGGAAAAGGATGCAAGTCCGTCTTTAGGCAGAGTTTGCGCATATGAAGCGATGGAATCTTCTTCATAGCAGTATGGCCTCGTTTGTATAGCTACCCAGAAGCGTGGAGACCCTTTCATATACCCAGTGTAGAGTTGTCGAGACCTACAAGCCCATACAGATCCTGTAAATCGAAATCGGGGAAGTTAACGTTTTCCATCGATGCGGCGGGAGGTGTTACTGTGCTGCTAGGGGATGCACTACAAGAGGTACGGAACACTGCCGAAGCAACTCTTTTTAGCGTACGTAGCACAATCCCAGCAGCCGACCATTGTCGACTCATGGACTTGAGTACGCCTAAAAGTAATTTGACTCTATCAGAGTGTTGATCCAGGCATTGTCTAGTGCTTTTGTCGTGCATGGCGCCAATAGAAAGCTGCACCACGGCAGCAAGAGCCAACGGGTAGACGAATAATGGGGTATGTTTCTGGGTTGTGGAGCGTAGGGCGGCTAACATGGATATGGTCTTCGATGCTTCGATTGCCTTTACGGAGTGTATATGCTGACGATTGCAGGGGCAGAGAAGCTTTGTACAGTTAGCACCCAGTACGTCGTGCGTCAATAGATCTGGAGAGATCAGATCTCCTCTAGGATAGTGCAGCAAGATAGTACTCCATTGAACGATAGTGTGCGCTTGGAGCATGAGCTCGTCTAGATCACCGAACGTGTTCGAAATCTCCGCTTCGCTCTTGGATCGCGGTAAGTGGTAGAGAAAAGCAGCAAGTGCATTGTCGACAGCTTGCACGAGGTCTCTATCCACACCGTGTTTTCCTGTGATAGTCAAGACTCGTCCAAGGAGGCGCACAGCCTCGATACGATAGCAGAAGGACGAGAAAACCTTTTCTTCTTCTGCGAATACATTGCCGTGGAAGTCTGCCATTGTTGCTGGCATGAAGCACATGCCGGCTTCGTAGATGAAGTCGTCGCATGGCAGTAGCACGTCAGCGTTGACCGTGTTGGTTTTGAATGTTGATTTTCGCTGTAGTGCGGCGATACAGCCGTCGATTACATACAATTCGTACCAGCTCCTTCGCATGCTTTCTTCAAGCACTGTGAGATCACCAGCATGCGTTGTAGCAAAGTCTCTTTGATGCATGCCAAGCCGCAAGGCCCGTTCGATTGTGGTATCGAGCAGTCTCTGCCCCTGTTCAGAAGAATTCTCCGCGAACAAGTTGATGGCATAAAGAAGACCTGCTTGGACCATTTCGACTGTGTCTTCGTTACTTTGGTCGAACTCTCGCGTGATACTTTCGCGTAAATCATGTAGCGATGCCGCATGGGAGAAATGACCACCAATAAATTGGACTATGGCTTTCAAGTATCGAGGATATCCTTGTTGCCAGTACATATCCCTAGGAAGCAGAACTGGGTGGCTTGGGTGGAAGTTGAGGTAATAGAGATTCACCAGTTGCTCATCGTCCGACCATGAGATATGCTGGCGTGGTGGACTGTCTGATGGTCCGCGTTGTAGTAGGGCCGGATCGGGTGAAGCGGTTGTATTGTCGAGTGGGAACCATTGCGATACAGAAGGCGTGCAAGTTGGCGCTTGATTGACGGCAGATTGCGCAATGGGATTCGGAGAAGCAGGCAGAGTCTGCTGCAACGTCGACTGGTCCTCGGTATCTGGACGCGTTATGCCACGTCGGCGACCTCGTCCAGAGCGCTTGTAAGTACACGCAAAACCACGGGTTTGGCATCGCGCACAAATGGGAGTGCCTCCATCGCATTTCAGATGTGTACGACGACACTCTAGGCATGCGAGTGGGGCAGGGCGAGCATGATTTCTTGATTCGGAAGAAGGCATCCAATCTGTTGCGAGTCTGTTGTAGAGTGAGGAGGTTTCCACATTGCGGTGAAAGCGCGACGCGATGGAAGACGCCGAAGACCCCGAAGACGCCGATAATGCCAAGCAGGAGTGCTTTGCACTAGCCTGATTCAGTCAAGCAAGGAGCCCTATTCTCCAGCACTTTCTAATCATTTCACTCTCTCTGGACCTTCAACAACGCTGTTGTACGTATCGCAAGCGGTCTTCGCTACTGGTCGTGTCCGCTTTCGGAACATGGCGCCTGATCGAGATATTTTGTTCACAAATTTTCGAAATAAGCATCTAGACCTGCAAACATGTACGACGTGCAGAAGTGGCCTGAACATCGCATGGTACGTGCAAGGATGGCCAGTCACATCTTCGATGGCAAATTGCTTGCATCTTCAGACACGGTATCACCTCTCTGCCGGTACGACCTGCCTGGTCTGCACGCCTTCGGCAGTACGATCTGCATTGTGCTACAACAGGTATTGTTGCTTACTGTAGGCCCGAATATCCACCAATTACACGCACTGAATCAAACCTGGGAGACTCTATTGCAGCGTCGACGCGCACAATCATATTTTCCTTATGGCACGTCGTCCAGGGTTCATTGAGATTCCATATCGTATGCAGGGCGTAATAGGCTAGATAACAAGCGCATGAGTTTCTGAGCATAAGTTGAGGCTTACCCCGACAATGGAAGCGTTCTGCCTTTCTTCTCATCCTGGGTTTCCAGTGCGGAGTAGCGTCGACTCTCTTTCCGCATCATGGCTTCTCACAAGTCTGCAGAGGTTCATGCCAGAGAGGACCGAGGTGGATACCATGGCCAGAGCCAAGACTACAACTTAGTGGAAAAGAACGCGACGACAGCGGATGTGCAGGACATGCAACGTATGGGCAAGACGCAAGAGACACGGCGAAACTTCCGTTCCTTTACCATCTTGGGATTCTGCATAGTTCTCCTATCGACATGGGAGGCCATCCTGGCTACATCTGTCTTTGCGCTATCTAACGGTGGAACTGCCGGCTTGATTTGGGGGTATCTCATCGTCATGGTTGGATTTGGTTTCGTAGTCGCCTCTCTCGCTGAAATGGCATCTATGTGAGTATAATCAGGGCTTTGCAAGCACACTTGCTCACATTTTGTAGGGCGCCCACGTCTGGCGGCCAATACCACTGGGTATCCGAGTTTGCGCCGCCCAGCTGCCAGAGATTTCTGAGCTATCTGGTAGGCTGGCTAGGTGTCCTAGGCTGGCAGACGGCAGCAGCAACCGTCTCGTATCTGGCTGGCAAGCAAATTCAAGGTCTCATCATCTTGAATAACCCGTCATACAACCCAAAAGCTTGGCATGGCACACTACTCATCTGGGCTATCCTGGCTGTATGCCTGATCTTCAACACATTTCTCTCTAGATATCTACCACTTGTGGAGGGTGGGGTTGTCATACTACACGTCGTTGGGTTCTTCGCTGTCATCATACCACTTTGGGTCATGAGCGACCGGATGCACTCGTCGAGCGAGGTTTTCTCAGTCTTCCAGGATAACATGATGTGGGGAAATCTCCCGTTCGCAGTCATTCTTGGCCTTACAAGTGCTACTAGCACATTCGTCGGCGTCGAAGCTGGTGCTCACATGGCAGAAGAAGTACGTGACGCCGCTCATGTCATTCCTCGCGCCATGATGTGGACTTGGCTTGGAAACGGGCTTCTTGGATGGGTCATGGCCATCACCTTCTGCTTCTGTGTGACCGACACTATCTCCGTCCTTACTACGCCGCTTGGAACGCCCTTCATTCAGGTGTTCGTGGACACAACCAAGTCGGTAAGGGGCGCAACTGCACTTACAGTTTTGATGTTGGTGATCGCTATCTTCGCGTGCGCTGCAGTTGTGGCTGCAAGCTCGCGTCAGGTGTTCGCTTTCGCCCGCGATGACGGTATTCCGTTTGGACAAGTTTTCGGCAAGGTTTGTGGCTTCCAGTGTCCGTCATCTATTGTTGAGGATATCATACTGACCTTTTGCAGGTCTCGCCTAAGCGGGAAATACCAGTTAATTCTGCCTACATAACGCTGGTGTTCGTTGTCATCCTCTCATTCATCAACCTTGGCTCCACTGTCGCATTCATGCAGGTCGTCTCCCTCGGTGTCGCTTCAATGCTGACCTCGTACATGATCTCGATCTCATGCATCGCATTGAAACGTATACGCGGTGAACCGCTCTTGCCATCCAAGTTCGATCTGGGAAGGCTGGGACTGCCGATCAACATCACTGCTGTCCTCTTTCTCTTCTTCGCTTGGATATTTTGCTTCTTCCCTGTTGGACCCCGACCGACGGTAGCAGACATGAACTGGGCAGTTTTGGGATACGGCGTAGTCGTCTTGTTCGCAGTCTTCTACTATGTTCTTCGTGGTCGACATGTATACGCAGGACCAGTCAAGTACGTTCGAAACCTGTGATTCAGGATTGCTGGAATGATGCTGTATTCTGTCGGATCGAGACCCATTGCGCTCACATGGTGCGGCATCTTCGTCATCAATACCTTCATAGTCGTTGTTTGACGAAATTTGACTATGTTTTCACAATACACTGCATGTACCTACAAAGAGATCATCACAGGTCAACAAACATTGAAGTACTAGATATAAAGCAAGTAGTCAATCACTCAAAGCGCCTGGACTAAAGTCACGCAGTATTCAGAATCGGTCACGGAGGAAAGCGAAGAAAAAGACAAACGGATTCACAATCTGCGGCAGCCAAGTATTCTTGTCAATCACGTCTCGTTGTTTGCCTGCAAATATCGCCGCCGTTCGCATTCTACTCAACAATGTTCTCACGACTTCTCGTTATCGCTCTTTTGGGTGCGTCGGCCATCTCTGCAGCGCCGGTGAGTACTTTTCGATCCACCTCAGAACCGACAAAAGTCACAGTAATGGTAACATCAAATGTTGCCGTTCCGAGTCTGTCATCTGCTGTTGTTGGTAGTCTTCAGGCCCGCCAGTGGGAATGGGCATCATCTGCACCGGCATGGAGCGAGCCAGCGTGGACACAACCCGCATGGTCCGACTCTGCTATTTTGCCTGTGCCAACGGAGCCAGTCTCGACGCCTTCCACGTTTCTCGTGCATAGCCAGGTGTCCACGCCTACACACACATCAACGTCCGACTGGATAGATACGCATCGCCCGGATCCCAGCGAGAGCAAGACCGGTTTGATAACTTTTGCCAGTGTCCTGGGCGGAATCATAGGCTTAGCTTTTGTCTTGTTTCTTGTTACCTTAGTTCGGAGGTGTCTTCACGGGCGCGTTCCTGCGCTACGTGCAAAGAATGCATCAGATGTCGAAGTGAACGCTGGTCTTCATCGCAACTCGCAGGCCCCAGCTCTCGATACTCCGCCTGGTTCGGTCGGAACTTCTCGTGCAGCATCCAGCGGTGGCATGCGCTCTATGCCACGTCAAAGCGAAGATGTCACTGACATGCCACGTGTGGCTAGCCCGCTTAATGGTTTGACGCATGGCCCACGACGCTCACGTTCACTCTATCAGAACAACATTCCTCCTCAAGAAACGCATTGGCCGTAAGAAGAGGAAGAGTAACACAGGACATGGACGCGCGCAATTAAACATCGTGGATCAGATGTCAAAGAGAGGCGGATGTTGTTGCAGCTGTTATTGTATGTCAGTAGTTCTTCCGTAATGAATTGAATGCACCAAAAGACTATCGATACGTGATCAAACTGTAGAGAGCTCCCCAGCAAACTTATGAATTAGCATCTCATACTTACAATCACCCTGTTCGAGGAAGCACATTTGGGCAAGAAGTCCTGGGCAAGAGGTTGGTGTTGGGCAAAAAGTCGTTCTTAGACAGGAAGTGGATATACTGACCAGGCGGAAGGTCAGATTCGTTGGGAGGAAAATGCGACGGACTGCCTGAGCAGAAAGTGAGAGACTACTGAGACGGGGTTTTGAACGGCGCATGCACGACGCAGTACACACATACAACGATTGACTGGAACCTGCGCGCTAATCTCCACTTATAGTCATTAGATGTACTTCATCAGTCGTATTCAGGGTATACACTTCCCGCGCCGGACCACCAAACGCCTCTTATGCCCATTTTGCAATGCAAACCAACGCATTTCAAGCGTTATATTCAAATTCAATCGTGCCAATTCAAAAAACCATCCACCAGTGATGGCTTCAAAGCTCAGACTTTGACTTTTCATCGTTGATTTCCTCCTTCTCTACGACGACAAAGTCATCGTCGGTATCAGACGTCTTCTGCTTCTTGGGAGATGGCTGCTCGATATCGTCGGTATCTTGTGGATCGGCCGTTGGGGCGTCGGGAAGCTGCGATGCGAGCTCGGACGGCTCGGTAGACTGTTCCTCTTGCGTCTTGAAGTCGGAGGCAATGGGTGGGAAAAAATTACTTGGTGAAAGTCAGTAGATGGAATGAATTAAGCAGCATGTAGGATTTACGGGATGTTCTTGAAGTAGGCGTCCTCGTCCTTTTGGAGGAAGTTACAAAAGATGACACGGTCAAGCTTGTCTGCCTTGGCTTCGTCGTCAAGAAATTTGCGGACTGTCTCGAGCGCGACGAGACTGGCTTCACCGCTCGGGTAGCCGTATACACCAGTGCTCAAAGCCGAAAAGGCGATGCTCCTGCACCCGTTTGCAACTGCCAAGTCTAAGCTGGTGCGGTAGCAGCCTGATAACAGTTCTGCTGAGCGCGTCGCGCCTTCTTTCCAGTATATCGGACCAACAGCGTGGATTACTTTCTTGCTGGGCAACTCGTAGCCGTCTGTAATCTTGGCGCTGCCCGTGTCACACCCGTCGAGTGTCTCGCACTCGTCCAGCAGGCCCCGCCCAGCTGCGCGATGGATGGCGCCATCAACGCCTCCGCCGCCTAGCAGCGAGGTGTTGGCGGCGTTGACGATGGCGTCGACTGCGAGGGTTGTGATATCTTGCCGTATGACGCCGATCTTGTTGTTCAGCGCATCGGATGCTTCATGTTTGGACGTGGCATGGTCGTCGCGGGGTTCGATCTTCTTGAGCTTGTATAGCAACGTCAGGGTGGGGATCTCGTCGAGAGAAAGGGTTTCGGCCATGTTCGGTGAGGCGCTGCGAGATCGAGACGACAATGGTCTTGCAAGGTAGTATGCGCTCGTCATGGGCGGTCGTAGTGCTCGGATTGCAGGTCCAAGTGACATCAAGGAAAGGTTATGGGTGAGTGAGTACCTAGACAGCAGGCACGCGTGGGCTGGAGCTTGGGCCTCGCCTTCCCGCGATTACCCCGCTTACTACTGCGCCTCCTTCGTCTAGCCCGCATCACTTGTATACACAGTACAATGCTGAATCTCATTCACTCACAGGCTCGCATTCAAGTTATAGAAATACAAAGACATGAGTATGAAGACGATTCCGCCACAGATCATCCACGCCTTCACAGCCCATTCAACCCCACCGACGATTGCGTGGCATTGACTATGTCCCCCAGTTGTTTCCAAGGGTTTGGTTCGTTGACTTCGCACATGGTGTTTGGACGAGGTAGACTCCCGTCGAGCATATACTGCGTCTCGTACTCAGAAACGCATGTCACATTCTGAAAGTGCGCTGTATGCTGCAACTACCGGTCAGCATCGAGCAGTCCAAGTTGTACAATAGAGGAAAGGGGTATCAAGGTCATGTCACCGAATCACTTACACCGCTGTTATTGAAAGTGAGAAGCCCAGAGCCAGGGAATAGTCCATGCATCTTCCTCGCCGATGAAAGAGGTGTAATGGGATCGGCGATAGAGCTCACGAATAGTATCGGCGCGCTTGTACCATTGACTCGTGGTATTCCGTCAAACTTTTGACTGACAGGCGGCCGCACGCCCAGCTTGCTACAAATCGGCCCATTGATAGCAGCCACACTAAGTCCACCAGAGTTGCTTCGGTTATACATGTAGTTGACAAACTTGTTGTATTCTCCAAAATCAGTGTATCTGTCAGACCGACCGTCGGTATCGACGCAAGAGACAAGTGTACGTGCCATGCGGTCGTCGTATTGAGGGCGAAAGGTACTGATCTGACTTTTCTCTGTTATGGCAGCGAGCGACTCCACGTCCTGCGTTTGCAGCGCAACGAGGACGAGGTCCATAACGTAAACATAGATCGGACTGATCAGGTACACGGATGCGAACATCTGGCTGACAATATCAGTCCAGGTGAGCACGTAGGGTGAGAGGAGCACACCCTGTGTTTGTGCAAAGAGGATCGAAGTGTTCGAGGTTGGGTCGCCTAGACCAATGGGTGACGACATGAGATTGCTCAGGAGGCTTTGGTAGCGTTTTTCGAGTTCCTGCCAGGAGGTAGCGTTCTGGTGAAACAAGCACAAAGCTGGACCAGCTTCGAAGCAGTACTTGAAGAAGTAGCTGACTGCTTTGTCGGTGTCATCGATGGCTGCTTCCCAACCGCCATCATAGTAGTCTTCCAGATCGAGCACGCCATCGATGATCATACGACCAATACAGTCAGGATAGAGACTGGCATAAGTGGCACCAAGAATAGATCCATAACTAATGCCATAGTACCACAGTTTTGCATCTTGTGAGGGCTGCCCACGATCTTGTGCTCGAAGCTCGATGTAGCGAAGCATATCTTGAGCTGTGGCCACCGTGTTGGCATATCCTGCAGTACCATTGACGGAATACATTCCTGTACACCACTTTCCATATGCCAGCGCTGACTGATGCTGTCGCTTCAAGACTGCCTCCGATGTCACGTCCGCGAGACTTAATGCATCCGAGAGGAAGGCATTACGAGTTTGAAAGGGGTACCCTACGAAGCAGTCGCTAGTGGGCTCGCTGTTGTTGACACCACGAGGATCGATTCCCACGAGGGAGTAATTGGTGCCGATTTTGGCCTCGATAGCGGCGTGATCTGAAAGCACCATAGCGACGGAAGAGCCACCAGGCCCTCCGGGGTTGACAAGGACTTCTTGTGCATCTTGGGTTGGGCCTGGCTTCTTGATAATAGCTACGTTGAGGGTACCGAGGGATGGTACTGCGTAGTCGAATGGAACTTCCAGGAGAGCGCAAGTGCTATGATGTTTAGTGTTGTTTAGCTTGAGAATGCTGGAGACGCTCACTAGTTCTCGTAACAGGGTGTCCAGGCAAGCACTGGACTGGCAGTCAACTGCAGAAAGGAGTCAATATAAAATCATGAATCAAGACAAGAGAGTCACTGACTTCCGAGAAGCTGTATATCATGCTATCGTTCGACACTGCAGCTACACAGAAACTGTGGGCCAGACCAACGACCGCAATCACTGTTTTGACGTTGTGAATGTACGATCTCATGGTTGTCTTTTGCGCTGTCGGTGGTTGCGAAGACGTAACTAGATTAGGGAGGTACGGTCTGAGAACACTATAATGAAGATCAAGATGCTAGAAGTAAGCGGATTATCATCTAGGGGTTGAGCGTATGAAACAAATGGCTATGAGGTCGGTCTTATAGGAAAAAGAATGCAAGAACTGGATCACGGAGACGTATCGTATGAGGCAATAAGTTCGCAATCGCCTTAATATGTTCGGTTCTGACCAAGTCCAGCAGTGAGATTCCTAGGCGACTGACATAGCCGCAATAACAGTTGGGATGATTCGAACGCATCGCATGCTGAACAGGTATCGCTGCAGGTCTTACTGCGTCTGAGCTGGACGCCTGCATTTAAACTACCTCAATCGGATGGCCCATGTATACGCTGTGATGCATGTTGTCAGTTTTCGAGGAGTCTTGGCCATCTTGTTGGCTAGAACAGGTTAGTGTGCTTGTCTGACGTTACCCGTGGAACTGAGAACAAGAATATTGAGTACTCGATACCCTTCCACAAGATAAGACAGCCTCTACGCCCTTCTATGTCGAAGATCCTAGTTGTTTGGCTAGAAAGGAGGCGGTGAGCCATGCGAAGCTTTCGAAATGGTCGTGTGAAGTTGATGCGCAGTGGCATCGACAAGAAGCTCGTAAGGCCCGACTTGTGCATCGTCCGTCGGCCTCTCACCTCAATCTCTACGTTTGTTTGGAAAAGCTGATAAGCATTGAGACAAATATATGATGTGAAGGCTCGCTCCAATCTCAGATGAAGGGGTATGCATAGCGGTTGCATTACCTAAGTAGTATCGGAGTCGCGCGCAGATGGGTCAAGGAAAGGAAGGAAGAGTGCGTTGGCGAGCTACCTCGGCTAAATGCGCGCAATGGCGTCGCGCATGTACGCGAACTGCGAACCCATGTCGGCGCAGCTACAGCCTTTGTCATTGTGCCATGTAGCGTTCTTGCGCTGCGATTTGCCATCATCCACCACACAATACATCAATGGTTCCTAGCGCCCGCCAGTCAGGGCTGACCTGCTTTTGAGGCTTTGCGCCACAAATGCGGACAAGCTCGGCAGGGTTTACTAAGATGACACTGCACAAGTAAGCCTTGTACAACCAAGCCTTGCACGACACAAGCTATCTGCCCCTTGGACACAAACACGCCCAGGATCGACCTATGTGCAGGACCAAGCAAAGCCGTTATCAATAATATCAACCCCTCATGCTAAAAACAGCAGGTGTTTGGTTGCCAAGCCAGCGGGACAGACTGACCTAGCTGTAAGAGGCAGCCGGATATGCATTCTACTTGGGTATCTGTCTTGCCCTACGTAGCCGGCACCATGGGTACGGTAGATACTCCAATATTGATGATGCGCTTCCGAATATATGATAACATCCTCTCGACCCTCTCGGCTCCTGATCTTCGCGCACTCTGTCTGCTCTTCGCCAAGCAGACTTTATAGAATTTCGCGAAGAACAATGGTGGCTTCAAGTCGACCTCAAGCCTCAATGGCCGTTGTCATTGGCATGATGCTTGACTTTGCAGCTTCTGCTGTAGTTCTCCGCCAGAGTCAGCCGTCGAATCCGTTCACGCCGATTGATCCTCAAAACTGGGTCAACCCAGACAATATGACGTGGGATGGTATGTCTGCGTGTTGTATACAACGCCATATGTATACTGATGTTCGAATAGATTACAAGGCACCACCAACGACTAATTGGGCCGATCCGGCGCGCAAGGGCAGAGACCGAAACTTCAACATTGCCATGGTGACCGTAGACTATCCAGACTCACCATTCGTCGTCACTCTACCGGCTCTATCAGATATCTTCGGTAACCCTCAGCCTCTTGCGGCTGGCTTGAGTCGCAATGACGTACCGAAGTTCTACCACGATCTGCTCAACGTACCCAGCGATCTCAACGAAGGCCACACGCTTCACGAGTACTGGATGGGTGATTCTTTTGGAAAATATGGTGTTGATCTAACTGTTTTTGGCCCATACCGCATGCCCTCAAGAAGCTACCAGTATGGAGTTGACGATGAAGAGGGTGGTTTCAACGAAGGCGCTTGCCCTGAAGGCCCACCATGCTCAGTCGACCTCAGAACTGATGCGCTCGGAGCATGGCGCGCAGATGTTGGAAATGATACAGCAGACGCATATGAGTTGGCTTTCATCCTTTCTGCTGGCCAAGACGAGTCTTCAACATGGCAAGAGTTTGGTGAGATGAAATTCCTTTCCAAGGAAGATGTCCCAGAGGAGTTTGGGCCACCAGACAACTCTACGCTTCCAAATTGGGCCAGCACTCGCTATGTTGAGTGGTCGTCGTGGGCTGCAGCCTCCACGATCTGGCCAAATGCTGGTGGTGGCTCCTCTACCCAAGGTGAATCTAGTGGCATGGCTACGTTCGCTCACGAACTGTCGCATCTGCTCGGTATTGGCGACAATTACAACAATCCTTTCAGCGACCCTCCTCGACGCACATACACCGGTCCCTGGAGCATGCTTTCACGAGGTAGCTTTAACGGACCTGGAGGTCCTCATACACGCTGGCAGATACCACCCGTGCAAGGAGCTTCCATGGGGTCTCTACACACCATGCGTGACAAGCATCAAATTGGTCTCATTGATACCACGCCAATTCTCCAGATCTCTCGCGCAGGTCTCGCAGCTTCAGGCCCCGTCGTCGCGCAGATCACTGCTCGCTCTGTCGACCCATTTGGTAGCCTGATGGGATTCAACATCTCCTTTGGCGCTGCTGGTGACCTCGCACCACCATGCAACGTGACTCTCGACGCTTTGTGCGACGGTCGTGGTTACAACAACTACAACCTTGAAGTCGTTCAGCGCCTCGGTGCTGATTCCTTCTGCCCTGACTCAGGCGTTATGATTAGCAAGACCAAGAACAGCGATCGTGTGCAGCCATTTCAGTGGACGATTGATGCGAACCCACAGGATGCGCGTCAAATTGACTTCTATCTTCCCAACGGAAACGCGAGGTACTGGACGATTGGAGACTACAGACAGTTAGTGGATGCGCTGTTCCATGCTGGCACCGACTCCGGCTCGGAGTACGAGTACATCGATGAGGAAAACGGGTTGCACATGTACATTCTCGAAAAGCTCATGGACGACGCTGGAGTACTACACTACAACGTGGGTGTTGCTTCGACCGCCACCAACGTAACGACATCTGCTCAGTACGGTATCGAGCTTGGTTCTGGAAAGGTCGCAAGTAGCGGATACTTGACCAGTCCTGCTAATGGTACCTACTGCACGTTCGAGCTAAAGAATACTGGAAAAGCTGCAGTACTGGCCACAAACCCCCATCCGCAAGATCTCTCGGAATACCTTGGGTCCGATATCTACCGTCTGAGCGCAGAGGTGAAAGGCGAAGGCTGGAAGGTCGCGGTACCTAACGCGCTCGCATACGCAAAGGCAGGAAAGCAAAAGACAGTTAATGTCGCTGTTGGCTGCGAGAGCGGCTGCTCGAAGGAAGCTACCGTAACTCTCACTGCAACAAGTGAAAGCGATAAGAAGGTCACAAAGTCAAAGACGTGTAAAGTCCGTATGTAAACATTGCATGTTAAACAAACATAGCGTAGCTGTGCAACTATAAGCATATGTAGTAAGTAATAAGATAACTTGTCTCAGAATACGTAGTACCCTAACGATTAGACTCAAAAATATTATATCAGAAAATTAAGGAGTAAATAAGAATAAAGATTTCTAAGCTGATAAAATAATATTAATAAAACTTATTTTACTTATAAAAGGAAGAATTTATCTAGAACAGATTTTTTTTTACTTAAAAACTCATTTAATATAATTAATTTAATAAAACAATTTAACGTTTTGAAACCTAGCACTAATCTTAGCTTTAAGCTTATAGAATATAATATTTTATAATATCTATATTATTTGAAGTTTTAAAGCTCTAAAGTTGCTAAAAGAGTATTTTTATAGTTTTTTTGAAGCTATAAGGTACAATAATATAGAAATAAAGAAAACAACTTCTAATAAGTACCTGTTAGGTATATTAAAGAAATTTACTAAGATTAAAAGCTTACTATTAAAAATATATATAGAGAAATAAATAAAGCTAAAATGATCTTATCTCTATATTAAAAGTTAATTTAGAAACGTAAATGCTATACATATATATATAATAGTTTAGTTCTAGATTAAATGTTATAATATACTTAAATCTTATAAGTAGACTACTATATGATTCTAGTATCTTAGAGCATATAAGTAAAACTTTACTATATATCAATTTAGCATTCTAAAGCATTAATATAAATAGAGATATAATAATTCTAATAGAAAAACATGATATAAGTAATATATAAAGCCCTTTACTTTAATCTTACTTTATTAATTATTCTTTATATTTAGAAGACCTCTAGGATTCTGTATATACTAACTATTGTTCTCTAGGATTTTATAATTAAAAATATATATAATCTAATATACGCTATATATATTCTATATTGTATAAATACTGTTTGTTAGTATATAAATCTCTTCGTCCGTTTTTTTTATAGCTAGTATATAGTAATAGTAATTTAGAATATAGCTTAATATATCTGTAGATTAAAATATTTTACTCTATTACAATTATTAATAGCGTTTAAAGTCTGTTAGTAAAATGTTAAATATCTTTAGCTTTACATTAATTTATTTATTGTTTTTATCTACTACATTTTTTATTATATTTATTACTTATATTTATTACTTATATTTATTACTTATATTTATTACTTATATTTATTACTTATATTTATTACTTAAATTTACCTATTCTATTTTCCTTTATATTTATTTATTATCTGTTCTTATTATGTGTGCTTACCTTATCTATATATTATATGTATTTGCTATATTCATTTAGAGTAATAAAACCTAATAGCTACTTTTTCCCTTTTAACTAAGATATAACTTTAGAAACTAGAAGAATCTTAGGCTGTTTAAAGCTTTATTACTATAAAATTCTTAATATTAGGTTTGTTATAATCTTAAGCATAGTGCTTTACGATTAGAAATTAGAGCTTAAAAATCTTATATTATACTTCTAGAACAAAAAGATAATATCTTACTATCTAATCAGAATAAAATTATAAATACTATATAGTTTTGTCTTCTTTCTGTTTTAGGGTACTTTACTAGATAACTTAACTATATTGATTTATAACTAATTAAATTTTTCTACTTCTAAATATAAAACGCTAACTAAGTTCACTTTTATAGAACTCTTTACATACGTATAACTAGTTAGTAAGTTTAATTAAGTATTAATAAGAAAGAAGAAGGAACACAAAAAAAAGGTAGAATAAAAATAGTAGTAAGTAAGGGAAACTTATGATAAGAGCTAAGTCTATATTGTTTAGAAGTATAGAAAGAAGTAAAAACTTATTTTTATAACTTTATAAGAGTGTATAACTACTTTCTATTAAATTTAGCGAGAATAATTTATATAGAATATATTATTCTTATAGCTTAAAGCTACTTACATGAAACTTTATTTTCTAAGGATATTGTATATTTTTTTACAAAACAAAGTTTTAAGATCTTTTTAGGTCTTCTAATTTTTAGTAACCTTTTAGCAGCTACTTCTTAGTAGAGTACTATCTTATTACGTAATCTAGGCTCTACTATAGATCTACATTCTTCTTTTGTGTACCTCTAATAGCCTCTCTTCATATAACCTGCATAAGGAGAAAAAATTTCTTATTACCTTATAACAATAAACTACATATTTCTTTTTATTTTCTTTAGCGTCTACAGGCTTCTACCTTAATAAGCATACTACTATCTTTTATAGTCTAATAACATATTGTAGCAGAAACACGCACAGTAAGGAGAGCTTTAACGCTCTGTGCCCTATAAAGCACTAGACTAGAAGAGAGCACACTAGCAACGCTCTCTATATAGAAGCAATGCTTTTTAGAGCTTTACTTTAATTAATAATTTATATCCCTGTTATTCGTATGCTCTAAGACGTAACAAGACTATTTAATATTTTATATTTTCCTTACATAGCCTGTAATTCTTCTAAACATGTGTTTTTGTTAAAATAACTTCTTTTTTTAAGATAATTGTTTTAATAAACTCTTATATACGCGTAGTACTAAGAATATTTAAGATTATATTTAAATTAATTTACTATAAATTGTTTAGCGACTACTATAAACTATAAAGCAAAAGGTCTTTAAAAAGTAAGTATATATAACATTAACTTACTGTTATAAGTAGCAAGAAGCCTTCTAATAAGTATATATTTTTCCTATATATAGAAGTAGTAAGTTAGAAGAGAAAAAGTGCTTTCTATTTACCTTACCTTTTATAAGCTTTATACCTTACTACTTAAGTTAGCGCTAAGCTTTACGTTATATAACTAAAGTAGTCCCCTTAATAGAGCGTATCCTTTTACACTACGTTTTTTTCTATTTATCTTAGTACGCTTCTAAATTAAACTATTATGTTTCCTAATACTTAGTGCAATAAACTTACTTAGAACTTACTACTAGGTAAGCTTTTTATATTATTATTAAAAACTATAGATTTAGCCTCTATATAGCTTGAATACTATTGACTTCTCTACAGATATTACAATAATAAAATTTAGTGTAGTAGCTACTACTTTACGCTTAGCGCATAAAGCTTTAACCTTCTTTTAAATATTAAGATTTAAAGTAAGAGTACAAAATATTGTTATCCTAATATTAATATTAATACTATAAAATACCTTTTCTTGTAACTGAATTCGCTCTACTAAATAACTTAACTGTACTAATATCTATTACTACTTAGACTTTTACTATACTTTTACTATCTAAAGCTACTTATAAATTTACTATATTACTTCTCTAAACCTATACACGCGCCTGTAGTTAGTTAGGTAGTTAATTAATATAAGTAAGAAAAGTTTAAAACTGTTAAAAAATTGTAGGTAAAGTAGTACTTATAATCGTAAGTTAGCTTTAAATTATTTTTTAGTATAGAAAAGAATACTTAACTTCCTTTTATAAAGCTAAAGAACATAAGAACTATATACTAGAAATTTTAGACATAGAGGCGTTTCTAAAATAAGCCTCTTTTAGAACTATAAGTTTTATTTTAAAGTTTTAATCTTGTTAAATGTAGAGGTAATAGACTTTATTTTATTAAAATATAATCTAATACTTCTGTAAGTAATAAGAAATAGCTTTTAGAATTAGCCTGAGCTTGTACTAACTAGTAACTAAACTTATAGTACGTGATACTAAAAGTAATTACTAGTAGTAGTACTTTCTATAGGTTGCAAATATAGTTACAGCTAATTTAATAAATTATATATACTCTTAGCTTCTTTAACTACTAGTAAAGTTATAGTATTATATAAGATATAGCGTTAAAGTAGAAATTACTACAGAGATTAGCTATTTTAGAAAAGCTTAACCTAGAAGTAGGTATAACAAATAACTATAAGTGCATTTATATATATGTTTATAATTATACTTCTAAACGTAAATATAGATATAAAAAGTAATATAGAGTATTAATATTATTCAGAGGGTAGGTATGTTATATATTTTCAAAGTGTGCTTACTAAGTATAATATTATAAAGTCTTATTAGCTCTCTCTAAGTACTTAAGTTAATTTTTGAAATATAAGGTAATAATAATAATATAATTATATTATTGTCTTATAAGCTCCTTTTTCAAGTTTCTAAAACATTTTATTTACAATTCTTAAAAATTCTCCTCTAAGCCTTATAAAGTTTTTTTATTAACCTTTTATAACTTTTAGTAGATAAAGAAATATTAAACCTTGCTAATAGTTACCTTAGGAGATTTATAAATGTTATCTTAACTAAAAGTTAATATTATTAGGTTCTAAACTTTTAATAACAGTAAGATAGGTAGCTAAATATAAGTCTTTAAAGTAAGTTTATAATTGTGTAAGGTCTAAGAGGCTACGCTTAGAGAGCTACTATATAGGTATACTAGAGAGTTGTATTTAATAGAGAAGAGAACTATAGGCTACCTCGTCCTAAAGGTTAATTAGTAGTAGCTTAGATTATCTTTTAGTCTAAGGTTTAGGGGTTCAGTCTAAGCGTTATTTAAACGCGTTAACAGCGAACTGTAGGCTTATACACGTAACTAAGATATTATTAGGAATTCGCTAATTAGGCTTTAGCCTATTACATAAGGTGTGTTTTGCTTTATACTATAATAACTATAATTATAATACTTACGCTAGAGATACATAAGAGAGATTAAATTTATAGCCTTAGTTTAGTTTCTAAAACTACGTTCTACTAAAAGTGAGAAAACTAACTTACTTAATAATATTAATATTTATAAAATGTTAATATTACTTTATATACTTAACACAGCTAATATACTAGAGAATTTTAATAAAAAGCTGTATAATTATAGTGCTAAAAGCTTTTAGACGCTAAAGAAAAATTAGGTTAGCCTACTTTTATTAAAAGATAAAAAGTCTTAATAATAAAAAGATCAGTTAGCATAATCTTACTAGCTAAAAAGAAGTATACTTATAAGATAAATAGAATTGTATATAAAATATTACGTTGCTTATTTCTTTAGTAACCCTACAAACCTAAATAAAGTATTTATACTAAACTTATAGATAACTTAAAGTTACTGTAGTCTTTAAGCTACTTTTATTTACTACTTAATTTACTACTTTGCTTATTCTTATATTCTTGTAAAAAAGATTTAGAAAATTAGTTAAATTATTAAGCGTATATATATACAGTTAGCTTATTAAAAGCAACATTTTATTATATATAAGTTATATAATAACTACAAAGCAAAGTGCTTTAAATAGCTTATTTTATAGTATTAAAGTAGAATAGCGGTATACTTTGCTAGTGCAACGAGTGCTTAGCTAATACTAAGGAGTATACCCTATGTTTCGGAAGCGGCTGCAAAGGAGAGATCACTCTCTTAGGTACAAAAACCTAAGTAATACACATACTCTTTGCTTTTTTAGACTTTATCTTATATACTAGTAGCTAACACAGGTATCTATACTCTCTTCTAGCTTTTAAATACAACTGTACAACACCTGTACGTCCTTATTCTCTTAGCTATGCTAAGGAGATGTATTAACATCCTTGTAATATTGTCTTTATACACTCTAACACCTATATAATACTTATACATATAGAAGCCTCTAAACGTTAAATAGATAAAAAAACTAATAGTAAGTTGTTATATACAACTATGTTGTAGGAACAAAGCGTGTAATTATAGATAGCTCTATAGTTATCTTAATAATAATAATAATAATAGTAACTATAGCTACTACGCTAACTCCTGCTTTATATATATAGTAAGAATTAGGTTATCTTTAGTATAAACTACTCTATAAGAAACTCTAAGTACTAAGTAAATGCTTATTTATACGTAGCTAACTTATCTAAGCTAAGTCTAAATAAGCTTAAGAGTAAGCTAAGTAAAGAACTTTTTTAAATTCATTATTTTGTTACTACTAATTTTAATATAAGCAAGAATAAATATAAGTTAAAAAAAAAATAGCCTCTATTTATACTTAGGACTGTTAGCCCTAGCTAACAATATATACTATCCTGCACTATAATTAGTAGTTTACTAATTATACGTGCCTTTTTAGTTATATAGCGTAGTAGTGCAAAGCTGTGTTCTAACAAGGATATATAAGTTTAGTAGTTAAATGATATAGTTATAGATTATAGTAAAAAGACCTTTAGCTAGAATAAGTACTTCTAGAACATTCTTGAAGGTCTCTTTAATAGCTAGCTAAACTTTGTCTATATTATTAACTAAGCTAGAGAATAAGTATAATAGAAAGTACTTAAAGTTACTAATAGAGTGCTTAATAATAACATTAGCAATGTAGATAGCTTAGAAAATAATATTAAAGTAATATAGGCGCGTACCTACTAAAGTCATGTTATATAACACAACTACTTAGCTATAAGTATCTATAGTTGCTTAGTAGTAGTAACAGTTATTATAATTAAAATAATAATTATAATAGTACTTAGTGCTTGCGTTTCTAAAGAGAATCTACTGTATCATAACAAAGAATACTTACTTTAGTCTCTAAGTAGTGTTAGTAATAGCTATAATAGTAAGTGAATTCTAGTGTATTTAAGGCAGTTTATTATGCAAGTGTAAAAGGTTAGCATTCTAGCTCTAGTAAAAAGAGACGTTTAAGTTAGGCTTAGCTACTTAGAATTAATTTAATAATACTTAAATATTGTACAATAATATGACAACGTAACAATACGTAGTATAGAAGTTTTATAGGCCTAATTCCTTAAGCTTAGTAAGCTCTATAGTATTAATAAGTATTGCTATAAGAGTTGTAAATAATTCTATTATAACTACATCTACACTATACTTTGTAACGAAGCAAAGCTACTAAGTTTTAACTATTTACGTAAACCTTTTCAATAACTTCTAGTAACCTTTATACTAATACTACCTACTACTATATAACTTAAGTAACGTTTCTGCTTATAAGCTACTTTACTTGCTAAAGCCTATAATTACTATAACAAAAGTTATAGTGTGCTAGTGCAGCAAGTGCTTAGCTAATACAGAGGGGTATACTCTTAGTTTTTTAGAAGTAGCTTTAAAAAGAGATTTTCCTCCTACGTATAAAAAAGCATATAATAACTAATACGCTTTATATGATTTTTGCTTTTTTAGACTTTGTCTTATCTACTAGTAGCTAATATAAGTATTACTACTCTTATTTAGCTTTTAAATACAATTATATAGTACCTATATATTTTTCTTCTCTTAGCTATGCTAAGAAGATACATTAATATTCTTATAATAGTGTCTTTACACACTCTAACACCTACATAATAGTTAACGCTAAATATAGATATTTATAATTAGACAAGCTATATCTTTTACATATATCCCATGTATAGTAGTCTTTTAGTATTTAGATAGAGAACAATTAAATATAAAATAGACAAAGTAGAAGACTATTAAGACTACACTGTAGTTTAGACTTTTTTATAATTCTTAATTTTTTAGATCTTTAAGCAAAGACTTCTACTATGCTAAGCAGGTTACTATTCTATAATTATCATCTAACTTTAGCTTTTTTAAGCATTTAATCTAAATCTCTAATATAAAATAAGAAGTTATTTCTAATAGACTTTTCTCTTAGGTGTAATTTAGTATTATGTAGTAAGTTAAGCTGTACCTCTATATTATTATTTTTTAATCTAGTAGTAGCGTAAGCGTTATACTATACAGGCGTTAGAGTGTATAAAGACACTATTAGAAGAATGTTAATACATCTCCTTATTACAGCTAAGAAGAAAAGAATAAATAGATACTATACAGTTGTATTTAAAAGCTAAATAAGTATAGTAATACCTATATAGGCTACTAGTATTTTAAGTAAAGTCTTAAAAGCAAAGATTATATTAAGTGTATTAGCTGTTGTATATATAGGAAGAATTCTTCTTCGCAGCTGCTTCTAAAATACTAGAGGTATACCCCTTAGCATTAGCTAAGCACTTGTTGCACCGGCATAATACTAAGGAAATATTATTTTAGCGAAGATTATAAAGTTAAAGATACTTTACAACATATTAAATTACTTCAATATACTATGTTATTTAGTTTAGCTATTTATTCTTCCTATACTAGTGATGTAAGACTAAATTAAGTTTTAATAATATTTACGTTATTTAATATTTTAGTAAAAAGCTTTAACATTTCTAAATGTAGAATTTTTTAAAGCTATAGCTATTAAGATAGATATAATAAAACACTTAGAGTAAACTTTAAAAAGATTTTAATAAAGGATTCACGTAATAAAACAAAGTAAATCTTCTGTAATTATAATAAAAACTAGTTATTTTGTCTTCTCTAGACTAATTTGTAGGTATTTATTTTACTAGAAATGTTCCACAACCTTATACTTAAGCTATATATTTTTGTTATTTCTAGCTATAATTCTTTTATACTAGTAGCCTCTAGCTTCTAAGTAATAGCTACACGAAGCTTTTATATACGTAAAGTATCAATTACATTCTACTTTACATTTAATATTCTTTATCACTAAGTAGTATTTCATACTTTATTCTATGGATAAAACTTTTAGCATAAGCTACTAGCAATTTGCTAAGTAAAGTTTTTAAACTATTCTACTAAGCTTTTATATAAATTCTATACTGTTATTACAATATAGTAGAATAGTTTTAGATAAATAGTCTTACTACTAGCGTAACTCTTTCTGTTACCTAATAAAATATAGAATTAGCTTACTCCTATTACAAAGTAAGGCACATTTTACAATAAATTTCTGTTTTAATCATATTACTATTTCAAAGAAAGTATACCTATAGAAAAAAATTATTACGTAAAAAGAACTGGCAAAAGTTTAATAAATTACTTTCTTCTGCTAATTCTTATTAAAGGAACTATTAGTCTACATGTCCCTTAAATCTTTAAAGCTAAGTTAAGAATTATTCTATATACTTAAAAGAAGTTAAAGCAAATTTGCTATTACAAGTTCTTTCTATCTACTACTATACTTATTTTGTAACTTATCTTTTAGTGTTAATCTCTTTCTTCTAAGAATTAGCTAATCCATTCAACTAACTACATAAATAGATAGAGTAGTAAAGAGACATATATATGTATAGCTTATAATAATCTAAAGTTGAAGTAATAAAGCAGTAATACATAAGTAAACTCAAGTAAGATAGCAAACCATATTATATTAAAAGGAAAAAAACTAGCCTTATATAGCAGTAAATATAATATTATGTACTACTATCTACAGTTATAGAAAAAGAAAAGAAAATATTAAAGCATTAAGCGCTAATTGTAAAGAAGTACGCGTTAAGCGTTACAGCTAGTGTTACTATAATTTGTATACTGATAAAAAACAGGTAATAATTAGGCTATATTAGATAAATATATATAAACTCTATTTTTACTAAATAGCATTTAAAGACTACTAATTGTAAATTAAGCTATTATCGTAATGTTAGTCTATAATTCTAGATGTAGAAGTGAACTGTTCTTTTCTTAAAAGAATTAGCAAATAATACTAAAAAGCTGTTTTTATATACGCTTTATTGAGTATTTCTTAGTTACTGTAATTAAAAGTATATCTCTATATTATATCTTTTACAATAGAGTGCTATATACCTTGTAAGCTGCTAGCGCGTTATAACTACATACGAGTTAGTATTAACAAAATTACTAATATTATCATATAGCTATAAACTTTCTAGAATAGCTTAATAAAAGTCTAATTACCTCTGTTACGTATATTTAACTACCTAATATACTTAAACTAATACTATATAAAAGAAGTAGATATATAGAAAAGTAATTTTTATATCTTTGTAAACTTTAGTAGAGTTAACTAACTTTATTTAATTATTAGATATAATTAGACTTATTTATTAGAGCAATGTAGAAGACCTTTACTAGGTTTTAGTAAGCCTATAAGATAAAAGAAAAGAGTTAATTAGACTACACAGTTTTTATACTATTATAACTAATTTATATTTTAAAAAGAGACTATTTACTACAAAGGAAAAAGCTTATAGAACTCTACAATATAAGACTTACTTAGTAGCTTTAAAAAGTCTATAACACGCTTATACCCTTAAAACTGCTAACAATAAATTCTATTTATTTATGTATATTTCTCTATAGACTTATAGATATAGTAGTTAACTATTTTATCTTAGTGTATTTCTTTTAGACTGACTATTACTTATATAAACTTCTATTTTATACTATTCCTTAAGAGCACTAAGACTTTCTTAGTACTTAAAATACTTAAAAGAATAACAAAAAAAATATAAATCTCTAATGTTATATTATCTAATTTGTAAACTTATAAAAGAACTTCTAGATAGTAATTACTTAATAACTTAGTAGATATAAGTTTACTAATTTTTTACTACTAGCTAAAGCTTGTAATAAAGAACGTACCTTGTTACCTATAAGTAAGTAAAGATTATTATAGATAAAGTTTATTATCTTAAACTATTAAATATAACTTTGTTTCTAAGTTTAAAACTGTATAGTATAAGAATATCTAGTGTAGGAAGGCGAATTTGTTTTAACTATCTTCTATTACAAAATATATTTATATAGATTATTTCAAAGTTGTCTTATATTATTTCTTTCTAAGAGTATTAATCTAAAAGAATTTTAAAAGTATACTATA
Organism: Alternaria gaisen; assembly: GCA_004156025.2. Classification (NCBI taxonomy): domain Eukaryota; kingdom Fungi; phylum Ascomycota; class Dothideomycetes; order Pleosporales; family Pleosporaceae; genus Alternaria; species Alternaria gaisen. The sequence goes on along the minus strand of PDWZ02000018.1, from coordinate 11,230 downwards.
ACTAGCTTTGTTTACACTTATTTCGCAATCTCTCTAGATAATACTAGAGTAAAAGCTTTAAACACTTAAACTTAATATACTAATATTAGTCTTAATAAGTATTTTAATTTCCTTCTATATAATACGTAAACCTTAATAGTTTTATTATATAGAGATCTAAGAAGCTATGTTTAATACTATATAGCTAAGACTTACACTTTTACTTTATAGATTTTAGAAGGTAGTCTAAACCTTTATTACCTATATATCTTGTTATTCTAATACTATAGTACGTTATTCGAAAGAAAAAAAAAAGAATACTTAATTCTTGTATAGCTTTAAAAATCTTACACCTAGTCTTAAATTTATCTAGTAGTTACGACTCTAACTATAAAGGTTATAGTAGCTACTTTTAATATAACAGATATGCTAGTAACAGCACAAAGGTATATTACTATTAAGTTATATAATATATATAGTAGTAAAAGCTTATTTTTTATACTTACTTCGCTTTACTTTCTATAGCTAAATATATACTTATTTAAAGCTTTTACTAGTAATATTCAAAGCGATAAACTCTATCCACCTTTTAACAACTACTATAGGTTTTAATACTAAATTAAATAAATTATAAAAAACTAGATAATCCTATTATAGAGAGATACTACTAACTATAAGTAGTAATAGGTAACTAGGGTTTTATAATTAAGAGTTAAATTCTTAAAGGATATCTTAATATAGACTAATATATTCTTCTCTTAACTTATATACTTTAATTTCTTACCTTGGATTTACAGTAGGTAATTATATTAAACTATATGATAGGTATAAGGCTTCTATTGTAGATAGACCTATAGTCCCTCTATAGAAGCCTTTTAGTAATAGTAATAATACTACTAATAATAATATTAACTGTAGATACTACGCTGACAGTCGCCTATTTGATATTGAATATTAAGTTATATTAAGTATAGACCACTTTATAAGTAACTTTTAGTATTAACTATAAGCTTATATATTTAGTTACCCTAAATAAATTCAACGTTAAATAGCTTAAGAAAAGGCTTAGGAAAAAACTATTTTTAAGTAGTTTGTTGTACTAGTACTTTTTTTATATAAGCTAGAATAGATATAAGCTAAAAATTAAGCTTTTGCTTATACCTACAATAAGTTACATAATGTAGTTCTAGCTAGTTACCTTATACTTTTAATCTATAAGAGATTAATAATAGAAAGGAGTTTTTCTTTCTTAGGAGCACATATTTATACTTATTTTAGCTTAACCCTTGTACTCTATTTTTAAATCTGTTAGTAGCAAAAGCATTATAATTTCGAAACGTTATTCTAATATAAAAGTAAAAAATAACTAAAGAAAGATGTTAACCTCTATTAGTTATATATATTTAAATACTTAGTTTACTTAAGATAGTACCGTAGCATATAGGTCTATTAAAAAAGGCAAAATATTACGTGTTTTAATATCTTAATAAAGAGCCTTTATATTTGTTAATTTGTTCTAAGTTATAACTATAGCTATCTAGAAGAAAAAGTGTAAAAGAGTATAAGGAAACTGTAATAAGTTTTCTTTTTACCTTTATTAGAGCTTTAGAAAGTTCGAGGACGTAATTAGTTTTTATTATATAAACTAATAGTATTATGCCTACTATTACTATATAGTTGTAAAACTATTTTTAATAAGATATTTCTATGTCTTATATTTACGATGCGATTTTTCTACTACTTAAACTATATCTTTGCCTATTCTATTATGATAGCCTTTTCTTCTATAATGTAAGCTATAATAGATTTATATAATTATAGATTACCTAACGCACTTTAACGTGTAATAATAAGCTGTATTTACTACTTAGTAATATGCTACTACTATAAAGAATAAAGCTATATTTTTATAAAAGCAAATGTATTAAAAATAGACTAAATCTTTTCTAAGTATCTTAGTAGACTTTAAAATTTTACTATTATTACCTATACTATTTTGTATACTAAGGCGAGTTAGAATTTACTACTAGCTTAATCCTCTTTACTACTATATTAGACTTTAAAGTTAGTTTATATTACTTAAGAAGTAAGAAACCTCTATTATAATAAGTCTTACTTTACGTATTTCTAAGCTTAAGAAGTTATATACTTAAAAAAAGTATTTCTAATTACAATAGTATACAGCTTATATTCTTATTCACGTACTAAGATTTAAGTATTTATTACCTTAGTTATTATAAAACGTAGTACTTTATATAAAGGTAAGCATCTAGTATTGTAAAGTAAGTATACTAGATGTTAGTTTAGTTAATTAAAGATTTCTTAGTTATAAACAAATAATATTTAATAATAACGTAATAATAAACTAATAATTAAGTTAAAAATACTATAGGCTCTATCTTAAAAGCATAAGTAATTAGAGAATTAGCTACACACTAGTTTACTAAGTTAAATTTATATGTATAATCTCTTTTTAAAACTAAAAGATTTTTAAACAAGAGTTTAAAAGATAGAGGTTTCTTAATATATAGTCTAGCTTTAAATATAGAGTTTTTACCGAGTTTTAATATAGTTACAAAAGTAAAAGCTTCTAGTAATTGTCAGGTAATAGAGTAATAATACTAGATGCACATATACTTGATTGAATAAGAGTGTTATTGCGGGTTGACTAGAGACGAATCGCTATCGAGCCACGATAGCGGGGAAGAGCTGGTTTTCTAGCCCGTACCGGTGTTACACGGGGTTAGGCTATACTTCTCTAAGCTCGATCCGTACTAAGGCGAGGTAGACTAAAGCGGTAGTCTGTAAGGTAGCGTATAGAATAATTAGGTAGAAAAGAGTTATTGTTATTAACTAAAAGATAAACGTTACTAATTCTATAAATAATAGAATAACTAGTTAATAATCTGTGTAAGAGATAAACTATTTAAGTTAACTACAACAAGGGTAATAATAAAATCTGTCTATTCTTTATACCTATTGCAATCTGTTCCTGTTATCCCGTCTATCCTGAGTGTAGGGAGATAGTCGTGATAGCTCTGCTATCCTAAGTAGTTCTGCTATCCCGGATAGTCAGCCTTAGCGGGATGTTAGTCACGTGATTAGCGCCCCGCGTTGATCGTTACCTTCTGACGTGGTCGTCGGTTGGCGTTCCGCGCTAACTCCTTTATCAAAGGTGGAGTTTCTTTTGTTGCTTGTAACAACCGGCCCAGAATAGGCCGGAACGCACTAGAGGAGCCTAGTTCCTGACAGTAATTAGATAAACGAGATTAAAGATAGTAAAAGCTTTTTTGTATCTTTGTTAAGATATAAGCAAGCTTTATAGTTCTCTATTCTTAGAAGGATAACTTTACTAGTACTTATTTTTAATTACTATTATTATATAAGAAGCTTTTCTATACATATACATAAGTAAACACTTACTATTGTAGTAAAAGTAATAATAAACTTGAATAGTGTGCTGAATACTTCCTTTATTAAACTTTATTTTAGTGGATAAACTTTAGTAGCATATTACTAAAAAGTGAACTAATCTTAGAAGTATACTATTACAGACTTTTAGTTATATATTATAATTAAAGTTTATTTTAACTTTAGTTTTAAATAATGTAAAAGAATATAACAATTAAAAAAAAAAACACTACTTATAAATATACATAAGTTCTTTAGAAAAAGAAAATTAAAGAAAAAGGTTTTGTAAATATACAAAATAGACCTTCTATAAACATAATACTTTACTACTTTAGTTATTACTAAGAAACAAATACAACAAATGTGTTAGTAATAAAACGCAGACACAACGCTTTTAACTTTATATAATATTATTTTTTAGTACGAGTATATTCTTAAACACTTACTAAGCTTTACTTTATATAGCTGTATGGATATGTTTTTAGATGTTTATTAATTATAACTATAGCTATAAAGTTATCTAGTTTTAGAGAGCTAATATAAAGCTCTTAGCTAAAATAAATCCCTATAAAGCTTAAAGTTTAAAGAAAAACGTAGTTTTATTAGTCTTATAGGTGTTTCTTAGATATCCTATATCTTTTACTTATACAAGTTATAAGTATTTAGCTTACGTATATGATAATATTATATTTCTTTGTTAACTACGTTCTTATTATCCTTTAGGCAATAAGGTATAGTGCTTAGTTGTAAGCTAAATTATAACTTCTAAATCTTTTTAGATTAGAATGTTCAAGCTAATACGTAGTAAAAAAAAATTATACTTTAGAATACACTTTATAGAATCTAAAGCTACTTTTTAGTATGTTCTATACCTAGGTATAGAAAGAATTTGTTTACTCTAAATATAAAGAGTAAAAAAGGTCTATTATTAAGTTCCTTAAGAGCGATAAAGATAAGTTTTATAGATAGTTATATAGATAGTATCTGTACTTAGATATACTAGTTTACTACTATATTAGCAATCTTTATTAAATTGTAGATTTATCTATAGATATAACAATAACATCTAGTGCTAATAGTCTTAAGAATATAGGTATATAATTTATATTTAAGAGATAGCTTATTAAGTCTACTCTATAGGATCTATCTAAGTGCTATATAGTTTATATCTTAATACAACTTAGTAATAGTAACGTTATAATACTATAGTCTAATAAGCTCTTATCTTTTAATTTAAAAAAGACTAATAAGACGTTACTAAAAAGTCTTTTCCTATTTATTTTTAGATAGCTGTAGTAATAACTAATTATTATAATTAAGAAAAGGAAATTCTCTTTAAATAGAAAAGATAGGGCAAGATATATATTATAAGCTATAATAATAGATAATAGCTAAGCATAAAGCGTACTTAGTTACGTTATATACTGTTACGCTAAGATAGTACTATTAGTAATAGTAAGTACTATATATAAAAGTTAGCTGTTAGAAATAGAAATAACAATTAGTAATAATTTTATAAAAGTCTAATACTAGAAACAGACTACAATAAGTATAGAGAACAGATAGAATTTATTGTTATACTTATTACAGTAAACTTTAATAGTTAATCTCCTATACTAGTAATTAACTAGTAATTCTATTATTTATCTAATTAGCATTGTTTATCTTCTAGCATATATTATAACTCTTTTCTAGCTAAATATTTTATATAACACCTTATAGGTTACTACTTACGTTTATTTTACTTTAGTATAGACTAAGCTTAAAGAAATATAGCTAAACTTTATATAACACGAATATTAAGTTAAAAAATATTAAAGGCTTTCTGCTAACTAAGTAAAAGATTACGTATGTATTATTTTAAGTTTTCTTAGTTACCTTAAGCTTACTAATCTTTTATAGTCCTAGCCTAAATAAAAAGAGAGCTAAATATATATATAAATATATATTAATAATGTTTAATTTTATATTATTTTAAGGTTTCTATATTACACAGGGTTCTGCTATACTTCTCTAAGCTCGATCTGTACTAAGGCGAGGGTAGACTAAAGCGGTAGTCTGTAAGGTAAAGTGTATAGAATAATTAGGTAGAAAAGAGTTATTGTTGTTAACTAAAGATAAACAATACTAATTCTATAAATAATAGAATAACTAGTTAATAATCTATATAATAGATAAATTATTAAAGTTAACTATAATAAGTGTAAAAAATAAAATCTGTCTATCTTTTTATACTTATTGCAATCTGTACCTTTCTTTATTATCTATATATACTAATCCCTGTATTTCCTAAAGACCTAAAGATGTCTTATTACGTGCGGTCTTATCCTTACATAATAGTAGAGTTATCTTCGCTTAGCGTAATGCTAGTTACGTAACTATTACTCTGCAGTAATTATTACCTTTTAACGTAGTTGTTAGTTAGCGTTTAGCTCTAACTTCTTTATTAAGAGTAGAGTTCCTTTTATTACTTATAACATTATCCCTCTTCTTAGGCGAATTATCCTAATACCCTAAATTATTATTTTTCTATACTGCGTTTTAGTAAGCAGGTTGCATATAAGGCTTCTATAGGTCTGTTGTATTATAACTATTTCCTCTTTTTGCCTACCTTCCTAACTATACCTAAGATTTTGTCCTCCTAACGTGTATAAGATTATAACTAAGAGGCTTATATAATTAAAAGGCTTACTACGCATAGAGATACTCTAAATCTAGATTAATAGAGTAAATAAGTAGAGAAGCTTAGTTAACGCTATTATAGAGTTTAACTTAGACGTTAGAAGATTAAAATAACACGCTGCAGTATATATTATTTCTAAAATATATAATTATAATATATTTCTTAGAAAAATATAGCTAGAAAAGTGAGTAGAATTATTAACTCTGCTAACACACGTTAAGGCTGCCTTAATATAGTATTACTATACGCAGTACTAAGTTATAGAAGAGGAAAACAGACTTCTCTCTAATCTCTACTGCAGCCTTCTAACTACACGTACAATAAAATAAATAAGAAAGAATAAAGTATAGATATTTATAGTAAGCTTTTATAATATTAAAAAGCCTTTTAGATTAAGACCTCCTTAATAGTAGAGTAAATCTGCTAGTAACTCCTAGAATACCTATAGTTATATGTACACCTCTTCTAACTAAAAGAAGAAGATAACTTTCTACTTTTATAAGGACCTAAGGTAGACTACTAAATAAAGTTAGAATAAGAGAATAGTAAAGACCTAAAGATCTTATACAGGCCTCTCTACAGCATATTAAGAGATAAACTATTAGTACTATAGAAGATACTATATAAGCTCCTAGATAAGGAGTTTATATAAGTAAGTAATTCTTTTATAGCATTACTAGTTTTATTTATATAGAAGCTAGGTAGTAGATTATAATTCTGTATTAACTATAAAGCGTTAAACGCTATTACTAAGAAGAACTAATACCTACTACCTCTTATTAAAGAAACTCTGCACTAGATTAGAAGAGCAAAGTAGTATACTAAGCTTAACGTAACAACTACCTTCTATAAGATAAGAATTATAGAGAAGTAGAAGTAGATAATAGCCTTCTAGACAAGATTTAGGTTATATAAATAGCTAGTAACCCCCTTTAGCCTTATAAATGCTCTAAGCACGTTCTAGCGTTACGTAAACTAAGTTCTAAGAGACTATCTAGATAAATCTACCTTAGCGTACCTTTAATAATATTATTATCTTTACTAATAGACTACTATTCTAGCACTACAGCTACGTACAGGTAGTGTTAGACTAACTTAAGGTAGCTAGACTGTAATTAGAGTTAAAGAAGTGCGAATTTAACGTGCAGCGTATAAAGTACTTAGGATTTATTATAGAAGTAGAGAAGAGCGTATCTATAAACTTAGAGAAGGTCTAGGCTATTTAAGACTAGGATGCGCCTACTATAGTTAAAGGCGTATAAGAATTTCTAGAATTTGCGAACTTCTATAGGAAGTTTATCCTCTACTTCGCATAACTGTCTAAACTACTAGTCTAACTTATACGTAAGGACGCTAAGTTTGCATAAAAAATAGAGTAAAAAAGAAGTTTCTGTATAATTAAAGAAGCTTTTCTATCTAATAAAGTTCTTGTACCTTTTAACCTAGAGCTACTAATAGTCCTAGAATGCGACTCTTCTAGGTACGTATTAAGAGGTACTCTTTCCTAGAGAGGCCTAGATAGCGTACTTTATATAGTTGCCTACCTATTACACAAGTTCCTTGCTTATAAATATAACTACCTAATCTATAATAAGAAACTCCTAGCTATAATCTACTATTTAAAGAAATAGAATGCTAAACTCTAAAGCGTACGAGAATTTAAGGTTATTACAGATTATAAGAACCTTAAATACTTTACTAAGAAGTAAAAGATAACAGAACGCTACGTACGATAGTTAGTTAAGCTATTAAAGTTTAAGAATATAAAGATTAGGTATAGGCTAGAAAAGAAGAATATATAGGCTAACGCCCTCTCTAGACAAGACTAAGACATGCTATAAGATAAGAATAACAATAAGATTGTAAGCAGAGAGTTTGTAATGTTAACTCTAGCCTACTAATAAGACAGTGTACGAGTTGCTGTAACACTCCTTCTAGTTACACTAATAGTCTTAGATACACTGCCCTAGCTACTAAATAAATAAGAGTTAATATAGAACTACTAGGCTACAGCAGTAGTAAAGGACAACCTCTACTAAGAAGTGCTTTAGTCTGTATAGGAGGAGCAACGCTTACTGTCTATAACTAGGAAGATAGCTATGTCTCTAGGAGACTGCGCAATTAACTTAGACAACTACTTTATATAGAGAATACGTATCTAGGTACCTAAATTAGAACTACTTTGTACAAGCATAATCTAGATAGCCTACCTATTATTATAAGCAGGCTACCTAGGTTAAGAAGAGATATATAGAATTGTAGTAAGAGAATAGTACTAGCCTAAGATAAGTAATAATATTAGACGCTTTATACAGAACTGTAAGCTTTGCAGGAAAAGCACCCTATAGAGAGACAGCAGACATAGTTACCTCTGCCCTCTGCTAGTCCTAAGTTGTACGTAGCAGCACTTAATAGTAGACTTTATTACAGGCCTCCCTCTTTTGAAAGGGAAGACAAACCTAATAGTAGTAAAGGACCGCCTTAGTAAAGCTGTAATTTTAATACCTATATAAAGGATAGAGAGCTAGAACGTAGCCTAGGCCTTCGTACAAGAAGTATACTATTACTATAGCCTTTCTCTCTCTATTACGTCTAACAGAGGCTCTTAGTTCGCAAGCGCTATATAGAGAGATATCTATAGGTTGTTAAGCATAAAGAGAAACCTGTCTATAGCCTACTACTTATAGACTAATAGTATAACTAAGAAGGTAAACAGCAATATTAAAGTAGTTATATAGGTGTTTTGCAATAATAACTAAGATAACTAGGCTACTCTATACCTAATTCTTAAACTAATACTTAACTCCTATATAAACACGTCTACTAGTATCTCCCCCTTCTTTCTATAGTATAGTTACTATAATACGCCTTTCTCCTAACAGAGAGAGCATAAATATATAGATAGTAATAAGATAGCTAAGAAGCCTACTTATAAGAAGGCTAAAGATATTATCTAAATAATTATCTCTACAGTAGAATAGGCAATTGCAGCTATATTGTATGTACAATAAGAACAGGAAAGGCAGGTAAATAAGGCTAGAAAACCTGCTCTTACTTATAAGGTTAGAGATTAGGTTTAGCTTAACCTATAAGACGTACGCACTATATAAGCTAGTAAGAAGCTAGACTAGAAGAGTAAGAAATACTAAGTGTTACGCGTACGAGACCTCTACTAGGTAGAGTTAACTGTCCTCTAGGAAACTAAGTCGTACTACGTTAACAAGATTAGACTAGCTGCTACTAATTCTTTACCTTTACAATAAACTAATAATTTAAATCCTGCAGCAGTTATTATATAAGATAAGAATAAATAAGAAGAATATTTTAAATAGCAGGTAGATAGTATTATAAGTAAGAGAATACGTTAAAGAACTAAGTAATATCTTGTAAAATAAGTTAGATTTTAAGAAGCTATATAGGAACTAGAAAGAAATCTAGCTAACACTACAGCCTTATAGTCCTAGCAGACTTGTATATAAGCTGTACAGTCGCCCTTAGGTTCTCTTTAGAGAAGACAGAACTGCTAGCAGCGAAAACTTAGTTATCTGCATTAATAAGCTCCTTCTTAGAAGAGGGAGTATAAATCGCCTAACTACCTGTACAAGGACGAGGACTAGGAAGAGCTCCTTCTACTCTACTATTAGGCGCTCCTTAACTAGTAAGACTATAGCGCGTACTATACTTAGTTTAGACGCAGTTAGAGCAGGCGCTATTCTACTCTCTAGAAATAGAGATATAACTAGTAAAGGTAGTAAAAGGCTTAGTACTACGTATAGTATAGGCGTAGTTATTATAGTAGCTAGCAGAGTTAAGGACACTATAAGAATAGATAACAAAAGCTTTAATATATAGGTCGCGTCTAGTAAGAATTTAGTAAGCGTAGATAGTACTATAAGTAATAATAGAGAGTACTTAATATTACCTAGACTCTAATAGGCGTTATATAGCAAGTTCTTAGTAGAATAGAGAAAGAACTTAGTAATATAATAAATAGAACGCTGTTAAAACGTTAGTAAAGTAAGAGAAAAGTTAAAAAATATATAGAGGCTATTAAGAGCGCATAACGTAGCTTATTAGCAACGTCCCTGTTAAGAATATACTAGATAGAATAGTTATTTATATTAATACTGCCTTATACGTTAATAACTACAACAGTAGCGATAGGATAGTTGCGAGTAAGTAGGCGATAAGTAACGTTCTAGAGGTTAATTACAGCGTTAGCGTATATGCTGCTAGCATTACTACTAGTAGCAAAAGTAAGGTAGTTAAAATTATTAGCAGCCTAGACACTGCAAGTAGGAGCAGCTATTGTTAAGATATTGTACAAGAAGTCTTAATAAGGAGTAAGGAAGTTAGTGTAAAGAAGAGAAAAGTTTAAGAGAAGGATACTAGCTTTATATACTTAAGAGAGGACGCTAAAGTCCCCTCTTACTATAAGAAGTAGTTAAATAACAGTAGCTAAATCTATATAAGAGTCCTTATTTACTGTTAGAGCGGTTAAACAACAACAAACACATACGTACGAGAGTTAGATTTACTGCAGACTCTAACGTTATGTTACAAACACTCTCTTATAATAACGCGTTACGTACAATTCTTAGGAGGGGAGTATTGTAAGAGGCTACGCTGTATTAAGCAGACTGCTCTAGTTACATAACGTACGGCTTAGCGCTAACTAAAGTAGTAAGGCACAAGGCCTACAAAAGGCGAGTTGTACGCGCAAAGAGAACCTTTCTTTTCTTATCTTTCTTCTTCTGTATATAGGACAAATGCAAACTCGTTAGTAGGCCTCTTTCCGCCCTTAACAATTACTTATATTACGATTTATGCTTACGATATTTTTAATAAACGCGCTTTCTATCTAGAAGCTTTTTTCTATCTATTCTATTATTATTCATAACTTTGCTAAGTACTCTAATATCTTTGCTTATACTTTAAATAGTTATAAGTACATTAATACTTTTTTAGTAATACATTAAATCTAAGAAATTTAAAAGTGCTTACTTTAATAATATTAGGTTTGCGTATAATAATAGCTTAGTCTTATTGGTTAAAGAGCGCTTTTATAGTAGAGAAGTAAGAGCTTGTTTTAGATCTTATCTTTAGATAACTAAGTTAGTACTTTATACTTTATTACTAAAAAGAAGCTTATTACTT